>CM060955.1:21257613-21759086 GCA_030765055.1 Mantis religiosa | reverse complement strand
CCTTAGGATTCAATTTTGAGTTTTCTCAGTATGAATACTTTTGTAAAATAAAAATATAAATCATGTTCTCTCATTATCATGTAGTACAACAAAAACTATCCCTCAATGGGAGAGGAGCTTTAAAATGTTTGGTAAAGTTAATTTTGAGAATATTCAGGATAAATTGTGCTCCTTATTTAATAATGAAAATATAAATCTTGCTCCCTCCATTCTTTTAGGATTGTTAATGCAAAAATCTAATCCTAATGGGAGATGGGGTGAAACATGTTCAATGAAACGAGACTTGGAGGATTTTCAATACAAATGGGAAATTTAGCACATATTCTGTAGAACAGGAGTAAAAACAAAAAGTCACCCCAAAAGAGCAGGTGAAAAATGTTCAACAGGGGGCATTTTAGGGAAAATGGGCAAAATGGGTCTGTTTTCTCAGTACTTTTGTTCAATAAAAGGCTAAATGTTGCTTACTTCAAAAAGCCAACCTTGGGAGAAAATTGTTCAATGGAAGTCACTTTTAAAGATTTTCAGCATGAATTGCAAATGGGAAGTTCAATAAGAGATTGAGATTGTTTATTCACCAATTGTAATAGCTTTACAAGGTTTTGTCATGTGAAGTATATACTGTCACCCAAACGTCGGAACTCCCTATAGACCCGGCTGGCAGCGGCAGCCGGAGATGGATGCGTTCGGACACATCCACCCATTAATTTAAGTCACTAACTGAAGGGATGATTAGGAGAGGGATCGCGGGCCACTGTGCCGTCTTTTTCCCCTCCACCTGGATTCTCGAACGTGCGGGTTGTTTCGTCTAATCCAGAAACTTCTAGATTGGCCAGTTGACCCTATATAAGCAACACGTCGGGCTGGAAGTCAATTTTTGTGTTTGGCGAACAGCTGTGAGAAGCGCCCAGTGAGCGGACGGACTGCGTACGTGCGTCGGAGGAGTTTACGTAATCGCGAGTGCAGTGGAATTGTAACGGACGAACTGGTGAATCGTAATTGTGTGCATTACGTAATTCTGTGTAATTGGAAAAAGTTTAACTGTAAGTCGGTGGAAATAAAGAACATTTTTGAGTGGTGCAATTGGACTTTTCATTTCACGAACCCACAAAGTCACACTGGTGTCAGGAGTGGGATGACAACATCACCGAACATTACAACCATGGACGCGGCATTGGAAAAGATTTTGGAGAAGATGATGGAAATGAAGGCTGAACTGACATCGGAAATGAAGACGGCGAATGACAACATCACCGAGAAAATGGACGTGAAGATGAACGAGTTAACAACAAAAACAGAAGCGGTAAATAACAACCTGGCCGCAAACCTGGAAGAAATGAAGACGGCTGACGATAACCTCACGGAGAAGATGGAAGAAATGAAGGTTGCGAACGAGGCCCTCGCCTCCAAATTTGAGCAACAGTTGGCCGGGTGAGGTAGGACGTCACGGGGCTCGGCAAGCGGATCGGCCAAGCGAACGAACGCGTCGGAGACCTGGCAAACCGCGTTAATGAGCTGGAAGGAAAGGCCGACAGCAGCGTCAAGTCCCTGAACGCCATGGTGAAGGACGTCGTCGGCAGGAGGTTGAAGGATTTAAAGGCCGACGCACCGGGACGCGACACAACATATGCGCGCGTAAAACCTCCCAAATATGACGGCGCGTCAACGTTTGAGGTCTTCCGGTGGGCAATTCGACGCAGCGGCCAAGCACAACAAATGGTCACCAGAGGAGGAGGCCACACAGTTTCAGCCAGCCTCCAGGGACGGGCCGCGGAAGTCCTAAACGCGGTGCAGACAACGGCGGCGCCCAAGGATATCTGGGAGGCCCTGGAGAATCGGTTCGGAAACCACCGCTTAGCCGCAGCGTACTGCAGCCAGCTAAAGGCCAGGTCACAGCAGCCGGGAGAGACGCTGCAGAAGTTCGCCCTGGCAGTTGAACTAGCAAGCAAGGCCCTAGTCGACCTCCCACCAGAGTTCGTATCCCGGGAAGCCGCCTACACATTCGTGGACGGGGTACGAGATACGGAGATTCGTCAGCGCCTAATGCTAGGCGATTATAAAACCATCCACGAGGCGCTGACAGCAGCATTAAGGATGGAGGCGGCCAAGGTAACATCTATCCCGACGTCGAGGACGAGGAGTGTCTGCTACACCGGAGATAGAAGACCAGCCGAAGGACGCCGGCGAACACCTAGTGGCCTGTGTTGGAGGTGTGGACAGCCCGGACACCTGGAGAGAGACTGCCCACACCAAGAAGAGCAGCCGGAAACCGAGTAAGGGCCGTCGTGGAAAGGGGCACGTCGGCGCCATCACCACCATCCCCTCGAGTGACACTGCGCGCCGTCAGCCGGCGTATGGATGACAGCCTCATCGCGGACGGTTGGGTAAGAGGAAAGCCGTGCCGCGTGCTGGTGGACACCGGGGCGGCCGTGACCATCATCAGACCTGACGTGGCGAAAAGTTTGCCGACAAGGAAACCGAGCCGACCATACCAGCTCGTCATGGCATTGGGCGACACCTTGCCTGTGAAGAAGGAGGCTCTGCTGAAGCTGACCTTGGGAAGGAGCACCGTACGTCTATGGGTGTTCGTCGCGAAAGTGGCTGAGGAGGTGATACTTGGATTGGATGCCCTCAGGAGCCATGAGGCGACGGTCGACGTCGGCAAGAAGGTCCTGCGGCTCAACGGAGAAGAGGTTATACTCCGTCAACCAGAAGAGCGCCTTGGAATTGGCAGGGTCGTCTTGAGCGAAGACGTGGTTGTCCCCGCGAGGAGCGAGGTGGTGGTGACGGCGCGACTGGAAGGCCAGAGAACAAGGTACATGTTGCTGGACCAGAAGACGCCTGTACACGGACTGTGTGTAGCCAGGGCATTGCTGCCGTGCCGAGAGGAGGTGCCAGTGAGACTGCTAAATCCAACGGACACCGATCTCGACGTCCAGGCCGGGACGGAGTTAGGAACGTGCGAGCCCGTGGTGAGCGTAACAGCAATCGACAAGGCACAGGAGCCGGTGCCGACGCAACACCTGAAGCCCCGGCTGGAAGGCCTACTGGAGAGGGCGGCCGACCACCTGACCGCAGAGCAGCTGGAGAAAGTTCGACAACTGCTGAGGCGATACCATTGCGTCTTCAGCCAAGGCGACAGTGACTACGGCCGCACGGACAAAGTGCTTCACCGCATCGACACCGGGGACACCCGGCCTGTTCGGCAACCACATAGACGCGTTCCGCTGGCGAAGCAAGGGGCGGTACGAGACATGCTGGAGGACATGAGATCCAGGGGAGTGATTGAACAGTCTGACAGCCCTTGGTGTTCCCCTGTAGTCTTGGTGACAAAGAAGAACGGCGACCTGCCTTCTGCGTAGACTACCGAAAGTTGAACGCTGTCACCCGGAAGGACTGTTTCCCATTAACCCGGATTGATGACACCCTGGACACGCTAGCTGGTGCACAGTGGTTCTCGACCCTGGACCTGAAGTCGGGCTACTGGCAGGTAGCTCTAGACCCAAGAGACAAGGAGAAGACCGCATTCTCGACAGGCCAAGGCCTCTGGCAGTTCACGGTTGTGCCCTTTGGCCTCTGCAACTCAACAGCTACATTCCAACGCCTCATGGAGTCAGTGATGAGAGGACTGACTTACGACGCCTGCCTGCTATACCTGGACGACATCATCATCGTCGGTAAGACTTTTGAAGATCATCTCGAGAATCTGAGTAAGGTGCTACAGAGATTGCAGGCGACCAACTTGAAGCTGAACGCGAAGAAGTGCCAGCTCTTCCGCAAGGAAGTCAACTACTTAGGCCACATAGTCTCAGCAACCGGAGTGGCCACAGACCCGGAGAAGACACAGGCTGTGAGAGATTGGCCTCGCCCAAAGGATAGGAAAGAGTTGCGCAGTTTCCTGGGGCTGTGCAGTTATTACCGCCGCTTCATAAAGGGGTTCTCCAACATCGCAAAACCGCTCACCCGCCTGACAGAGGAACACTGGCCTCATGCATGGACAGAGGACGCCGAAAACGCTTTCCAGCACCTAAAGGAGACCCTGTGCAGTGCTCCAATTTTGGGTTTCCCACAACCGGGTGGCGCCTCATTGTGGATACCGACGCCAGCGACCATTGCATTGGAGGTGTCCTATCGCAGATCCAGGACTGCCATGAGCGGGTGATAGCCTACTACAGCAAGACGCTATCCAAGGCAGAGAAGAACTACTGCGTCACCCGACGAGAATTATTGGCGGTAGTAAAGACCTTGGAGCACTTCCACAAGTACCTGTACGGTCAGCCATTCCACCTGAGGACTGACCATTCCGCCCTAACCTGGCTATTGAGCTTTAAGAACCTGGAAGGCCAGACAGCACGTTGGGTCCAGAGGCTGCAGGAATACGACTGCAGCTCGGAACATCGTAGAGGGAAGAGCCACGGTAACGCTGACGCCATGTCCCGAAGACCCTGTCCAGAAGAGTGCGGCCAGTGCACAAGAGTGGAGGAGAAGGAGCGTGCCGCAGCAGTCCGAGTAGTCACGGCAGTGCCTGCGGATGGTTGGGATAGCGCAGGCCTGAGGAGGGAGCAGCTGGTGGACGCAGACTTGGGACCACTCTTGAGGGAAGTGGAGGCAGGGACGAGGCCAACCTGGGAGGACATCGCACCGAGGAACGCCACCTACAAGTCGTACTGGGTCCGATGGGACTCGTTGAAGGCCACAGAGGGCGTGCTGTTCCGGGTATGGAGTCACCCGATGGGAAGACGCAGAGAGAACAGTAAGGTCCCGGAAGTCTTGGAGGAAGTGCACGCCGGTACTTCAGGAGGACACCTAGGAGCGAACCGAACGATTGACAAACTACGGCAGCGCTACTACTGGCTGAGACTCCGAGCAGATGCTGAGAGATAGTGCCGTCAGTGTCACGTGTGCGCGGCGAGTCGTGGCCCCCAGACTAGGAGCCGGGGTCGCATGCAGCAGTACAACGTCGGAGCGCCATTCGAACGGATCGCCGTTGACATTGCTGGACCGTTCCCAGTTTCCGACCGAGGCAACAAGTACCTAATGGTGGTCGTGTACTACTTCACCAAGTGGCCGGAGGTATATGCCATCCCAAACCAAGAGACAAAGACAATCACAGACTGCCTCGTGGAGCAAGTGTTCTGTCAATTTGGGGTGCCGTTGGAGCTACACAGTGACCAGGGTACCAACTTTGATTCCAACCTAATGAAGGAGGCGCTACAAAGGCTTGGGGTGAACAAGACCCGCACGACGCCTCTACATCCCCAGTCGGATGGCATGGTCGAAAGGTACATCAAGACCTTAGAGGAACACCTGAGGAAGGGCGTGGCCAGCCATCAGCGAGACTGGGACGTCAAGGTGCCACTGTTCTTGCTGGCCTACCGCTCGTCTACACACGACACAACTGGAATACCGCCAGCCAGCTTAATGTTTGGCAGTGAGTTACGCCTCCCTTGTGACCTGGCTTTTGGAAGCCCTCCGGAGGCGAAGCAGCCGGTGACCGAGTATGTGGAGAACCTGGTGGACCACCTCCACGACGTGCACGAGATGGCTCGCCAGAACATCTAGAAGGCGAGCGACCGCATGAAGACCAGGTATGACAGGGATGCCAACAGCCAAGGGTTCCAGCAAGGTGACCTGGTCTGGTTGTACCGTCCTACGCGGACCAAGGGACGCTGCCCGAAGCTTCAGCAGCCATGGCAAGGGCCGTACCGGGTGGTGAAGAGGATTAACGACGTGGTGTACCGCATCCAGAAGGTTCCCCGAGAGAAGATGTTGGTGGTACACCTGGATCGCCTGGCACGCTACGATGGTGCTGTTCGGGACGACCAGGTTTGAGGAGGGAGCAGTGTCACCCAAACGTCGGAACTCCCTATAGACCCGGCTGGCAGCGGCAGCCGGAGACGGATGCGTTCGGACACATCCACCCATTAATTTAAGTCACTAACTGAAGGGATGATTAGGAGAGGGATCGCGGGCCACTGTGCCGTCTTTTTCCCCTCCACCTGGATTCTCGAACGTGCGGGTTGTTTCGTCTAATCCAGAAACTTCTAGATTGGCCAGTTGACCCTATATAAGCAACACGTCGGGCTGGAAGTCAGTCAGTCAGTGTTTGGCGAACAGCTGTGAGGAGCGCCCAGTGAGCGGACGGACTGCGTACGTGCGTCGGAGGAGTTTACGTTACCGCGAGTGCAAGTGGAATTGTAACGGACGAACTGGTGAATCGTAATTGTGTGCATTACGTAATTCTGTGTAATTGGCAAAAGTTTTACTGTAAGTCGGTGGAAATAAAGAACATTTTTGAGTGGTGCAATCGGACTTTTCATTTCACGAACCCACAAAGTCACAATACATATAGTCAGTTACAATGGAGAGGTACTACTATCTATATTTACAGTTTTGACTGTACAGTTTTAACCATTATTTGTTTTTGCAATTTTTATATTTTTCTATTGTATAGAAAGCATTCTTAATCAGATAAGATTTTATTTGTTTTATTTTTATTTGTTCTTTCCCTATTTCTTTAATCCAGTGAGGTAAATGATTGTATAAATCTTTTGCCTTACTTTCAATGCATTTATTTTGTAATGAGCCTCTTAGTCTATTCCTAAAGTAATTTTCTTTTGTTCTTGTGTTATGTTCATGGATACTTGTATTTTTGTCTTCTTTATGGGAAGTTACAACATATTTTAGACATTCATATATATATATATATATATATATACATATACAAGGCAGCGTTAGTATACCTAATTTCTTAAATGCTGTTCTGCAGGTGTTTCTTTTTTTGATGTTTTTAAGAACTCTTATCGCTCTTTTCTGTAGTCTAAATATTTTTAGTATATGTTTCCTCCCTGCTGATCCCCATAAAATTATCCCATAGCTCAAATGTGAGTGCATAAATGCGTAATATACTTGTGTTGTACTATCTTCATCCATGATTTGTTTAACCTGTTTTAGAATATATATACCCCTATTGAGCTTTTAGAGAGTTTTTCTAAATGTCTATTCCATTTCAGGTTGTTATCTATTACTAGTCCTAAAAAATTTATTTCACTAGCTTGCCTGATTTGCCTACCTTTTATTTCCAAGGAGATATTCGCCTGCATTTTGTTACTTATACTAATCTGCATCCATTCTGTTTTCTTTGTATTTAGTGCCATTCCTAATTCCTCCAGGTAAGTATTAACCATCTCCAACAGTGCATTTGCATTACTTTGCAATTCAGCCGCTGTACTCCCTGTTACAATAACTGTTGTGTCATCAGCATAGCCAATGGCTAATCCTCCTGTTTCCTGAAGTCGTTTAAACAGATCATTTATGTATAAAATAAACAAATAAGGCCCCAATTTTGATTCTTGTGGTACACCGTGTGTTATACGTTTAAATGGGGATTTGATTTTGGATCGCTGTCCATCTATATTTTGTACTACTTCTATGCATTGCTCTCTGTTTAATAAATATGATCTTAGCCAAGAGTAAATACCTTGGGATGCTATCACAAAGAGATCACCCCTTACAGAAGAGGAAGTAGAAAGTATTCCACAGGAAGCAATTTTGAGTTTTCTGTTCATGAAAAAATCTGTTTATTTTTATTCCTTTTTTTCAATACTTTATTGAAATGAAAGGTTACATGATGTTCTCTTCATGATTTTGGAGGTGATATACCTAACGGAATCTCTCAGGTCTTTTCGTTTGTGGTTTGCACTATGGAGGTCTGGGTTCGCTTCCTGTGGCTAGCTTACCTTACCCATGGGTATTTTTGAGAGTTTTCCCTGGTTGCAAGGCAAATGCTGGGTAGGATAATTACACCGCATGAATTTCCTGTCCCTCCATTTCATCTTCATTGTCATCTGGTGGTCTCCTTCAGGGTAGAAGTATCGGCGGGAATCTCGGGGCTGCATGGCTGGATGACATGCTCCTGCTAAACATCTCCTCCTCCAGTAAGACGGTCTTCAGTCTTCAGGCCGGCCTAGTAGGTCATTTAAGGACCACGGTGGGTGGTATTAAATCCATGGCCAGGGAGGATCAATGCTTCTGGGGGTATTTCCAGGAGGCCAATAGCTGTTCTATAAAAAGATCCACCTTATTACAGGGTGGAGGTAGATACGCAACTTACCCGCGTCAAACCCCTAGGGAAGACTACCGAAAAACCTCGGTATGGCCGCCGATGATCTAGCACACCAGCTACTAGCTCTGCAGGCTATTACCCGGGACTTTTTTAGGCAACCCTCTGTCCCATTTAGGTGGCCTAGGTCTGGCCAGACGTACCCAACTCCAACGGGTGTCAGGAACCACTGCCCCACCGAGTTCAACACAATCCGAACAACTCCCATTAAAGTGTGGCTCTAATGTTCGACCCGGCGTACTACTAATAACGTCAGAAGTACCACGAGTGCTAGGGGTCCGCAGCGCCCGTACCACAGCAGGGGTAAGACCCCTCTACGGATGGCGGGTGGAATGCCGGTTGTACTGGAGTACCGGCAAGTTTCCAAATGGTCAATAGTAGGAATCCTGTCCTCTATACTGTCGTGACTCCTTGGGACGGTCGCCCTCTGTCTCCTCTCGCCTCATCCTTCCTCTCAGGAAGGGCATAGGTAAATAGATCACAACTGGTCGCAGTGCCGAATCCCCTCCGTCAGAGTGTATCCTATCTTATCCTAGGGATAATATAATGGGTATCCCATTCGAAAATGTTTCGTGAGTGCAGTTTTGAGAATATTTGGCACAATGGGCCTAATGTCTCAATATTAAAAGGATAAAATGTTTCCATCTTCATTCTTCTAGAGTTGGTAATTTAAAAGCCCACACTTATAATCACAGCATTGTGATGGCGGTGGCGTTGGCGGTGGAGGTGGACTGGCTGCTCTTGTATCAATTTTTCATGGTCATAAATAAATATGGTGCTAACATTTTCAAGGTCATCGAAATCTAAACATTAGTGAACACCCACGTGTGATAATCATTTTAAAATCGGGCTGATGTATACTGGATTCCATGCTTTTTCCGTGACATTGTGAGTACTTAAATAACGACAGAACTTTAAAAAAAATTGCATGCTTATTTAAAACTTTGGACCAATAATAACGAATACCTTGGAAATGGCTGATGCCACAAAAAGATTATTTGAAATAAACTGTGTGTTTAAAAAAGAATTGCATAGAGTACGTCAAAAGAAATACCTACCTATTCAAAATTCCTTCCGAATGAAGAACTTCATAGGCTGTTCTGAGGAAATTTTGAGATACCGACTTCATTGTCGTGTATATGCAATAGCATTTTAAACAAAATCATAAGAAATGGTTTTGCAAAAATAAAAAAATCTCGAAAAATGTAAATTATTGTTTGGATGGGGAATTTCTTGCGTGGATATTATTGAACTGATATCAACTTAACGGACTTTTCCTGCTTGACAGGCTGTTGGCACACACATGCATTCACCTGGAATTTTGACTGAAATGGTTTTGATTTAGGGGCCTCAAAACGATTTTCCGGTGAAATGTAAACGTTGAATCATTAATTTGAAAGGAATGCAATACTTTCTTTACCTAACTACTAGATATCTGGCAGAGAAAGCAAAATTAAATAAGCTAACCACTAAAATGCAAGATGCGCAACTACGCAGCAGCAAAATTACGTACACAACTGTTTCTTTTAAATAGCCCTTTGTTCAAGGAAAGAGCAATAAACGCTTTTCAAAGGCTCTATCTACAAAGTGAGGTTAAAAAATTTGGATATTCTTTTAACCGTTACACTGCAGATTAACTCGTTTTTGGATATGCTTTCCTTTATAAGCATCAGCAAAGTTACTTGGGCAGAATATGAAGAGCAAAGTTTCAAATTTACCTAGTTTCAGGCTAGCTTATTTCACTCATGAATCTTTCTTTCTTCACGGTAAATCTATGCAGCTTTGTCAAACGATTCTTATGAATCACACTACATTCCAAGTTGAACAAAAATCAGCATTCAAGAAGCTAAACCTTCTCATACACCTTTATTTTTACTTGTCGTTTGATACTTTCCTTCCCATTATTTACTACTATCAGTATTGCTACTGATAAATACCTATATTTATTTATTCATTTATTTCTTAGCATTATTCTACTTGCACACTTATTTAAAATGTATTCTCAAAATTAGTTGACCGAAACACTTCTGTGAAACACAGCATATGCTGTGAATAAAGCGTTACTTCAAGGCAGTTTTAGATTCTATTAAAATTTTATTTCCTTTCAAGGTGTCCGTTATCGGTAATGCTGTCTTCTCAACGCCACCTCTTCTCCGATAAGAAATTAAAGCGTATCCTTTGTGACCACGATATCGCTTTCATAGGCGTTATTAAGAGTGCTCCGTGCATAGTGAACCCTACAAGTCAATTTTTTCCTCCTAAAGTAGTTTAAACATTAGCAGTCAAGTTTCAACTAGTAGATAGGTATGTTGCCATTCGCCAGTAATTTAAAATCAACTATTTACTCGCTCTTCCTTCCCTCCTAAGTTGCCAGAATGACAATGAGGAAGCGCGCCAGGAGAGCAACAAACTGGACACGGAGGGAAAAAACACACACGCGCGCGCGCACGTATATAGTTTGTGTAATTGGGACAAATTGTTAAAATAATTTTGTGCATTATTGTGACAATGTTTATTCAGATAATAAAAAATACTACTACTTACTTCCAATATTAATGCTGTCATTACCACTAACCGAACTTTTGCCATGGCAAATAAAAATAATAGTAGTAAAATATTAGTTATAAAAGCGTACCTGATTATACAAATTCTTTTTATGATCTCGCTGCATTTAGAAGAGTCTCGTTTTCAAGAACGCACGATCCGAGCGTTCCAACAATTGCCGGTAAACTGAAAAGTTGATAACTGAAAATGAACGTTCGTTCACACCGAACAAAAATAGATGTTGCCAATGACGTTGCCGTGACTTGCCACTGTTATTGTGCAAGCCGAACATTACATACGCAACAATGGAAAATTATCGAATAAGAATAGCTAAGCAGCGTTTTGTAACAATAAAAAATTAACAATCGAACATAATTATTCAAAATAATTAAAGAGTAAGGTCATATTCAAGCTCATAGATTAAAGCCATTGGCACGTATACCCGGAGAATTCATTCCAAATCCTGGCGGCGCACGGAGATCTGGTACCCTATTTCCTCCCTCCTCCCTTCCTTCCTTCCTTCCTTCTTTCTTTATAGATTAGTGATGGGCAAAATCGAATATTTTCAAGTATCGAACACACTAAATTCGAATACTTTCAAGAATTAAACGTTTATTCGAATACAAGTTCTCGGATACTGCAATCAGTACACTTGTCACTTCAAGATGTCCCGAGTTCGAATCTTGATCAGATGAGTTACCTGGATAACGTTTTTTCCAGAGGTTTCTCTTATCACTGAAAGAATGTCTCTTAACTCTAAGCTCTATGGACTCTGGGCTCATTTGAACATCATTTCAGCCATTTCATTTAACGTCGGATATGACTTAAAATTGGAAGACGTAAATTTAAAAAATCGAGTATTTGAATGCAAGTTTTCGAATATTATCACACACTGCTAATCGAGTACACTTGTGTTCGAAAACAAGTTTTCGGATGTTACAATTACACACTTCCAAATGAGAACACATTTATTTCAAATGATGCATGAAGAATTCAACGGTTGGTATTGTCATCTTTGGTATTGTGCTGCTGCCACGGGCCGGAGCCGGGCGCGTTGGTAGGAGAGAAATAGACAGAGAGGCTACGGAACGTTCTGCCCTTTGTAGTTGCCGCGATAGTTCTCGGAAGGCTTGCAACTTTCTAGAAACAATGGCTGGGGAGGTATAAATACCCGCAAGGTATTAGGAGCGGCAGTAGTTTGCTGATTATTGTGACAGTCGACGATTGAAGTGTACCGCAGTGATTTCTTTCATTTGTTTTCGTGCAGCAGAACACCGAGTCAGCCTTGAAGACAGCTGATTGTCAATTTCACGTCTCTACTGCACCAAACGTTGTTTTAAATTTCTGCAAACCAGACTTCCAAATCTACGTAACCCACGCAGTCACATTTGGTTTCAGAAACGGGATAACGACGACGGAAGCCGTATTGGCGAAAACAACCTCGCTGCGATGATGACCAAATGAAGGCCGAATTAACCACGAAAATGAAAATGGCAAGTAACAACCTGGCCGCGAAGATGGAAGAAAAGAAAACAGCAAACGACAACCTCGCCGCGATGATAACCGAAATGAAGGTTGCGAACGAAGTACTCGCCGCCAAATTTGAAGAGCAGTTGGCCCAAGGCAACTAGAGTACTCAGGTAGGCCATTCCGGAGAGTCGCGCTGCCATTGGCTAACGCGCATGACGTCACTGAGAATACAGTTCAAACGCGAGAGTTAAACACTAGCCCCTCAGTATGTGTTATTTAAGCTCTGCTACGTGTAAAATCGGAAGGAATAAACATCTACTTGTGTATTATAATGAAGGTTCTTTCTAGCAGTTGTATTAAGAGTTTAAAACATGTTACTATTCATATGTACTTAATCAGTGTAGCTCAAGAAAATGACGAAGCAACCCATTGAAGATTTTTCTTTGCTGCAAGTTTCCTGATCATTTCTGCCTTCGCTCTTTTGTTTAAGTGCCTAATTCTAATGAAGGTTCTTGTCCTCACATTAAGAGAGATCACTTTGTGATGAATTTCGGGAAACTTGGAACTTATTATAGAAATTAAGTTTTGCATCACTCCATTACACTTCGCAGCACTTTGTCCATGCAAGCTACAAAATATTATTTCTGTACCTTGATCTGCCGTTTCAAAACAATGTTTTCTTTCATCAGGGCTTGCATCTGAGTCTTTAGTCTAATTATTTCCTCTTCAGCAACAACAGAGTGGTCAGGAGCTACCTCCATGCTGTTCGACTGGTCAAATTTTGTTTTTTTGGGAGATAAAGATACTATAGTAGACAGCGCCCTCTTTCGCACGGTCCTAACTTCGCACCGGCGATCTCTTGCTGATATTGCCTATTAATAAAAACAGTTTTTATTATTATTATTATTATTATTATTATTATTATTATTATTATTATTATTATTATTATTATTATTATTATTATTATTATTATTATTATTATTATTATTATTATTATTATTATTATTATTATTATTATTATTATTATTATTATTATTATTATTATTATTATTATTATTATTATTATTATTATTATTATTATTATTATTATTATTATTATTATTATTATTATTATTATTATTATTATTATTATTATTATTATTATTATTATTATTATTATTATTATTATTATTATTATTATTATTATTATTATTATTATTATTATTATTATTATTATTATTATTATTATTATTATTATTATTATTATTATTATTATTATTATTATTATTATTATTATTATTATTATTATTATTATTATTATTATTATTATTATTATTATTATTATTATTATTATTATTATTATTATTATTATTATTATTATTATTATTATTATTATTATTATTATTATTATTATTATTATTATTATTATTATTATTGTTGTTGTTATCGTTGTTATCGTTATCATTATTATCGTTATCATTATCGTTATCGTTATCGTTATTTATTATTATTATTATTATTATTATTATTATTATTATTATTATTATTATTATTATTATTATTATTATTATTATTATTATTATTATTATTATTATTATTATTATTATTATTATTATTATTATTATTATTATTATTATTATTATTATTATTATTATTATTATTATTATTATTATTATTATTATTATTATTATTATTATTATTATTATTATTATTATTATTATTATTATTATTATTATTATTATTATTATTATTATTATTATTATTATTATTATTATTATTATTATTATTATTATTATTATTATTATTATTATTATTATTAATAATAATAATAATATTCCACGCATCAAACTTTTCTTAAGGAGCGAATAAACTCAGTGTACACATAGAAACAAATACATAAATGGAATGTGTATCTGATAATTACCTGCAAATTGGTTTTGCTGGTACTTGCTACTACCGCCTCAAATACATCCCCATGCCAATTAGGAATTTTCTATGACGGTACAGCGTCGCCCTTTAATTTTCTTTTCAGCGGCAAACCTAACAGTTCGTTTTTTAAATCCCGTTTATAGTTTTCGGGCAGGAAGTGATCGGAACAAATCCTTGCAATATTCACATTAACCGGATAAGCCCTTTTACAGCGTAAACCCCACTTGCGCTTTAGTTCTCGATCTTTAGGCAAACAATGGAAAATCACATTCGTAGTTTTATACGAAGCATGTTTGCTTTCAGCAACAGCGCAATGGTTTTCCTAATGTTACGACAAAAAACATGGCCAATAACTACAATAGCTCATAAGCAACTGCATATCGTTTATTTCATCAGAAGGATGGTTGAATTTGCATGCATCAGCGCCTTATCTTATCTTATAATGTGCAATTATAATATTCCAGTACGCACATTCACGTGTAAGCGATCTTGCGTTGTATTCTCAGTGACGTCACGCCCCTCAGTCAGCAGTGACAGTGTTTTGCGCGGGAAGGCGGGAATGGTCTGCCCTGCAGTTGGCCGGCGTTAGGGATGACGTCACGGAGCTGGGCAAGCGGATGCGTCAAGTGGACGAGCGCGTGAACATCTGGCGAACCGCGTTAACAACTTAGAGGGAAAGGCCGAGAGCAACACCAAGTCCCTGAACGCCATGGCAGAAGACTGAAAGGTTTGAAGGCCCATGTGCCGGGTCACGACACAACATCTGCGCGCGTCAAACCACCGAAGTACGACGAAACGACAACTTTTGAAGTCTTCCGCCGCCAATTTGACTTCTGGAAAAGCACAAGTGGTCACCAGAGGAAGATTTCACACAGCTAATAGCCTGCCTCCAGGGACCGGCCGCAGAGGTGCTGAACGCGATCCAGACAGCGGTGGCGCCCAAGGACATCTGGGACACCCTGGAAAACCGGTGATTAAACCACTGCTTGGCCGCAGCCAACTGAAATGTAGGGCACAGCAGCCAGGAAAGACGCTGCAGGAGTTCGCCCTGGCAGTCAAACAGCTAGCCAGCAAAGCCTTTGTCGACCTCCCACCCGGATTCGTATCCCGAGAAGCCGCCTACACCTTCGTCGACGGGTACGAGATGCAGAGATACGTCATCGCCTAATGCTCGGTGACTATAAGACCATCCACGAGACACTAACGGCCGCATTGAGAATGGAAGCGGCCAAAGTGACGGCTATTCGGACCTCGCAGACAAGGAATATCCACTACGATGGAGACCGAAGACCAGTCCAGGGATGTCGATGAAGACCAAGTGGTTTGTGTTGGGGTGTGGCCAGCCGAGACACCTGGAGAAAGACTGATGACACAACAAAAGAGCATCCGGAAAAACGAGTATGGGCGGGCGTGGTGATGGGCACGTTGGCGCTGTCGCCACTCTCCCATCGAGTGACACTGCGCGCCGTCGGTCCACGTACAAATGACAGCCCCATTGCGGACGGTTGGGTAAAAGGGAGGCCGTGTCACGTCCTTCTGGACACGGGACAGCCGTGACCGTCATCAGACCTGGCGTAGCCAAGCGTTTGCCGTCGAGAAAACCGAACCGAGCATACCACCTAGTGAAGGCATGGGGCGACACCTTGCCTGTGGAGAGGGGGCCCTGCTGCAGTTGACCTTGGGGCGGAGTGCCTTGCGTCTTTGTATGTTCGTCGCTAAGATGGCTGAGGAGGTGATACTGGGACTGGATGTTCTCAGGAGCCATGAGGTGACGGTCGACGTCGGCAGGAAGGTTTTGCGGCTCAAACGGAGAAGAGGTGATGCTCCGGCACACGAAAAATGACTTGGAATCTGCAGGGTCATCGTGAGAGAAGACGTGGTTGCCCCCGCTAGAAGCGAGGTGGTGGTGTTGACGACGCGACTGGGAGGCCAGCGGATGAAGAACCTGTTGCTGGAGCGGAAGATGCATGTGCATGGACTTTGTGTAGCCAAGGTATTGTTGCCTTGCGAGATGAGGTGCCTGTGAGGCTGCTCAACCCATTTTTTGTTGTAATTTACGTCCTCCAACGTTAGTTCATATCCGACGATGAATGGAATGGGTGAAATGATGCTCAAATGAGCCCGGGGTCCATAGAGCTTAGAGTTACCGGACATTTGTCTTTCAGGATAAGGGAAACCCCAGAAAAACTTTTTCCAGGTAACTCACCCTGACCGAGATTCGAACTCGGGACCTCTTTAACGTGAGGCAGACATGCTACCACCACGCCACCGAGGCGGGCAGCTCAACCCAATGGACACCGACAACGAAGTTGGGGACCTGCGAACCTGTTGTCAGCATAACGCCAATCGACTAGACCCAGGAGCTGGTGCCGACGCAACACCTGGGGCCCGGCTGGAAGGCTTACTGGAGATGGTGGCCGACCACCTGACCGCAGAGCAGCTAGAAAAGGATCGAAAACTGCTGGGAGGATGCCAGCACGTCTTCAGCCATATATATATAAGCTCGAGGATATGTACCAGGGCAATCCACAGAGAGTGAAGACTGACCCCACCTCTAATGACCAGGGAGTTACCGAGCTGTCCCAAAAGGGCGCCCGGCGCCTCAGTGGAGCTTTCCATAGAGCAAGACCTAGAGACTAACAAGCCCCCCATCTGGTCCTATGGACTCAAGATGGGATGAAAGTGGATACGCCACTTACGCGCACAACCCCAAAGGGGAAGGCTACCGATTAACCTCGGTAGGGCCACCTGGTGATCTAACACACCTTCTACTAGCTATGCAGGCTAGTACGCGGGAATATATGGCTTTCCTCAACCCCGTCCGCAGACTACCCTATCTCCCACGGCTATCGGGAACCACTGCCACCTCGAATCCAACCCAATCCGAACAACTACCATTCAGGTAAGGGCTAGAATTTTCGGTCCGAGGTTCCTCTAGTAACGTCGGAGGTACCACGAGTGCTAGGGGTCCGCAGCGCCCGCACCACGGCAGCTGAAGGTGACGGAACCCTCCTCTACCGGGCAGCCAAGGTAACAGCGACTACGGCCGCACGGATTGAGTGCTTCACCTCATTGACACCGGAGACGCCCGACCTATACGGCAACCACCCAAACGTGTTCCGCTGGCAAAACAAGCGGTGGTACGGGACATGCTGGAGGAAACGAAATCCAGGAGGGAGATTGGAGAGTCTGACAGCCCTTCGTGTTCCGCTGTAGACCCGGAGAAGAAGAACGGCGACTACGCTTCTGCGTGGACCACAGGAAACTGAACGCTGTCACCAGGAAGGACTGCTTCCCCTTGCCCCGGACTGACGACATCCTGGACACGCTTGCTGTTGCACAATGGATCTCGACCCTGTACCTGAAGTCGGGTTACTGGCAGGTGGCTCTAGACCGGAGAGATAAGGAGAAAACTGCATTCTCGACAGGCCAAGGATTTGGCATTTCACAGTTATGCCCTTTGGTCTCTGCGACGCACCAGCTAGCTTCAATCGCTTCACGGAGTCGGTAATGATAAGACTGACTTATGACGCCTGCCTGCTAAACCTGGACATCATCGTCATTGGCAAGACTTTCGAAGACCATCTCGATTACCGGAGCAAGGTGCTACAGAGACAGCAGGTGACCAACCTGAAGCTGAACGCGAAGAAGTGCCAGCTCTTCCACAAGGAAGTTAATTACTTGAGCTATATAGTCTCACCAACTGGCAACAGATACGGAGAAAAGGCAGGTGGTGAGGGATTGGCCTCGCCCGAAGGATAAGCGAAAATTTTGATGTTTTCTGGGGCTGTACAGTTATTACCGCCGCTTCATAAAGGGCTTCTCCAAGCTTGCCAAGCCCCTCACTCACCTGACAGAACATCGGTCCCATGTGTGGATGGAGAACTCCGAAGGCACTTCAAGCAGCTGAAGAAGAAACCTTGCAACACACCTGTTTTGGATTCCCACAACCAGGCGGCGCCTTCATTCTGGACATCGACAACAACGACCATTGCATTGGAGGCATCCTATCCGACTTCCAGGACGGCCACGAGCGGATCATAGCCTACTACAGGAAGACGCTGTCCAAGACAGAGAAGAACTACTGCGTCACCCGGCGAGAGCTGCCGACAGTAGTGAAAGCCTTGGAGCACTACCACAAGTACCTGTACGGTCAGCCATTCCACCTGAGGACTGACCTCTCCGCCCTAATTTGACTACTTAGCTTTAGAAACCTGGAGGGCCAGACAGCCCGTTGTGTCCAGAGGCTGCAAGATTACGACTTAAAACTCCGAACATCGTAGAGGAAAGAGCCACGCCAAAGCAGATGCCATGTCCAGAAGACCCTGCCCAGAAGAGTGCGGCCAATGCACAAGGGTGGAAGAATAGTAGCGAACCTCAGCTGTCAGAGTGGTCACGGTAGTGCCTGCGGACGGATAGGATAGCGCAGGCTTGAGGCGAAAGCAGCTGGTGGATACAGATTTGGAGCCACTCTTGAAATGGCGAAAGGGACAAGAACAACCGGGGAGGATATCGCACCCAGAAGTGCTGCATACAAGTCGTACAGGTCCCAATGGGACTCACTGAAGGCGAAAGAGGGCGTGCTGTTCCGGGTATGGGAATCACTCGATGGGAAGACTCAGAGAGAGAGAGAGAGAGAGAGAGAGAGAGAGAGAGAGAGAGAGAGAGAGAGAGAGAGAGAGCAGTTGGTACGTCGCCGGAATAAGGTCCCGGAAGTCTTGGAGGAAGTGTACGCCGGTACTTCAGGAGGACACCTGGGAGAAAACCGAACCATCGACCAACTCCGACAGCGCTACTTCTGACTGAGGCTCCGAGCAGATGCTGAGAGATGGTGCCGTCAGTGCCACCTGTGCGCGGCGAGCCGCGGGCCCCAAACTAGTAGCTGGGGTCGCATGCAGCAGTACAACGTCGGAGCACCATTTGAACACATCGCTGTCGACATAGCTGGACTATTCCCAGTGTCCGACCGAGGCAACAAGTACCTGATGGTGGTCGTGGACTACTTCACCAAGTGGTCAGAGGTGTATGCTATCCCGAACCAGGAGGCGAAGACATTCACAGACAGCCTCGTGGAGCAACTGTTCTGCCGTTTTGGGGTGCCGTTAGAGCTCCACAGCGACGAGGGCACCATTTTGAGTCCTACCTGATTAAAGAGGCACTGGAAAGGCTTGGGGTGAACAGGACCCGCACAACACTATCCACAGTCAGACAGCATAGTAGAGAGATACATCAAGACGCTAGAAGAACGACTGAAGGAGGTCGTGGCCAGCCATCAGCGATACTGGGACGTCAAAGTGCCACCGTTCTTGCTCCCTTATCGCTCGTCAACACACAACACCACTGGGTTGACTCCAGCAGGCTTAATGTTCGGCTGAGAGCTACGCCTCCGTTGTGACCTAGCCTTTGGGAGCTCCTCTCCCCGGAAGCGAAGCAGTCAACCACCGAGTATATGGGGAACCTTGTATACCATCTCCACGACAGGTATGAGATGGCTTGTCACAACTTCCAGATGGCGAGCGACTGCATGAAGACCCGGTACGACAGGTGAGCCAACAGCCAAGGATTCCAGCAAGGTGACCTGTTCTGGTTGTACTGCCAACCAAGGGACACACCAAATCTTTAACAAACGTGGTAAGGATCCTACCGGATGGTAACAAGAATTGATGACATGGTCTACCGCATCCAGAAGGTGCCCCGAGGAAAGATGTTGGTGGTATGCCTGGGTCATCTGGACCGTTACAATGGTGCTGTTCAAGACAAGCAACCTTGAGGAGGAAGCAGTGTCACCGTGTGGCATTGTTGTGCTGTGCCACAGGCCAGAGTTAGGCGCTTGAAGAGAAAAGACATAGAGAGGCTCCAGAACGTTCTGCCCATTGTTGCTGACGCTAAAGTTCTCGAAAGGTCTGCGGTTTTCTAGAAACCATATCTGGGGGGTATAAATACCCTCAAGATATTAGGAGTGGCAGTAGTTTGCTTGTTATTGTGACAGTCAACAATTAAAGTACACCATAGTGATTTCTTTCATTTGTTTTTGTGCAGCAAACCACCGAGTCAACCTCGAAGACAGCAGACTGTCAATTTCACATCTTTTTACTGAAGCAAAAGTTCTAAATTTCTGCAAACCACATTTCCGAATTCACGTAACTCAGCCAGTCACCTTATTATGTAATGCATTTATGCAGTTAGTAAATCTGCCTAGTCAAAGCATGTGCAGTTCAACGGCCTTCTTTGAATTACACTTATATAGCAACAAATGTAGTGGACAAAATTAGAGTAACTCTGGCTTCAACTGATATGAATCGGTTTAATACCAATGTCCGCCTCTATCCACTAAGATGACATTCTTTCTTGCCATGTAATCTGATGTATGGGATGGTAAAAATCTTAAGAAAAGCGAAAGGATTTACTCGACCTATGAATATTCCTAGCTTATTATTGCATCTTCAAAGACCATCATATTTACTTTGAAAATGGTGGAAACAAGTGATATTACGAATTTTACCACATGGTGGCCTCAATTTTTTATAAGATGGTATCCCGAGAAACCACGGGGTTCTAAAGAAAGTATTTCTAGAAAATTAGAAAAGAGAAAATGATGCTTCAGTGTATTAAAGTTTTATTATTTCAGCTATTCGTCTAGAAAGGGGTGTCTGGTAACAAGCACCTGGATTGCTGGATTAATGGAACACATCTTTAATACATCTCAGTCAGAAAGAGCACGCACATGTCACACTAATGCATTATATTAAGACGAATCTATAAAACTGAGTAATATAGAAAGTGTTCGGAAAGTCCTACGATATACCCCATAAGAATGTATGAACTTTTATGAATAGACTTTAACCTGGCCACATGCTGACTCTTTAACATTTTGCAAATACAAAGCCAGCTATTAAATAAGTAAAACCATTAGTTAAAAAGGGACTAAAAACATAAACAAAAAATTACAGGCCGATTTCTCTCTTATTTGCATTCTCTAAAGCAATAGAAAAAATTATATACAACACAATTACAAACGTTCTCTCAAAATTAAATATTATTTCACTATCTCAACTCAATTTTCAAAAGGGCAAATCCACCACTACAGCATTGATTCAATTTTGTGACGATATCTATAAAAAATAAATGATTCAGCACATAGTGTAGGAAGTTTCCTTGAACTATCAAAGGCATTCGAGCTCGTCAATCACACAATTCTACTTCTTAAACTAAACGGCTATGGAATATAAGAGGTGTAGCTCAAAACTGGTTCAGTTCCTACCTAAAAACAGAAAACAAGTAGTGGAAATAGATTATTATAACATTTGTACAAATGAGGTGAAATCTGTTTTATCAGATGAGCGTACAGTTGAATACGGAGTTACACAAGGTTCAGTATTAGGCCAATTATTGTTTCTTTTATATATAAATGATCTTGTTGATAACAATCAAAATAACAACATCAGATACTTATTATTTGCAGATGATACCAGCATATTAACAACAAGGAAAAATGATGACACTTTTAAAAATAGATATAAAAACTGTCACATTTCACACATCTTCTTGGTTTAAAGAAAATAGTCTATGTCTAAATAAGGAGAAGTGTTTAGTGTAGGATTTCGTCACATAAAAAACAAAACATTAAATTTTCCCATCACACACAGAGAAGGAACAAATGTAATATATTCAAATAGATTAAAATTTTTAGAAATATTTATTGATGAAAATCTCAGTTGGAAACCTCATATTAATGAATTAATTTAAAAACTGGATGAAATCTGCTTCCAAATTAGCATTCTGAAAGACTCGGCAAGTAAAAATACACTTAAGGTCACGTAAATCTCCAAGTTTCACTGCTTCATTTAATATGGAATATCCTTGTGGGGAAATAGTGGCAAAGCTATTAAAATATTCAAACTACAAAAAAAAAAGAAAAAAAGAAAAAAAGAAAACCTCAGATTACCTTATGTTGTCAGCTGCAACCATTCTTTAAAGAACTAAACATTATGCCATTGCCCTATATATATTTATACACATAAAAGATTTTACCATAAATTCTGAAAGTCACTGTCATAACAAGAGATAAAGCAAAACTACATATAATCCCACATAACAAAAAATTGTTTGAAAATAGTTTCTACTATAGAGGCATTAAATTTTACAATACATTATCTATTGAGATAAAAAATATAAATTCCACTCCGCATTTGAAAAAACATCTCAAGCAATTTTAATTGGAAAATGTAATTACTCAACTGATGAGCTTTTGTGTTAATAAAACATTCCATTGCATTTGTTAACAATGTATAAGTTTAATCTACATCTACGGTACAATTTTTAAGTAATTATTGTTTAACTCTTATAATTATTATAATTAAATGTTAAAAATACTAGACAAATCTACAACATTTATAGGTTAAATCGGATGAATAAAACTGAACTGTGTGTGTGTGTGTGTGTGTGTGTGTGTGTGTGTGTGTGTGTGTGTGTGTGTGTGTGTGTGTGTGTGTGTGTGTGTGTGTGCGTGCGTGCGTGCGTGTGTGCGTGCGTGCGTGTGTGTGTGTGTGGGTCTGGCTCTGGGTGTTTGTGTGTCTGTGCCTGTGCCTGTGCCAGGGCCTGGGCCTGTGCCTGGGCCTGGGCGTGGGCATGTGTGCGTGTGTGCGTGTGTGTGTTTTTTCTACCAAAAAGTAATTGACCACTGTTCGGAAATGCTTGTGTTGCCATTTTGGTACTTCAGAATATAGTGAACCACCTTTTGCTGCTATAACAGCAGCCATCCTGTCAGGCATGCTCTCCACTAGTTTGTGCACAACTTCCACTGGGAAAGGTCACCATTCCACGTGCAACATGTCTGTCATTGGGCACCTTTGGGACGAATTGGACCGACGGGTCTAGCCTCGGGAGATGCGGCCGCTGAATGGGATTGAGGTCAGGATTCTGTGCAGGACACTTCAAATGCCAAACATTATTGTCTGCATACCACTGCACAGTAGCCGACAAAACATGTTACCTAGCAGTCACCCTGGAAGTAGCAGGGTCCATTCCGTAAAAATGCCACAGTGTCGTTATCCAGAATTGTACATTATACCTCTGAGTTTGGTGTGCCACGAACAACAACCAATGGTCCCACATCATAAATCGAGAAACACCCCGATACTATCACTCCACCATCACCACCAAATTTGAAATATTTTGACTTTGTGGGTTCGTGAAATAAAAAGTCCAGGTTACAAACACAAAAAATTGCACTTTATTTCCGTAGAAATACGCTCTGTACACATACACAATGTAACATACAGGTCAACCAACACAGCTACTGCTTACCCTCAAGCGTTCAATTACCGACTAACTCTCTCTTTTCAGGCAGGCTGCCTTTTTATCGATTTCTAACACACCAGAAATTTCTCAAACAATCGAGACCGGCTAGAACAAAGGCGAACTCTCGCCAAATCCATCTGTTTCCGCCCACCATCTTGGCAAGCCTCCATCTCCACACTGCACTGCCGTCTCTTTGATCTTGTTACCCGCGCTGCCTCCAATCAACAATGACCTTGCGACACTGCTCCCCCCTCAAGGCTGGTCGTCCCGAACAGCACCATTGTAGCGGGCCAGGCGATTCAGGTGTACCACCAACATTCTTTCCTCGGGGCACCTTCTGGATGCGGTAGACCACGTCGTTAATGCTCTTCACCACCCGGTAAGGTCCTTGCCATAGTTGCAGGAACTTCGGTCATCGTCCCTTGGTCCGGGTAGGGTGGTACAACCAGTTTAGGTCACCCCTGCTGGAACCCTTGGCTGTTGGCTTGCCTGTCGTATTGGGTCTTCATGCGGTCGCTCGCCTTCTGGATGTTTTGACGAGCCATCTCAGGCATGTCGTGGAGATGGTCCACCAGGTTCTCCACAGACTCGGTTGCTGGCTGTTTTGCGTCCAGGGGGCTTCCAAAAGCCAGATCACAAGGGAGGCGTAACTCTCGGCCGAACATTAAGCTGGCTGACGTCATCCCCGTGGTGTCTTGTGTTGACCAGCGGTAGGCCAGCAAGAACAGTGCTACCTTGACGTCCCAGTCTCGCTGATGGCTGGCCACGACCTTCCTCAAGTGTTCCTCTAAGGTCTTGATGTACCTTTCGATCATGCCATCCGACTGGGGATGTAGAGGTGTTGTGCGGGTCTTGTTAACCCCAAGTCTCTCTAGTGCCTTCTTCATCATGGTGGACTCAAAATTGGTGCCTTGGTCATTGTGCAGCTCTAACGGTACCCCAAATCGGCAGAACACTTGCTCCACGAGGCAGTCTGTGATTGTCCTTACCTCTTGTTTCGGGATGGAATACATCTCCGGCCACTTAGTGAAATAGTCCACGACCACCATCAGGTACTTGTTGCCTCGGTCGGATATTGGGAACGGTCCAGCAGTGTCAACGGCGATCCGTTCGAATGGCGCTCCAGACGTTGTACTGCTGCATGCGACCCCGGCTCCTAGTCTGGGGGCCGCGACTAGGCGCGCACACGTGACACTGACGGCACCATCTCTCAGCATCTGCTCGGAGCCTCAGCCAGTAGTAGCGCTGCCGTAGTTTGTCAATCGTTCGGTTCGCTCCCAGGTGTCCTCCTGAAGTACCGGCGTGCACTTCCTCCAAGACTTCCGGGACCTTATTCCGGGGAAGCACCAACTGTTCTCTCTGCGCCATCCCATCAGGTGATTCCCATACCCGAAACAGCACGCCCTCTCTGATCTTCAACGAGTCCCATTGGGTCCAGTACGACTTGTAGGTGGTGCTCCTTGGTGTGATATCCTCCCAGGTTGGTCTTGTCCCTGCCTCCACTTCCCTCAAGAGTGGCCCCAAGTCTGCGTCCGCCAGCTGCTCCCTCCTCAGGCCTGCGCTATCCCAGCCATCCGCAGGCACTGCAGTGACTACTCGGACTGCTGTGGCACGCTCCTTCTCTTCCACCCTTGTGCACTGACCGCACTCCTCTAGACTGGGTCTTCGGGACATAGCGTCTGCGTTACCGTGGCTCTTCCCTCTGCTATGTTCCGAGGTGAAGTCGTACTCCTGTAGCCTCTGAATCCAACGTGCTGTCTGGCCTTTCAGGTTCTTAAAGCTCAATAGCAGGTTAGGGCGGAATGGTCAGTTCTCAGGTGGAATGGCTGACCGTACAGGTACCTGTGGAAGTTCTCCAATGTCTTTACTACCGCCAGTAACTCTCGTCGTGGTGACGCAGTAGTTCTTCTCTGCCTTGGATTGCGTCTTGCTGTAGTAGACTATCACCCGCTCATGGCCGTCCTGGATCTGCGATAGGACACCTCCAATGCAATGGTCGCTGGCGTCCTTGTCCACAATGAAGGCGCCACCCGGTTGTGGGAAACCCAAAATTGGAGCACTGCACTGGGTCTCCTTCAGGTGCTGGAAAGCGTCTCCGGCGTCCTCCGTCCAAACATAAGGCCGGTATTCCTCTGTCAGGCGGGTGAGGGGTTTGGCCATGTTAGAGAACCCCTTTATGAAACGTCGGTAATAACTGCACAGCCCCAGGAAACTACGCAACTCTTTCTTATCCTTTGGGCGAGGCCAATCTCTCACAGCCTGGGTCTTCTCCGGGTCTGTGGCCACTCCGGTTACTGGTACTATGTGGCCCAAGTAGTTGACTTCCTTGCGGAAGAGCTGGCACTTCTTCGCGTTCAGCTTCAAGTTGGTCGCCTGCAGTCTCTGTAGCACCTTACTCTCGAGATGGTCTTCAAAAGTCTTCCCGACGATGATGATGTCGTCCGGGAATAGCAGGCAGGCGTCGTAAGTTAGTCCTCTCATCACTGACTCCATGAGGCGTTGGAAGGTAGCTGGTGCGTTGCAGAGGCCAAAGGGCATAACTGTGAACTGCCAGAGGCCTTGGCCTGTAGAGAATGCGGTCTTCTCCTTGTCTCTCGGGTCTAGAGCTACCTGCCAGTAGACCGACTTCAGGTCCAGGGTCGAGAACCACTGTGCACCAGCTAGCGTGTCCAGGGTGTCGTCAATCCTGGGTAAGGGGAAACAGTCCTTCCGGGTGACAGCGTTCAGTTTCCTGTAGTCCACGCAGACGCGTAGTTCGCCATTCTTCTTAGTCACCAAGACTACAGAGGTACACCAAGGGCTGTCCGACTCTTCAATCACTTCCCTGGATCTCATGTCCTCCAGCATGTCTCGTACCGCCCCTTGCTTCGCCAGCGGAACACGTCTAGGTGGTTGCCGAATAGGCCGGGCGTCCCCAGTGTCGATGCGGTGAAGCACTTTGTCCGTGTGGCTGTAGTCACTATCGTCTTGGCTGAAGACGCGCTGGTATCGCCTCAACAGTTGTCGAACTTTCTCCAGTTGTTCTGCGGTCAGGTGGTCGGCCGCCCTCTCTAGTAAGCCGTCTAGCCGGGGTCCCAGGTCTTGCCTCGGTACCGGCTCCTGTGTCTTGTCGATTGCTGTTACGCTTACCACGGGCTCGCACGTTCCCAACTCCGTCCCGGCCTGGACGTCGTGATCGGTGTCCGCTGGATTTAGCAGTCTCACTGGCACCTCCTCTCGGCACGGTAGCAATGCCCTGGCTACACGCAGTCCGCGTACAGGCGTCTTCTGGTCGAGCATCATATTCCTGGTTCTCTGGCCTTCCAGTCGCGCCGTCACCACCACCTCGCTCCTCGCGGGGACAACCACGTCTTCGTTCAAGATGACCCTGCAGATTCCAAGGCGCTCTTCGGGTTGACGGAGTATAACCTCTTCTCCGTGGAGCCGCAGGACCTTCCTGCTGACGTCGGCTGTCGCCTCGTGGCTCCTGAGGGCATCCAATCCCAGTATCACCTCCTCAGCCACCTTCGCGACGTACACCTACAGACGTACGGCACTCCTTCCCAAAGTCAACTTTAGCAGGGCCTCCTTCTCCACAGCCAAGGTGTCGCCCGATGCCGTCACAAGCTGTTATGGTCGGCTCGACTTCCTCGTCGGCAAACCCTTCGCCTCATCAGGTCTGATGATGGTCACGGCCGCCCCGGTGTCCAACAGCACGCGGCACGGCTTTCCTCTTACCCAGCGGTCCGTGATGAGGCTGTCATCCATCCGCCGGCTGACGGAGCTGTGTCACTCGAGGAGATGGTGTGGACGGCGCCGACGTGCTCCTCGCCACCTCGGGCCTTACTCGTTCTTCCGGCTGCCCTTCCTGGTGTCAGCAGTCTCTCTCTAGGTTTCCCAGCTGTCCACACTCCCAACACAGGCCACTAGGTCTTCGCCGGCGTCCCTCGCCTGGTCTTCTGTATCCGGTGTAGTGGACATCCTCGTTCTCGACGTCGGGACAGCTGTTGCCTTGGCTGCCTCCATCCTTAATGCTGCCGTTAGCGCCTCGTGGATGGTTTTATAATCGCCGAGCATTAGGCGTTGACGAATCTCCGTGTCTCGTACCCCGTCAACGAATGTGTAGGCAGCTTTGCGGGATACGAACTCTGGTGGGAGGTCGACTAGGTCCTTGCCAGCCAGTTGTTCAACTGCCAGGGTGAACTCCTGCAGCATCTCCCCTGGCTGTTGTGACCTTGCCTTTAGCTGGCTGCGGTACGCTGCGGCTAGGGGGTGGTTTCCAAAACGATTCTCCAGGGCTTCCCAGATGTCCTTGGGCGCCGCCGCTGTCTGCACCGCGTTCAGGACTTCTGCGGCCCGTCCCTGGAGGCTGGCTATTAACTGTGTGGCCTCCTAATCTGGTGACCATTTGTTGTGCTTGGCCACTGCGTCGAATTGGCGGCGGAAGACTTCGAAAGTGTTCGCGCCGTCGTATTTAGGAGGTTTGACGCGCGCAGATGTTGTGTCGCGTCCCGGCGCGTCGACCTTTAAATCCTTTAACCTCCTGCCGACGACGTCCTCCACCATGGCGTTCAGGGACTTTGTGCTGCTGTCGGCCTTTCCCTACAGGTTGTTTAGGCGGTCAGCAAGGTCCTTGACGCGCTCGTCCACTTGGCCCATCCGCTTGCCCAGCTCCGTCACGTCCACCCTTACGCCGGCCAACTGTTTTTCAAATTTGGCGGCGAGAGCCTCGTTCGCCACCTTCATCTCCGTGGTCAAGTTGTTGTTTGCAGCTAATTCGTTCATCTTCTCCAAAATCTTTTCCAATGCCGATTCCATGGCCGTAATATCCCGCTCCGTGACACCAGTTGTGACTTTGTGGGTTCGTGAAATAAAAAGTCCAGGCTACAGACACAAAAAATTGCACTTTATTTCCGTAGAAATACGCTTTGTACACATACACAATGTAACATACAGTCAACCAACACAGCTGCTTACCCGCACGCGTTCAATTGCCGACTAACTCTCTCTTCTCAGGCAGGCTGCCTTCTTATCGATTTCTAACACACCAGAAATTTCTCAAACAATCGAGACCGGCTAGAACAAAGGCGAACTCTTGCCAAATCCGTCTGTTCCCGCCCACCATCTTGGCAAGCTTCCATCTCCACACTGCACTGCCGTCTCTTCGATCTTGTTACCCGCGCTGCCTCCTACCTGGCGACAATATAAATAATATAATATAATTAAATATTAAACTTAACCATTGGCCTGACAGCCCTAAGAGGGCCAAGGCCTACCAACCCGACTGCCGGCCTCGGGGAGGAGGAGATGTGGTCATAATCTCGGCATCCCTTTGGTTTTTGTGACCAGGGCCGTTTACCTATTGTAAGCTCGCCACTTTCCTCACGATGCTGAGTGGGCACCGGTCCTATACCTGGTACAGAAAATCCGCACCACATGGGTGGAATCGAACCCGAACCGCCTTCTCTTACTAGAGACCAAGGCATGTTGCCTTAGCCGGCTACGCCACGGTGCAGGACATATAATTAAATGTAATATATAATAATTATTATAATATAATTTATTATTATTATTATTATTATTATTATTATTATTATTATTATTATTATTATTATTATTATTATTATTATTATTATTATTATTATTATTATTATTATTATTATCATCATCATCATCATCATCATCATCATCATCAGCATCATCATCATCATCATCATCATCATCATCATCATCATCATCATCATCATCATCATCATCATCATCATCATCATCATCATCATCATCATCATCATTATTATTATTATTATTATTATTATTATTATTATTATTATTATTATTATTATTATTATTATTAATCATTTTGCATTTAATGAAAGGGCTTGTTCGTTAATGTTTCTTATGTACATATATGTATTTTTTTTTCTCTTTATTATCCTAGTATAGGTGTTTGAATTGTTGACTTTGTTTATTAACGTAAGCAAATCATGTTAATCCAGGTTCATTTAGCAATAATTTTCAAAATCCGATACGTGTACAGCATTTGCATAAATCAGAATGAAACTTAGCGCCAAATACATGTTTTTGCGTCTTCGTTAGTTGCAACCACAGTGACCATGAACTACGTTCTCGCTTTTGAATCAGCGTTTCCGCACTTTGAAAGAACCTAAGTCGGCCGATATAAGTATAAACAATAATTGCATAGTTAAACTGTTCTGTAACATGTCATGAAATGATTTTAAGTCTTGATATCTGTAATATTAATTGATAAAAAAAAAGTTTCTTTAATAATCTATAAAATTCCAATACTTGTTTACTCTGACTTTTATAATTTTGAATTGTATTCATAGATGGTGCTAACTACAGCGATTGTTACAGTGCGAATACATCAACAAAATAATCTCTACAAGTGCAGGTACGACTTTAATGGCTTTTGTTGTGTGCATATATGCAGAAATAATTATAAAAAATTATAGTAAAAACAGTAATGTAATTTTGCTGATTATTTGGGTGAGTAAATACTGTTGTAGCCGGCTACGTAATACTATTGTTAAAATTTTATGCAACAGTAAACCTTATTGTTTAATATAACATGGCGCATAGTTGTAGATGCGGGTAACGCCTTTGGTGAATTCTCTATTGGACCTTAAATTACATAAATAGTATATGAAGTGTCATGAACTGGAAAAGATAGAATACTTTTATTATCATGTACTTGCTACATTGCGCCTAAAACATTCGCTAGATTAAGCAAATTGCGTTGCATAAGTACGTGTGGTGCATTTTGTTCTTTTTAACCTTACTTTTGTATTTTGTGGAAATGACCCATAGAGTCTTCGTTTTGAAATAAGAATTAGTACCAAAATTGAAAACAAACAAATAATTGAGGTTATGTGATTTTTTTTAACATTCTACATACGGCATCTCTTTCGTAGTCGATTATGCAATAACGAAGGTAGCTACTTTAGAATTTAATAACCACGTGATATATTCAAAAAGCTTTTTAGTCATAAGGGCAGATGTATCTAACTATGTATTTGTAGTATAAATTTTTAAATTTGCTGCCTGTACAGAATGTTTCTTGATTTGTTACATGTATTTCAGATTTTATGTCCACAATTAATTCAGAATGTCAGGTGGACAGCAGTTTAATCTGCGATGGAACAATCATACAAATAATATACTCCAGGTATGATTTATTATAAGTATTTGTAGTTTTTATAGACATAAGCATGTAAGGTAATGATTCTTCCATTTTTCACTTTCTTATTATAGAGAAACTGAAGGATACAGAAACTTTTAAAAATTACAGTTTAGTACCTCCAGCAGAATCAAAGCAGTTTTGCCATGTGCATTAAAATAACTTGTAGATTATATTTGATATTCTAAGAAAGCAAAATTTTAACTTGAAAGCAAAACTGCTGTAATAAATCAATACACTATTGCATTATTTTATTTACGATATGTCATGATGTCATAACTTTTCATATTGAATATAAAAAACTTTGGCCACTACTATAGCACATCACAATCAGAGATGATGTTTTGGAATTGCACATCTAATTGTTTTGTGGGGATAGGTAAAATATTCATGCATCGGAGTTGTGTTCTTAGAGCTGAAACATCCCTTCTTGTCAGTCACGTTCAATGTTTAATTGAGACATGTCATCAGAATTTGTTTATTTTAATCCATGGTAAAGCACTTACAGTAAAACCAGTTATAATATATGATATAGTGCTTAGTATTATCAAATGTTTGGAAAGGGCAAAGATCATTATTTTATTTCTTATTCTTATAGCAAAATTATGTTTGAGCAAGTACCTTTAAAGTATACATCTTTTGAAAGAAAAATGTTAGGCTAATTGTTCATTTCTTGTAACATATTTGTGTTATAGAGCCTGCAAATAATATAAAAGGACAAAACATAAAGCTGACTCAGTGAATCTTTCTTGCTTGGCTTGAGGTAATCAAGCGCTTGGTATATTCATTATCTTCTTTGTTGATGCATTCCCCTGTCCTTCCTGAATATAGGAAATCAAAGTGATTCCTCTGTCAACTTTTCACAGATGTGGACCAAGATTTCCATGTTAAAACAGGAGTGAGAAAGAGCTCAGTTGTTGAATTTCTTTTATTAAGGTATTGCTTGAATTTACCGCACCTTTTCCTGGCGTTCAGAAACTTTGATTTGAGTGATACATTTGATCTGTTTAGTTCCCCATCTGATTATACTTAACCTCCATAACCTGCATCAGAAATCTTGCTAACACAGTTTTGTGCATTAACAGCCTCCAGATATGCTATAGGTGCGATACTGCTGCTGATGATGTATAGTTCCACAATAGTTAAGAGAACAACAAACACTACTTTTATTAAATTTAAAGGGAGTCGATTAATGACACTAAACAACACTTCCGGAACATGTTTCAGAGACTTTGCCTCTATCCTCAACCGGCCATCGACTTTTATTTCACTACTTTTATTTCTTGCCCATTGTTTTGTTGCTCATAATAGCAATGTTTTTGTTCCTTTAAGCATCAACATCAGTAATTTTTCTTGAATTTTTCAGTTGCAATAAATACTGCCTCCCAAGGTTAGCATTGAATGGTATTTCACATGCTTCCTCAACATGCCAGTGTAACCAACTTCTAGATGCAGAATGTTCTGCTTTTTCAAGAAGAATGTAGTCACATGAAATCCAATTTGGTAGGCTAAAATTTAAAAAAGGATAAAAAGGGGGAGGGGTTATTTAGCTCTTAAAATCTACAATGTAAATAAGTAATTAAAATATAACACTTCTTAATATTCAGATTTTATATACTGTTGGTATATATTTAAATGGCATTTCTTCAATGCAATTATGCTATTTCTTGAATGTAGAAATGCTAAATCTGTTGACTGCTGAATAACCTCATCTTCACTTTCTGGTGTTAAGGGTGCTATGAGAAACCAGAATAATGGTACTAGTCAAATGTAAAGCTGGCTGGTAGTCAGCACATCTGAATACCATCCATAGGTCGTGGGTTTGATTCCCAATTATGGGTGTGCATTCTTCTACTAGGATTATCCTTCACCTTCCAAAGAAGCTGAAAATGCATGAATGTTTCTTTGTGTATTGCTAATGCTCTTCTAATTTAATTTTCTCAATTTTTCTATGGGCTTCCCAATAGTAAACTAAATTCTCACTAATCTGGACATTCCTTGCTGACACGGGTGCCGTATTAGCGGAAGTGCCAAATTATTAATTTGATAATGTTTGGCTATACATTGTTCTTTATTAAACCCAAGATACAGTAACTTTTATACAAAACTTATACATTCGGTGTGCACACAGTATCACTCATTATGAAGTATGTCCTGAAATTTTAGTTGCTTAAATAATGATATGTGACAACGGCATGCTTTATCACACAACCGCTTTACAAGCATTACATCAGTAGGACATGAATCTGATTGGTTCAGCTTACCCAAAGTTTTGAGTTTCTGTTGAGGTCTAGCATAAGTGTTTGCTGTTAGAAGCCATTGTATGTGCTTAACTCTAAAGGAAGCCACAAATTCAATAACAGAAACAACAATAATGTGCAATAACAAATAAATCATTGACACATTGTTAACACATTGCGTCATTTCTGCTTTTAACATTATGCAAGCTACAGGAGGCCAGATGTGGGCCAGATTACTGAGATGCTGGACCACTGAGGGCTGGATTAGCGAGTGTTTAATATATTTACACAGTTGAACTGGAACACTAGCATTAATTTTTGAGATTGTGACACACTGGTGTAGGTGGTCTCTAATCATCCTGTGGGTTATTGTGTAGCATGCATGTTGGAGAGTTGAAGATATCAAGTGGGCAACCAGACTGTAATGCCCTATCATGAAATGAAAAAGGGTCACTTTTGAGCTTTTTGAGGATTCTGGTATGGCATTAGTGTTTTCCATGATTTTTTTTACTTTTTTCATAACTATGTTGTCAATGTGTATGGATATCTGAATTTATAGATAATTTTGATGTATCATAAGACATTTTAGTTGAATTCATTTGTTTTAGGTTTTATTCCTTTCTTGGCTAGGAAATCACTTTTTCATTTCATAATGCCACAATGAGCCAGATCCATTGGAAACATTTTCTTTTCTTTATAAAAATTTTAAGTGTGTAAAATTTCTAATATTTTGCTGTTTGATGGGAATGGGGGAACTGTTGTCTGAATGGCTGATCTTGACTTTCATAAAATTACAGTTTTTTGGAAGTTATTTTATATGGCACAACAATTTCATCAGGGAAGTCCCCATGCTTTCTAGTTCTCCATCATGAGACATGAGAGGTCATGGGAAATGAAAAAGCTGAAGAGCTTGCAGTATATGCCGGCATCTTCTTGTTCTTTTCTGTCAGTTAGGGATCCATCCATATAAATATGAAGCCACTCATTTTTTGCGTAACAAGAATGGATTGTTTTTAAAGCAGCCACTTTTATAATTTTATTGTCTACATACTTTTTGAGCATATGTATTCCAGCAGAATGTATGAATGTATGTGTAAATGTAAGGATGCACTATGTAAAATGAAGAATATCTATTGTTGCATTTCGGGTACAAACCCCCGATATAACTATAGAATTTAAAGGAGGCTAATGGAAACGGCAGATAAAATTCAAACCGAGTTCTTAAGTATTGTACACAAAAAATGTGTACAAGAAGTGTTATAATTGAAGAAGTAGAGGACAGATAAGAATACAAGTCAATGTTATGGATACTATAGGTTGAATATATGCTTCAAAAAGGAAGTGTTGGGAACAGATACAGATGTTTTCTTGTCATGCCTAGAATTTTCGATCGTCCAGAAAGATGCAGCATTGGTTTTATTTATGCTGCTTGATAGATGGCAGATATGTGCAGAAAACTAGTTTTGGAACTGTGGTACACAAATGAGAATTTACAGCTTCAACTGTCTTTGCCTTTAATTGATGGAAATTAATCATTTCTTCACACTAGCCATTTAAAGGCTAAGGTTTTGGATAGATAGAGTCAACTTGAAAAATTCAGTGCCATGGCCAGGATTTGAACCACAGATCTCCTGGTTTCTGTCCAGTCGCTCTTACCCATTGAGCTACCATGGCCAATGTGCTGTCCTGACAATAAATTCTCCAATTCTCAGTCGACTTGAAGAAGAGATCCTTGAGATTTGTGGTTCAAATACTGGCCATGACATTGAATTTTTCAGGTTGACTCTATGTATCCAAAACCTTAGCTTATACACAGCTAGGGTGAAGAAATGATTAATTTCCAGTAATTAACTTAAATAATAAGAGTTTAATGATGAAGCCTGGGATTCAAGTACTTATGATAGAAGGTCCCCACAGTGTGTCTCGGATGCGAGAGCCCTTAGTAGTTCACTGGGAAAATATATGATTCAATTGGAGAATTTAATGTCAGCATGGCACGTTGGCCATTGTAGTCCAATGGGTAAGAGTGACTGGATGGAAACCAGGAGATCCATGGTTCAAATCCTGTCCATGGCATTGAGTTTTTCAAGTTGACTCAATCTGTCTTTGCCTTTGCTCGTTTTGCTGCTGATAAAAATGCACTATTTCCCCCACTACCTTGTCTTTGGTCATTGCCCAGGAAAGCTCACATTTTCAATATTGAGATATGTTTATTGTTGTAAGATCATATTTTTTTTGATTATGCATTGCACTATAGAATAGTAATAGTGTTATTACTAGGTCCATTATAATTACTCTAGGATATTGCTTTGTGGAAAAGATACATAGCTTATAATATTTTAAGTGAAACTGAACTACTTTTATGTGTAATTTTTTCTGCATATTTAAAGATTTTTATCTGACAGGGCATTTTTACATGTTATAAGTCATTTTAAAGTCATTTATGAGACGAAATTCAGGTTTTTGTTATTTATCATGAGTTTGGTTGCATTACTATTATAATACTAGTAAAAACAAGTTTCAGAAACTTAAGATCTAGAAATTCTTGGAAATCTCTTAGAATGCTGCCTATTCTTTAGATATTTGGCTTAACACAAACATTTGGCTGGACTCATCCTACTAAGCAATTCATGTCTTTTCTAAGACAGATTGTCCTCTAAAGAAATGTAAAACTAAATTTACATCCTACTTTTATATGTTACACAATGCATTATTATGCATTGTATTAGAATATTTTTTATTTATTTGTAAATAGACTGCAAAGCAGTTTCTGACATTGCCAATTACAATCTAAAAGTTTACAATTATAGGATATAGAGAAAAATATAAACAGTATAAAAACATATTTACAGATCATCAACTTTGTACAAACATTTATCCATTAAAAAGTATTTTAAATTGTTTTGAAATTGCTTCGTACCATTTAATGCTTTAATTGATGTTGGCAGTCTATTAAATAAAATCTGTCCCATTATAAAAACATCTCTATCAGTAGATCGTTTAGAAGTACAGTCTCTAAAATAGTCATTGTTGCGTCTGGTATTATAATTGTATACATCAGCAGTCTTCAAATTTACCTTACTTACAAAAAAAAGAATTGCTTTATATACATATAGTGAGTATAGTGTGAACATTTTGTTTTGTTTGAAAATATCTACACAAAAATCAGTATTTTTTAAGTTAAAAATTACCCTAATACACCTTTTCTGTAGAATGAATACTCTGTCCAGATGTACCCTTGGACAACTTCCCCATATTTCAGTTCCATATGATAGGTATGGGAAGATAACACCCTAATAAATATTTTTTAGTAGTTTGGTATTACCGATTGGCTTGAAATGCCTAATTAGAAATATTGATTTACTAATTTTTTTACATAGATAATCAATGTGACTACACCATGTCAATTTATTGTTCATATATAACCCTAGGAATTTATGGCCACTTATATCCTTTACGCTAGAGTTATCTATCTGTAGATTGATGTTAAAGTGGGTCTTATTTGTCAGGCTAATTTGCATTGATGTGGTTTTTTCCATGTTGCATTTGAGGTTGTTTTTGTCAAAATAATTTAACAAACGTTCTCCCAGAGAGCTCATATCCTGAATTAAATTCTCGTTATTTACAGCAGAGCAGATGACAGTTGTATCATCTGCATAAGATATTATACTTGCATTGTGAGTAGTAGGTAAATCATATAGCAGCAATTCATATAGCAGAAGCTACTGTGTTCCTCTCTGTAGAATATGGCTCTGAGGAAAGTGTTGACGTACACAATTTTAGTATTTTCTGAGAAAGATTATGGACAGAGTTTTTCAACATAACAAAGCTCAGGCATTGTAGACATTGTTGGGATTCTAACATTGTGTGATAAAATTTGTATAGATAATAGATCTATTTATGATATTGTAAGCTTCCTTAGAGTTGCAGAAATAGTACATAATTTTTCATTTTTGGATAAATTAATCAGATAAATTAATCTCTAAAATCACCCCATATGAAAACATTCCAAAGTGAAGCCATGGGATACCTTTTCCTCTAGCTCCAATATTTACTAGGGGGGAAACCCGGTTAAATGCTGTTGCTGGTTAGATACTCTTATTACTGGAAATTAATGGAAAATAATCATTCTTCCACACTAGCCGTGTGTAGGTTAAAGTTTGGATAGGTAGAGTGAGACTGAAAAATTCAAATCCTGACTATGGCATTGAGTGTTTTAGTCTGATTTTATCGATTAACCTAATATAAAGCTTGGGACTTAAGTACTTACAACAGTAAGTCGCTACAAATGGTGCATATGTCATTGTAGGTATTTTATTTTATAATAATATTTATTTGTACTTCCATATCTTACAATCTCAATTATAAGTTTTACAATTCTAATCTAGGTACAAATTTGTCAGCTGCTTATATTATGGGCTGATAGTGGTGTTGCTCCCTGGCCGTTAACCTCTATCCTAGCCCTTATACGACCTTGACCTAATGTTCTGATTGTGTCTTCCATTTCTCTACCTCTTATTTCCTCGCCCTTCTCAACCATTTCTCTTTGACTTTGTCAGCAAATTTCCCCACCTCCCTTAATCTTTTCTCTCTTTTCAACATAAGCATTTTTATTGTTACCACGTAAGCCCGTTTATTATCCCATTCTATTATGTCATTGTATATGAGAATACCTTGTGGTTTACCGGAAAAATACAAGTCAGATGGAGACACCGAGATGTGTGGTTCAAATCCCAGCTATGACATTGAATTTTCAGTCTGACTCTACTTATGTGAAAGTTATTTCTGGGCTGCTATACTGTAGTCTACTGGAGATAGATGTTCCAGATGTTTTGTCCTCATCTCAGGTTGAAATCTTCTCGGAGAAGGTTTGTTACACCTGAATTGTTGTGTTTGTGTTGCTATATCTAGAGCATCTTCTGGAGATTGGTCCAATGGCTCATTGGAAAACCCTGGCTACTCCCTTCTGATTGGTTTGCTTTGTGTTTTCCTGTTGTCATATCTTGCTTTTGATGACTGAATGCCAGTTGCGGCAGCTACTTTTATGCTCAATAAGCTTGGTTTTAACATTGTACTGTGTACTTCCAATGTAAAACAAACCACAATAATGTGGAGCCTGCCTCGGTATCGTAGATGGTAGCATGTCTGCCTCACGTTCAAGAGGTCCCGAGTTTGAATGTCGGTCAGGGTGAATTACCTGGATAAGGTTTTTCTGGGGTTTTCTCTTATCCTGAAGAATGAATGTTGGGTAACTCTAAGCTCCATGAACTCTGGACCCATTGGAGCATCATTTCATCCATTTCATTCATCGCCCGGTATGACTAAAATGTTGGAGGATGTAAATTAAAAAAAAAAGGATGTGGAATCTGGTATATATTGGATCATGACAAGGCTTGTGAAGATCTTTATAGTAAATTATTCAATTATTTGGTAGGCTTGAAAATAGTCTAGACACTGTGGCACTGAGTAGTTCTCTGTTCGATTGATGACATTCTCGACCTGCCATCTGTCCAATAAGCGTAGGACACTCAAGGTAAAAATATAGCAGCGCAGACAGTTAACACTTCAGAGGCAACACAGCCTTCTCCAAGTAGACTTTGATTCTGCTACTGAAGGTGTTCTTTTGCAGTTGTGGACAAAATATCTGGAACATCTATCTTCAGCAGACCACTGCATAACAGCCTGGAGATAACTTCTAATTATTTTGACACCAGCTGTCAAAGCCTACATTCTCTAATTACTATGAATGTGTAAGTCCATATTAGTTGACAGTAGAGAGTTCTTCAGATTTGAGAACTTACAAAAGTTGTTTCTAACATACTGTAATTAAGTATTCAATGATACAGTACAAGTGAAATGTACAAGGAGATCAACAAATCAAGATAATATTTTAAGTCATTTTTGTTTAATTTTTTTGTTAGGTCTTTTTAATGAAATTAGAGCCAACTGAAAAATTCAATGCCATGGCCAGGATCTGAACCATGGATCTCCTGGTTTCCGTCCAGTCGCTCTAACCCCTTGAGCTACCATGGCCAACATGCCGACGTGACATTAAACTCTCCAATTGACTCATATTTTCCCAGTAAACCACTTAGAGTTCTCATGTTCGAAATACACATTTGTGGCGACTTACTATAGTAAGTACTTAAATACAAGGAGTTTTATCACTGAATATTTTTAATGTAAATTTATATTGAGGAATTAATCCGTAAAGAATTAATCATTTTAAATACATCACTCCGGTATATGTGTGTCATTTCTTCACATAAGCCGTATATGATTAATTTCCATCAATTAACTAAAATAGTAAGAGTTAAATGATGAAGCCTGGGACTCAAGTGTTTACGATAGTAAGTCGCCCCAAACAGTGTATCTCAAGTGCGAGAGCCCCTAGTAGTCTACCGGGGAAATATATGAGTCAAATGGAGAATTTAATGTTGTGACGGTAAGATGACCATGGTAGCTCAATGGGTTAGAGCGACTGGACTGAAATCAGGAGATCCATGGTTCAAATCCCGGACATGCCATTGAATTTTTCGTGTTGACTCCATCTATCAAGAACCTTAGCCTGTATACGGCTAATGTGAAGAAATGATTAATTTCCATTAATTAACTAAACTGTCATAAATAATGCAATAGTCTACAGCCACGCTTCTCAAATTTGTTACCATAGCATTCTTCACCTCCCCCAACCATAGAAAAGGCTTTCAACCCTTTCTATAATGACTATTTTCTTCATCAAAAATATAGTTTGCTGTCAGTAACTTTGAAGTCTTCTTATTTTATGTTATGCTTTCCTACTTAAAACTTAAAATACACTTTACAGTAACATTACTTTTGCACTTGCACTTTATAATGAGTTTAGAAAAGAAACACTATGGAATAGATGTGTAATATTGTTCATTACAAATCAAATTTTTGGATACTGAAGTTCACTGTGATGGATGGGCCTGCTGTTTGTGAATAAAGTCGTAATGGAGCTGATGATGCGAACAATAGTTCGCGAAACATGTTCTCAATATAGCTATGTAAGTGAAGCTGATGTGTACAAAATACGACTCATCTATAATTTAATATATGTTTTGCTTCACTGTGGTGTTCTCCAATACAGTAAAATTTTGATATAGTAAAGTCTTAACAATTCAAGAAGTGGCCACTCTGAGTTCCTTGAAAATATTTAGCCTTGAATAATACTTTGTCTATAGCTGATAAAGCAGAAATCTCTTAGCTGCATATGTACACTGAACAGTGCTGTCTGAAAAAGATGCTGCCACTTGTCAAACTACCTGCTGTCTGTGGCAAGTGATCTGGAATGCAATATAATAAGAAATAGCAGCTAATTTTGACCTCAGGACACATATTTACACAAGCACAAAATCTGATAATCACTTCCACAATGACATTGATGATGCTGAATGGTTAATATGGGTTATGGTGACCCCTCATGGCTAAATAGACCTTGCAGCACCATGGCATGTGCTCTGTGAGCTGATTCAAGAGCTCTGCAGGTAGCAGTTCCATTTCTAATGGAGAGCATGTCAGAGGTCTGGAAGTGTCCATGGTGAGGGCTGGTGGGCTGTAACTCGTCTTCCTAACGCATCCCAGTCATACTCTATGGGGTTCATATCTGAGGACATTGCTGTCCTGTCCATGCGCTGGATATCTCCTTTTCTCAAGATCGTTGTCCGGTGGGCTCTAAGCAGAGGTGCATTATCATCCATTAAGATTAAGTGTGGACCACTGCACCTCTGAAAAATTGCACATATGGTTCCAGTATCTTGTCTCTGTACCTCTGGGCATTCGTAGTACCAGCATCGAAGATATGCAGATCTGTACGTCCATTTAACAGTATGCCTGCCCATATGCCACCACTTAAATGGGCATGTTTCCATAATGTTGTTTTCAAATGCTAGGCTTTGGCAATGAAGCCATTAGCTCTCTTGCTCTCCAATAGTTCTGTGTAGTGGGTCCAACAGGTAGGGCTTCACAGGTTAAAAGATGTTCTTCAGTCATTTACTCTTCTTTGTTGCACAGAGGACAATTTGGACTTGTATAAATTCCTATTCTGTGTAAGTGTTTGGCCAAATAATCATGTTCCGTAAGTAATCTAAAATTTGCTACTGCAATGTTGGTGGGATGAAACTGGGTTCCATGTTCTCTCCAGATTATTGTGCGATGAAATTGTTCAAACTGAATCTGGACTCATTTGTTAACGGGATGTTCCTCCATACATGTTAAAGTTGCTGACTCCATTGTAAATGGGACCGTATGTGTATTCAAGTGAGTGGGGCACATACTACTGGGTATCTAACAGGTGTCCTGAGTCTCCGATATACAGTTTGCTTCAAAACTTGAATGCCTGAGGCAGGTGCAAGCTCGGAAGGTAATTGCCTTGCAGACTTTCTCCAAAGTCATCATGCTGTTATCAAATATCAGTCCTGTTACGGCATTGTGACCTTTGGATGACCATATAAGGGATCCTAGGAACAGCTCCTCTTTCTTGGAATTGTTGCCTAAGCTTGGAAATGGCACTTTGTGGCACATTCAGGGCCCGAGAGACTGTGTTCTGTATCTGACCTGCCTCGCCTTTAGACGTTTGAATGATTCTGCCCTTCAAAACAGGGTACAGTTGAGGTCTTTGTGGCATGTTGGTTAAGTCATGTAAACACTTTGTAAACAACTACTCTCTGTTCACAATGGAAGAACAATAATGAATGAGCCACGCATTATCTCTGAATGGTTTGCTGCTCTGATTTTGTTGACCTTCGAAGCATGAATCTGCTTATCTATCAGAGACCACCAGAAAGGGGAGACACACCCTGTCATAATGTTTAATGGTGCTCGCTCACCGTTATTTTTTTACTTTTAGTTGCAAATTATGCATACATTTTGAACACTAGTATACTATAATTAAATAAAAAATGAAGCTAGTAACAGTGAAATAGCAAATACTACACAAATACAATTATTTGTAACAGAAACATCAATATCTTTAAAGAAAATGATATAAATTTTCTTATTGAGATCGTGATTTTGTGAATATTCATTCACATCTTCAGTCAAAAACAATCTTGTCAATGTTATGATCACTAGAGATCACTACATTTCTGCCAGTACTACCAAAATCTGAAAACAAAACAAACCTAAAGATAGAATGCTGGTATTACAAAATTCATCATGCAATTTCTGTTTTTTAAAATAAGTATTTTTTCCCAAACCATTAAATCTATCGGACCATTTAATTGTTTTAATAATTTAACTTCTGGATTTATTTCAGAGTTAAATGACCAAAAATGTTCTGCTCCATTTGTTGCATAATTTTCTTTAAAGATAAGTGAAGTTTCTGTTACAAATAATTACATTTGTGTAGTACTAGTATGCTATACTAGTAAACGCAGAAATGTACTTGTATATTTAAAATTATTTGTTGATATATAACACAGAATCTAGTTTTAAAAGTTAAAATTTCTGCAATAAATAGTTGAATCAGATTCAACCTGGTATGTGTTTATAGTAAATTTTATAAATTTTAAAATAGGTCATTATGGAGTTAATACAAGAATTTGGACAAGAGATTAAAGTATGTATGTGTGCACATGCGCATTTGTGTTTTTCCTCTTTATTTTAAACTAATGGCATGTCCCATATATTTGTAATGTATGCTCTAATACATTCTTCTTGTTGTCTACTATGTATTATTATTTTGTGTAATGCAATATTATAATCTGTTGTCTGTATTTACACATATATTTGTTTTACTATCTTGTCCTAAAAATATAACTAGACCGTGAACAAAATGCAGTTGGAGGCGTGGCTTACCACCACTAGAGTCCTCTAGCTTTGCCCCTCTATCGTCATTTCAGGTTGCCTCTCCTCCATTGTGCGGATTGCACTGGTTATCTGTCTTTCGCATTCACTGTTACATTCACTCTTTGCATTTTCTGCCGAATCACTGCTTTATCCCTCAGGGTTTAAAGAAACTATGATTCTATCTATTTGTTGATTGATTGTGAGGTCATGTCCAAGGTAATTATTTTCTGTTAACTTTGTAAATCAAAACAACATTACAATACACGCATTTCGTGTGGTTTGCACTCTGGTTTAGTAATATGTTGGGAAAACTAAAAGAAACATAGCAGCAAAAGAATACTTGAACAGAAAGCAACAATAGGAAGCCAAATGAGTGGTATACTCTGTCTCATGCTAGTTTAATCCTGCTGTAAACAACAAGGCAGAGCTGGCTCAACTTGCCACGTGTTAGACACTACATGCATGCACATAAATTTTGCAACACTATCAGTATATATAACTGCACTAACTTCTAGACAATAAATAGAAGTGGGTTAACATTAATTTATTAAATCTATGAGTTGGAATATTAATAGAATCATGCAGTAACATAATGGTTACCTTTAATCGGATTCCTACAAAAACTTTTAATTTGGCGCAGATATTTATGTCTCCACATCACAATATTTTCTCTGTCCACTATAACTGATTTCCGCCCTCGCTTTTGAAATGTCAATCCAGTATCTATCAACAACCAATGGAGAGTACTTCGTGAAAAATTTGGCAAGTCTGTGACAGAATTTACCGCATGCAAAACCTTATTTAGAGTCGGCGGTTCATTTCTGAAAAAAATCATGAACTTTACTTGTATAGCACTATTTGTAAAATTGTCATATTTCTCCATGTGCTGTTTGCATTTATGCGATTTTCCCGGTGTTCTTAGAGTTATGGATGCTTGCTGTTCCATTCTAACATTATGCACACTGCTTGCGGAAACACCAAGGAGATCACCAGTTTATTTCTCAATGTTTTTTGTAGACAATTCCAGGTTTCTTTCTTTAAGCACTGCGAAACAATGTGCGATCATTCGTCTCTCACCACTTTCTAAAGGTTTGCCTCGATTGTGTTTCATTTCAGCTGAAGCACCGGCCTGCTCCATGATAAGCTTACAGATTTTAAATTGCATATACATAAGTGTTCTTGGGCTTGTGAGATATGCGAGATGTACAGGAAATACAGTGTTATATATCAGAAGCAACTCCACACTATAAACAATAATTTCTTCATCAGCATTCACTTAGATACAGACCTCGTTGCGACAGAGCTGCCTGGTATAGGAATGCAAAAATATGTAATAGCAGGGTCCTTTAATAATTGTTAAATAAAGTGCAGCTTAATTTAACATAATAATGTATAATTTCACCTGTCTTCTGTCTAATCTGTATATAACATACTATTATGTATATATCTAAGTTAATTGATGCAAATTAATAATTTCTTCACATTAGCTGTAAATAAGCTAAGGTTTTGTTAGATAGAGTCAATGGGTAAGAGCAACTGGATGGAAACTGGGAGATCTGTGGTTCAAATCCCGGCCATGGCATTGAATTTTTCAAGCTGTCTCTATCTACATATGTATATATCTGTTGTAAATTTTCCTTTCAGGACTCATGAGCCCAGAACATATCTTTGTGGTATGTGAAGCAGAAAGATAAAATATGGGGCTATTACATTTATAAGAATCAAAACATTTGCATACTGTATCTTTGTGGGTTCGTAAAATTAAAAGGCCGAGTTGCAGAAATTAAAAATCTCCTTTATTTCCGTAGAAATACTCTTATAGATTACAGCAGCATTACATTACATACACCATCAGTCTACCAAGGTCGATGACAATAACAGTGACAGCAGGTTACATCATTAGCTCTCGTTACAATAACAACTGTTCACAACTACAACTGTCTGCTGGCGTGTCACAATCCCTTTTACATCTCCATTCATGATTACCAGACTGTTCTGTCAGTCACTAGAAGTCTCTGGAAAACAAGGTATCTAATTACATAATTCGAACATTCTATCACCTTCGAGAAACGTAACTTAGTCTACGCTGGCGAAACTTTGCCTCAGTTATCTTGCTTGCCGGCGTTATCTGTTTATGCAAGCTCGTTATCTCCGTGAAACCTATCCATCTATTTTGTGCCAAGCCGCCTTATCGCAATCAGGTTCACGACAATACTTTTCTGTCTTCGAAATTAGCTCTCGCAGAGCAGTGATCAGAAAACTACTTACAGTACTGTACTTAAAGGAGGGGTTTATCATACACTGCAAGTAAAAGAAAACGCCCATTAACTTTGCTAAACCAATCAACAGCTTAACCGCTTTCTGACCCAATATCTCTGTCTCTGTCTCTCTTCCCACCCAGATGTTTACAGCAGGATTAAACTAGGTTGAGACGAATTAATGCTTGGCATTTTTGGAGGGACTGACACACAATTAACAGAAATCCAATTATTAACTCCTGAAATATGTTTTCTTTTTCAAAATAAGTGGTGTAATTCAAAAATTGACTCAATAGTTATGTTAATCCCTCATGTCAACTATATATGTTATATTGCTGCATATGTTTCTGAGTTTTTAACAGTTTTTGTTTATAATTCATTAAAGTAAAAATGGACTAGAAATCTGTTTAGGGCCTAGAAAGTGATGTTCTTTGTTTTATGTTTATTGTGACACCAAGAAGAATTTCAGCATTTGTGCAGTACTACCAGGTCCTTAAGGATTCTTATAAAACATACAAGGTGAGTCATTAAAGACTGAGATATATCGAAATTTAACTGTATTGGAAAACACAGTGAAGCGATACAATTATTAAATTATAGGTGAGTCATATTTATTACACATCAGCTTGACTTATGTACCTATATTGAGGATTAAACTAACTTTCGAGTGTTCCTCTTGACTTGACGGTCAGTTCAATATATCGAAATTTAATTGTATTGGAACACGACAGTGAAGTGAAACAATTATTAAATTGTGGAAACGTAGAGTCAGACTGAAAAATTCAATGACATAGCCGGGATTTGAACCACGGATTTTCTGGTACGTTCGAACTGAGCTGCTTCATTCATCCCTAGTCGCCTACACAGGAAATGGAGATGTTACGTGAAGAACAATATGCTGCACTGAAGTTTTGCTTTCATTTGCAGAAATCTTGCACAGAAGCCTACAGAATGTTGCAGGAGGCATATGGTGATGTTGTTCTGCCACAATCCACTGCACTTTAATGGTTCAAGAAATGTAGGGAGGGCCAGGTTTCAATAGCAAAGCAAGGTGTGCCAGCAACAGCAATAAATGAGACCATGATTAACACAGCTGGCATCATTGTTCGTGAAGACCTACAAATAACAACTTACACTTGCAGACATGTTATATATTTATAGTGTTTTTTCAATTCTGCATAACCACTTAAACATGAGACGTGTTTGTGTGAGCTGGTTGCCAAGATTATTGACTCCTGAATAGAAGTTGATGCAGGTGAAAGTGTTTATGGAACTGCAACATCTAGTTGAGATGCATGGGGAAGCATACCAGAATTCCCTCATTACAGGTTACTTGTCTGAAAAAGGAACTAAGGGGGAAGTATTTTGCTACTTTGGAGGCTGTAGTAAAGAAGGCTGAGGTAATTATAAAGATGTCAAAAGATGGCTTCCAGAACGTGGTCTAGGACTGGCAGAAATGTTAGGCAAATTGGATTCAACTCAACAGGAAATACTTTGAAAAACGCCACACCAATCTGGACCAAGACTAGTGTATTTTATGTGTAAAGAATACATTGTCTTTATTGTCTCCCCTCATAATTCTCATTTTTACATAACTTTTATGCATTTATTTGAACTGAACATTTAAACACATTGTAATGTATCTCATCACAAAAGTATTCACGCTGACTGAGGTAATGTTTTATGAATATCATTTTAAGGAGGCAAGAAAACATTTTCCACCATTTTGTCATGCTGTATGTGGTCTTTTTCCTTGTTTTTACATATTATTGAAATTTTTACTACCATCATAAGGCTAATGAACTGTATGCCAAGAAGAAAGTGACTGAAATATTAGACCAAGTGCTGTGTATGCTTTTTTTAAAAGCCCATGTAATTTCATGAACATTAAATGTAACCAATGTAATTTATGGAGCTATTAATAATCAGCCAGTAACTTCAGTATAATTTACTCACTAGTGTCTTTCTTTCAGGTATTCCTGGAGCATCTAAGCAATGAGAATTTAGTAGACGTGACCATATCTTGTCAAGGACAGTTTCTTAAGGCTCACAAGATGGTGCTTTCTGCCTGCAGCCCTTATTTTCAGGTATGTGTGTTATATATAATAATCCTCCATTCTTAATGTAAATATGTTATGATTATTAATCAGTTAAAAGTACAATAAGGAAAAAATAAGTGTGTATATGTGCATGCTCACACATCACGACATTATATTTTCTTCGCATTTTTGTATTTTTCATAGATTTTGCAGTTTTTATGATGTGCTGTGTAACCAAATTATTAAATATCGTATTTAGCCGAAAATAAAATCCCCTTGATTATAAGATCTACCAAGTTTTGCAAACAAATTATTTTTTTTTAAAAAAACGTGTAGTCGAATTTGGACCTGGTCTATTAATTTGAGACAGGTTGTAATTTCAAGGAAATCTGTTCTTCAGAATTTCTTTGATAGTGTACATACATTATCAGCAGACAGTTGGTCATGTTGAGGTAGCCATTTACTTCTTGGGCGCTAATAACCTTAGCCGTTGGGCGCCCTTAAACCCTACTACTACTACTACTAAGGATAGTTCTACCTTCTCATTTGTTTGTGAAGAAAGCAGCAAGCACAGTCCGGCCGTTGTATCTCCAGCTCTGATGTTTTGCGACTGCAAGAGGTAAAGGGGGAAGGCTAAAAGTACCAACATACAGTAATGAGCAATTGAAAACATAGCCTCAAAATTATCTTTAGAATGAAAGTATAGGACTATATTAGCTTTAAAACACTGAAATCCAACTTGCAATTTCCATTATCATGCAAGATATTTATTACAACACCACTCTATTCGAATATTTCGTCCACACCTTTCACACACACTAACTGCATCTGTTGGTAGTACTGGGAGTCTCTACATCCAGTGTTGTAGTCAGGAAGTTAAAATTCTCTGCTAGCGCCAATCAGCATTGTCGCTGCTAGGCGTGGCTTCCGAATCCAACACCGTGTTGCCAGCTTAAATTTGAGCCACGTGGCTTTAGCTGCTTGCGCTGGTGAACTTTCTTTGCTATATTTTGCGTGCGTGAATTCCGATTTTTAGTGTTCATAAGTCCTATTATTATCGCTATTATAATAATATGGCTACTGGTTCGTGAAATATGCAAATACGTGAAATATTTAAAATATGCATTGTTCCTCTGCTTGAAATTCCCGCTAAAGAACTGGCAACAGCCTGCTTCCTCCTCTCGAGAAATGTCAAAGCCAGAGAAAGAGTGGCCGAACTGTAGCTGGTGGAAGGGGCTGAAATGCTGACTTTCTCATACCTAATAGCAGCATCTTCCAAATTACCCAAGGTACATGCTTACTTCTTACCATTTAAAAAAAAAACTCAACCTGTGCCATAACAGCCTTAGTTGGCCAAAGCCTGCCAACCTGACTGCTGGTCTCACACCCACATATGCAATGCAGAGGTGGGCAATCATCCATCCAATATGGGTGGAAATGTTGTCAGCATATCAGCATCCGCAGCCAGCAGTTGGCTTAGGCAACCAGAGCTGCTACGTAGCATAGCTCCTCACTTTCCTCACCAGTCCTATACCCGGGACTTAAAATCCACGCCCCCCAGGGGATCGATCCCGGGTACATTCCATGGCAGGGAACCAAAGCATGACTCCTTAGCCCACTTCGCCACGGTGCAGGACTCTTACCATTTTAATAAAACAATATCTTGTGTTAAAACTGCAGCAGCTTTACTGAAAATAAGTTTCTCATTTTGTATGTTATCGGCAACATGAATTTGCAAAAAAGTTTCACTGTAGATTTTAAATTGGATGTTTTGGAATTTGCTGAAGAAAAAAGGTGTACAAGCTGCGGATTGAGAGTATTTAGTACAACCAAACAGGATTTGTTACTGGCGAAACCAGAGTGATAAACTTAAAGCCATCAAAAGAGCAACTCAGTCTTTTCGTGGCCTGAAGTATGTGATTGTAAGATCCTCCCAATTTTTCAGCTATAATATGGTTAAAAAAGGGGATTCGTATTTTCAAGTAAATATGGTACATATATTCATTTTTACACAAGTAATATATGTTGGTATTGTTTATATTAATAAACATTAACTTTTGGTAAGCTTAAAAATTGAAGACCTATAAGCAGACCTAGCATCTCCTATAAAGGACTTAATAACTGAAAAGGAAAGAAAAATTTTATATATTGCTTAACAAACATCATTACATCAATTCCTTTCTTGGAAGTGTTGAAAACAGTGTTGTTATAATAAATTAAATTTAAAGGGAGTCAATTAATGACACTAAACAACACTTTAAAATTTTTCCAGAACATGTTTCAGAGACTTTGCCTCCATCAACTGGTTCTCATTGGTGTAGTTGACAATAATTTTTCATAGGTTTCCTCTGGTGGTGGTTCAAGGAACTTGCTGAACAAATCTTTCTGGGGGATGTCAAAATTGAATACTTTGTTCCTATTTTTTGAAATGAAGATTTGTTCCCATGTGGATAGTTCTTGTTTTCCTGATGTATGTTTTAATAGTTTTGGTTCTGGATTTATGTTGTGGTTTTTTTCCCAAAAATGCGTGGCAACTGCTTTTCAGAGACTTTGCCTCCATCCTCAACCGGCCATCAACTGGTTCTCATTGGTGTAGTTGACAATATTTTGTCATAGGTCTCCTCTGGTGGCGGTTTGAGGAACATGATAGTTCTTGTTTTCCTGATGTACGTTTTAGTAGTTTTGGTTCTGGATTTTTGTTGTGTTTTTTTTTTTTTTTTCCCTCCAAAAATGCGTGTGGTAAATCGGCAGTTGCCATGAATTTTTGGGAAAAAAAAACAACAAAAATTCAGAACCAAAACTATTAAAACATACATCAGGAAAACAAGAACTATCCACATGGGAAAACAAATCTTCATTTCAAAAAATAGGAACAGAGTATTCAATTTCGACATCCCCCAGAAAGATTTGTTCAGCAAGTTCCTCGAACCGCAACCAGAGGAGACCTATGACAAAATATAGTCAACTACACCAATGAGAACCAGTCGATGGCCAGTTGAGGATGGAGGCAAAGTCTCTGAAACTTATATAGAATAAAAAGAAGTATTTCAGAAAGTGGAGTGCCATTGTTACTAAAATTAGGCAAGTGAGTCAACCTTGTATATACTTTTCTCCACTTACAAGTTTTTTATGAAGACTAGTTTCTGGGGACTTCTCCCCTATCGTCAGTTCTGTGGTTGACTGATGATGCATCCGGTGTCTGCATCTGGCTTGGTGTTGTGCTGCCATCTAATGTCCTGGTAAGTTTGATGATGTCATCTACCGCGGGAATTTCAAAATTCATCAAGAGGTCCTGTTTTTTCGTAATAAATATGTTTTCCCAAATCTGTAGTTCCAGAGGTTTCTTTGCCTGTTTGATCAGTTCTATTTCTTGTTTTATGTTGTGATTCTCAGACCAAATGTGATGTGCTACGGCCGACTTGTCCATTTGTTTGAATTTAATATTTCTGAAGTGTTCTTTCATTCTTGTTCCTAGATTCCTTTTGGTCTTACCAATGTATATCTTGTCACAATCCTGGCAACTCATTTGGTAAATGCCTGATAATTGAGTTTTCGGTGTGCTATTTTTTAGAGGGTGGTTTAGTAAGTTGCGGATGTTGTGTTTGTTTTGAGGGGCTAATTTTATGTTGAAGCTCTTAAATATCTTTTCAAATTTTTTGAAGTATTTTGGATGAAATGTAAATTTTCCATATCTGGTGTTTGGGTTTTCTAGTTTTTTTAACGTAGTAATGTCCCTTAAGTTTTTGTTTCTTTTGTGTCTGTAGATCAGTTTTTTGATGAAATTTGTGTTATAGTTGCTCAGTTCGGTAACCTGGTGTATGTGAGCGTACTCCTGTTCATATTTTGTTTTTGTTAGCGGAATATTGATTAATCTGTGAACTAAACTATGGAATACTGCATATTGATGTTGTACTGGGTTGAATGGGTTGCATTTAATGTAATTGTCAACATGTGTTGCTTTTCGGTATATTCCAAATTGTAATCCTGTTGGTGTTCTAATGATTTTCAAATCTAGAAAAGGTAGCCATTCATCCTGCTCTACTTCAATGGTGAAAACTATGGATTTTTCTTGTAGGTTTAGCAACTTTATAGCATCCTTGGTTAGTCTTCTAGGGACTATCGCAAACACATCGTCGATATATCTATGCCAACATTAGAAAATATGTGGAAAGGCTTTAGTAATGTGTGTTTCCAAATTACTCATGAACAGATTAGCTAGTAATGGTGAAAGAGGGTTACCCATGGCCAAGCCTGCTGTTTGTTGGAAGATCTTGCTGGAGAACGTGAAGCTGTTTTGTTCAATACATAGGGTGGTTAATTTGATGTATTCCTCTATTTTATCATCCGCAACGTTGCTTTTGGATAACCAGCCTTTCATCAATTTTGGAATTTTTTCTACTGGTATGCTCGTGAATAGAGATCTGATATCAAAGGACACCATCACCTCTTCAGTTTTTATAATTGTGTTTTCAATTTTCTTTACTAATCAAATGAATTCTTTATGCTTAGAGATTCAAACTTTTCAAACTTGTCAAATTCTTCCACCAACCATTTTGCCAGTTTGTAAGTCGGGGCATCTTATTGTTAATAATGGGTCGCATGCTGTTGTCTGTCTTGTGAATCTTAGGTAGGCAGTATAATTTTGGCAAATTAGGGTTGTTTACAATTATGCTATTTTTCATCTTATGTGGCACTACGGTATTTTCTTTAATTGCTTTTTTTGGTGGTTTCTATGTATTTCCTTAATGGATTTTTGGTTAGGGTTGTATATTCTGAATTTTGTAGTAGATGTTCGACTCGCTGGTTGTAATCATTTCGGTCCATAATGACTACCGTGTTTCCTTTGTCTGCTTTCAGATATAAAAGTGGTTTTTGGTTCAATGTTTGAATAGTTTCTTTATAGCTATTTTCCTGTCCGAATGTCATCCCCTTGAGAATTTCTAAGCATTTTGATTTAACTAATGTTTTTTCGCTACCATTTTCCAAAAAGTTCGAGGTTATGGTGACGTCAGCGATGTAATCGTCTAAATTGCCCGAATTGCCGACACAAGTTTTAAAACCTTTATTTAGAAATTTTAACTCTTTTTCGGTGAAAGTTTGGGAAGAGATGTTGACTACATTGTCTGGTGTTTCTGTGACACGGCGGTACTGGTTGCGTGGGTTAAGGAGACGTTAAAAAAACTAGAAAACCCAAACCCCAGATATGGAAAATTTACATTTCATCCAAAATACTTCAAAAAATTTGAAAAGATATTTAAGAGCTTCAACATAAAATTAGCCCCTCAAAACAAACACAACATCCGCAACTTACTAAACCACCCTCTAAAAAGTAGCACACCGAAAACTCAATTATCAGGCATTTACCAAATGAGTTGCCAGGATTGTGACAAGATATACATTGGTAAGACCAAAAGGAATCTAGGAATAAGAATGAAAGAACACTTCAGAAATATTAAATTCAAACAAATGGACAAGTCGGCTGTAGCACATCACTTTTGGTCTGAGAATCACAACATAAAACAAGAAATAGAACTGATCAAACAGGCAAAGAAACCTCTGGAACTACAGATTTGAGAAAACATATTTATTATGAAAAAACAGGACCTCTTGATGAATTTTGAAATTTCTGCGGTAGATGACATCATCAAACTTACCAGGACGTTAGATGGCAGCACAACACCAAGCCAGATGCAGACACCGGATGCATCATCAGTCAACCACAGAACTGACGATAGGGGAAAAGTCCCCAGAAACTAGTCTTCATAAAAAAACTTGTAAGTGGAGAAAAGTATATACAAGGTTGACTCACTTGCCTAATTTTAGTTCTCTGAAACTTGTTCCGGAAAAATTTAAAAGTAAGTGTTGTTTAGTGTCATCGACTCCCTTTAAATTTAATCATTACATCAGTCAGTTTTAAAAGGGAATTTCATTCGCTTGCAGCTTGTATTATTTGTGGACTTTTTATATACACCAATACATAGATATTGCAATGAGGGATTTATGCATTTAGTTCATTGCATAACATACTAATGTTATTCTTGAAATAGGATTGTTCATTTTTGTTTAAAAAATAAAAATTTATAGTATGAAATATAAAGCGAGAAAATCTGTATGCTGCTTTCTTTCCTAATTTTTAGATTGTTATATCATCTGTGCAAATTTAAAAAGAGAAGTAAAAATGTAGTTAAAAATTGTAGAAAACTATTAAAAATGGAAATGTGGTGATTGTTCTGATCTCGAAGTGAGGTTTTGTCATTGTCTGCCAGGAAGATATAAAATCAGTTGGAGAATTTAATGCCATGCAGATATGTTGCCGTGGTAGCTCAGTGGTACAGTAGCCATGCATAGAATGGAAGATCTATTGTTCAAATTCTGTTCATGGCATCGAATCTTTTTATCCTACCTATAAAAAGTCATATCGGACAATGAATGGCATGGGAGAAATGATGCTCAAATGAGCCCAGGGTCCATAGAGCTTAGAGTTACCCGACATTCATCTTTTAGAATAAGGGAAAACCCCACAAAACCCTATCCGGGTAACTCACCCTGACCAAGATTCGAACTCAGGACCTCTTGAACATGAGGCAGACATGCTACCATCTATGCTACCGAGGCGGGCTCCTATACAAGGTTTGTGTGTATTAGAACAATCACCTGTCTCTGATTTGCCTTATAAATATAAAACTATAATAGAAAGACGTGAAAAAAAGTGTGTATATTAAGTATTTACAAATTGTAAATGTCCATTGGGTAATTGATCTCTAATATAGATTTCCTTGTGATCTGCTGGGAAAATGTGAATCATGCTGACATCTTGTCATGGTAGCTCAGTGGAATAGCAGCTGCATCTGATTCAAATCCTGCCTATGACATTCAGTTTTTCAGTTCTGATTCTAACCTTCTAAAGTTTACCTACAGACAGTTAATGTTAGAACAATCACCTATTGCTTGATTGCCTTTATAAACGGATAACTATAATGAATAGAATAATAAGTTTACTGACCGAGATAACTTGAGTGTTAATTCTAAGGTTTGCGTAACCATGTGTAACCATGATAAAACACCCACATATGCATTAAACCTTCTCACCTAAGTCACACAATAAGTGAAGATAACGTGGTTCAAATCCCAGCTTGGCACCACTTTTTCAAATGAGATTCACCTTCCCAATGTGTTGCTTCACAGGGTTAGTATGAAAAGACATTATCATAAGGGTAGCAAAGTATTAAGCAAGCTTTATGGTTGATTTAAGTACTGAAGGGCAGTTGCTGTCCTTGCTCTGCCTTTCCTTTCGTAGTACTATACAAACATTTTATACAAATGTTCTCATTTTCCTGTTTAGGAGATTTTTAAGCTACATCAGGTTCAACATCCAATCATAATCATGAATGGAATGAAATTTATGGACATCAAGCTTATTGTTGAATTCATGTACAGAGGTGAGATTAAGGTAAGTCCTCTTAGGTAATTTGCTTTAGAATTACTTTTATATTGTCACTATTTTGTTTTATGTGGAGTTCATTATAAATAAAAAGAACAGTAATACAAATGTCAAAGCTTAAGAGTAAAGGTTGATGCCAACTGTTTTATACTGAACAGTGTATATGAGGGTAAATCCATAAGTTTTTGGTATCATTGATAATGATTATTGCCTGCATAAAATCCTGTTATGGTTTCATATCTTATTTGTTAAATAATTGCAGCTTTAACTTCTGCTCTGCTATCTTCAGTTGTTGAAGTATAGCTGGATACAGAAGCCTATATGTAGAAGATAGTGACATAAAATTGAGTGTTGATAAGTTATGAGGGCGGATTGAAAAGTATCACACATTTTTTTTCTGCCATAGTATTGCAGCTGGAATGTTGAAATTTCACACATGTAATTTGAAGTTTTTTTTTTTACAGAGGTTTTATTTTCGTTCACATGTAGCTCTAGCAGAGAAGCGTTAACTGTGCAACAAAGATGGTGCACATGCTACTGTCATCCACATTTGAAGAGCAGCAAGGTGTAGTTTGATTTTTATGGTCCATAGGGCATAAACCAAACAAAATTTATAGGAAAATGCGTAGCATGTATGGGGAGGATTGTTTGGATTATAGCAATGTCTAAAGGTGGTGTGTGTTCTTCCAAGCAGGCCGTGTGAACTTGACCAGTTCGTCATGTTCCGGATGGCCTGTAATGGCGAGTACTCACCAGAATGTCAGAGCCATTCAATCTGCAATTTTGAACGACCGGCAAATGCAGTTGCAAACCTTATCACAATAGTACACATTTCCTACAGTGTTGTGTACAGTATCATTCATGACACACTGAAATTTTGTAAATTTAGTGCTCACTGGGTGCTTAAGAACCTGACAAAGGTCAGCAAATAATGACAAGCTTGGATCATCTAGCGTGGTACACTGCAGAAGGGCATGGCTTTCTGCAAGGAATTGTCACTGGTGATGAGTTGTGGGTGTATCACTACACATCTGAAACAAAGCAGACTTAGCTGGAGTGGAAAAATGCTGATTCCCCAGTAAAGAAAAAATTCAGAATTACTCAATATGCTGGGAAAATGCTTGTCATTGTGTTCTGGGATATGCATGTTGTTTTATTGGTGGACTTTGCTTGCTGAACCTGGAACCACTGTGAATGCTGCAGCCTAAATAAAGACTTTGGTAAAGTTGTGTAATGGCCTTTGTGACAAACACCACAACATTAATGTTTATGATGTTAAACTTCTTCATGACAACGCTCGGCCCCATGTTGCTGCTTCTGTTTGTGAAAAAATCAACGCATATGGTTGGGAGGTGCTCCAGTGTCCAATATATAGTCTTGATCTTGCACCATTGGACATCCATCTGTTTGCCCCATGAAGAAATTCCTGGCTGGCCAATGGTTGGACAATGCTTGTGACAGATGCATATGGTTGGGAGGTTCTCCAGTGTCCAACATATAGTCTTGATCTTGCACCATTGGACATCCATCTGTTTGCCCCATGAAGAAATTCCTGGCCGGCCAATGGTTGGACAATGCTTGTGACAGATGCGGAAGTGAAATCAGCAGACCGCAGATGGCTATATGCTAACCAAACAGACTTCTACGAACAGGCCATATTGAAAGTTTTACCATGATGGGAGAAATGTGTTGAGAAACTTGGTGACTATGTCGAAAAGTAGATAAAAAGATGCAAGTTCAGTTGATTTTTTTAACTATTAAATTTTTTTTTTAAATTGTGCATTACTTTTCGATCTGCCCTCGTTCTTACATGTCACATGTTGATTTGTTTATTGTTTCCCTTTTGGGTTCCGTTCTCAGGTTATAAGTTACGAGTTGGTCATCAATGAAAGCCAGTCTGCCTCAATGCTCTGTCATATGGTACATTTCATTTGTGATGAAGATATCTTAAACATATGGTATTGTTACTTCATGGATTGGTAGAATCAAAAGTCTTGTCTTCAGAGATATATAAAATGCTCTTTATTGTAGTAAAAAGATGCTTTGTAAAACCCTGGCAGCAGCAAAATTACATAACATGCACAAATTCAGTCTTCAAGGTCGTCTCATTACTCCTGCCACTCTTAAATTAAAGAATTTGCTGTGGTACAGTTCAAACACAGCTGCACAGCTCAACTCCACTCAACTCAACCAGCAACTGACCCTGCTCTAAAACTTGTGGTGCTTTTATACCTCCAGTCATTGTTCTAAAATGCAGTAGAGCTCCTGACAAAGATCACAGTGGGGAGAGAAAGATGAAACTATCCAGACATCACTTTGTCTCTTTCTCTCTTAATTTCCTTATCTCTCTCTCTCTCTTGGCAAGCGTTCAGTGCTGCGTATCATTATCTGTCTCTTTCTTTCCTGCCCACGAATGACCGGCACTGGTTTGTCGCAGCTCCAACGAAACAATGCAATCAGTGACAGTATTTTAATCAAAGTCATCAGAGCCATTTTTGAAGAATGAACATTTCCAAACAGTGTTCCATGCAAAGGGAGTTTTGAGGTGGGGGATTTTCTTGAAAACCTTTTTATCACATCATTGGAAGATATTAACATAAATATTATTTTAGTTACTAAACAGCTTTCTGTTTTTCAGTTATGCTAGTCACAAACACATACAGTATTACCCCGCATTTACATTTCTCTCTTTTGCATGTCCCATTGTTTACAACACCTTTTGTTGGTCCCCTCACATTTCCTATGTTTAGAGTGTATTAAAATGAGGTTTATGTTTTTAAAATATATCTCCTATTGTTAATGTCATGCCAGGCAGTAGAACAGGAAAAATTTAAGTAAAATGGCCAGAAATACTTAACCTTCAGCTGGCCAAATACATGATGATACAATCACCCATGCTGACATTTTATGCTTAGAGAGTGGCAACATTGCTGCTTACTATGGTCACTTGGAAATCACTTTTCTAGATACTTTTATATTAGGTTTCTGAATATGCTCAGTTTTCTGTTGATTGCTCTTTGTGACTAATTTTAGACATAGTTAAATATTTGTTAAAAATGTTACAATTGCCAATGCTCATAACACAGATACAAACACTGGTAAACATAAGGCAAATAACTGTACAAGTAGGAATGATATCAAACAGCAAAGAGATATTGACAAATAATTGGCTGTTTGACTCCGATAATAATGTATGTTAGAGCAACAACAAAGAAAGAGATGTGAGATTTGTCTCAGAACTAAAGACTACTAAATCCATCATCAGTGACAAAGGAGAGGAAGAATGCTGAATTGAAATAAAGTGAGTCCCACCAGTGCTGAGGCACGTGTGTGGTAGAAGGTTTGCATGGGCATTTGTTATCTGTTGCAGGTTGGGGTGAAAATAATTTTGACAATCTATATGAACTTGAAAGACAAACATATAAGTAAATGGTGCAAACAGAAATCCAATTAAGATTATTAAGAAGGAGTAATTGTTTTCATTCCAGTATAAAAATTCATTAATGTTATTTCTACACTAAATTCGAGGGCTGTTCAATAAAGAATCGTCACAATTTTTTTTGACGAAGTATGTCATAATTTTGATGGTTCTTCTCAAAATAGTCTCCCCTGAATGCGATGCACTTGTCCCAGTGTTTATGCCAGTCTTCAAAGACATGCTGGAAACCATTTTTTGAGAGATCCTTCAAAATCGCCCGTGCAGCCTTCACCACTGCTTCTGATGCTGGATAATGCATCTTCAAGTTAGGGAATAGAAAAAAGTCTCATGAGGCTAAATCCGGACTATAGGGATGGTGAGGGATGCACTTCACATTGATTGGCAATGTGCGGCCTTGCATTATCGTGGTGCAGCATCCAGTCTGTTTCATGAAAATGTGGTCTTTTGCACCTGATATGGACTTGCAATGTTTTCGGGACATCCCTGTAGTATTGTCCAGTTACTGTTGTGTGTGCAGGTACAACATGCTGATAAACCATTCCATGAATATCAAAGAATGAGATGACCATAACTTTCCAGCAGGAGCAACCACTTTTTCTTTTTTGGGGGTTGCTGATGAAGGAGATTTGCACACTGAGTTTTGCTGTTTGCTCTCAGGATCAAAACGATGTAGCCAAGTTTCATCAGCAGTGATTACGTTTGAAAGAAACTCTGGATCTTCCTCTAACATCAACTTGAACTGCATGCAGACCTGCATGCGAATGTCCTTTTGTTCGGGAATCAACAGTCTTGGAACCCATCGCGCACAAACATGTCTCATGTGTAATGTTTCTGTCACCAACGTGTGGGTGGCACCCAATGAAATGTTCAGTATTTCAGAAAGTGATCTTAAGGTAATTCGTCGATCCTCTCTCACAATGGCAGCATTGATGTTTTCTTCTGTAAGAGCAGTAAGTGGAGCACCGGGTCCACCTTCCTTTGAAATTGATTGTCTCCCCTCTTTAAACATTTTAAACCACCTTCGAGCTGTGCTTTAGGGAAGAACAGACTCTCCATAGGCCTCTTGTAACATTGTGTAAGCCTCAACTGAAGATTTGTTGAGACGAAAGCAGGATTTCAAAGCTGCATATTGTTCCTTGCATGTTAACTCCATTGCAGCAGTAGGCGATACTGAACATGTCTGAACTTGCCTTCTCACAGGTGGGAACCAGGAGTACCAACAATGAAACTACTATGGCATGTTTGTTTCACATTAAGCTAACAGGATATAATAAGATTGAATTTTAGTGCGAAAAAGTATGACTAAAAAGATTATGATCATTCTTTATTGAACAGCCCTCGTAATTATTAAAATTTAAATGTTTCAATGCAGGGAAAGGGTACTTATTACATCTTAGGTAATTCCATATCTATACTATAAAAAGTCGTCAAATTAAAAGAATGTATGTATTGCACATCTCTTAACTGCCCTTCTCCGAGCCAGTGAATAAGTTGAATTAAAAGGCAAATAGTATCAGCAGTTAATTTACAGTCTGGTTATTTGAGATAAGAACTGGGAATAAGAAAAATCAAATTTTAATGCAGTAAACATGCCTTAACCTGGTTAAGCGGAAATCTTTCTTAAATGGGAATATTTCATGGTCCCATGAATTTAGAGGTGAAAAGCGTGCTAAATTCCCCTTATTAAACTGAAACTGTCTTACACAGACAGCAAAAATTGAAACGGAAAATTTCCAGTTCTGGAATACAGATTTTAGACAAATTTTCAGGCACCTGGTGAAAATTTACATTGAATGCTCTAAGGACATGATATATCCATATATCATAACCATATATATGACACCTGACCTATATGACAGTACATAAAATCTGTCACAGTCATCCTTCACTGCATAACACTACACCTCTGAACTTAAACATAGGTGGTGGTTTATTAGCTATAATCAACATAGCTTCAAGAACAATGGTACTAGAACTTAACCTGAGAGTTGTAACGGGATTTTATTTTCGTTCATCTTCAACTAATAAGAAGCAAGCCAACTTTTTGTAAGATCCAAGTCGAGTTTTAATCTACTGAGAGTCGTGAGATCTTTTCTCAGGTGTGGATGCGGATTGTTGGTGAAAATAAAATTTAGATGAGTCCAATTTTGTAATATATTATTTAATTATATAATATGAACTATGATTCACTCTTATCTATTATAAATATTGAATAACACTTTTTGAATCTTATTAATTTTCCTTTACAATTACAATCATCGTAACATCTTTCCTCGTTCTCCAGCAAGACACAAGATTCTCACACTTTTCTAGATTATTGATTTTCTTGTCCCCATAGCAATTCCCACCTTATTTTGTGATTGGCCGATTCACTGACACGTCATCACACCACGTCACACCACGTCACAGCACTACTACTTCGGCCAATCACACAACTACATACATTTTTATATATATTTACAATTCCCACGAACACAAAAATACTGTTACAAATGCCCCTCTTCGAAATATATGGAAAATAACCAAATAAAGGAATTAACAATCTGTTTCCATATATTTCGAAGAATGGCCCAATTAACAATTTCGTTTACAACAATGAACTGTAACATAAATATAACATACATAAAACACAACAATAAATGAACATTAATTAAAATACAACAATATATTGACATTTAACAATAATATACATGTTTTATTATTTAACTATTTTAACAATAAGTACTCCGTTGATTACAAATCTCTTGTATCCACACTTGCTTCTAGAAATGCTTGTCTTATAGCTATGGGTAAAGGTCGGCTTTTATGTGTATAGGGATCAGTATCATTCACTTTAAATGTGTGTGTGTATTTGTTACACAGTCCAGGTTTTGAACTAAAGGCTTTTCTATTCTTTAATATACACAATTTCAACTGTTCTTTTCTCGCTTGGTCTAAATTGTATGTGTTTTCTAACTTTACTTGTAATATCCTCTGGAATTCTATTTCTTCCTCCACTTGGCTTCCGCCGTTCTTATCTTGTATTGTAGATAATTGGCAACAATGCTTTTCAAGGTCAGTTACATCATTTTGCAATCCATCAATAATTAAATTCTTCCCACAATTTTCATTTTCATCGTATTCAATATTACCATTTTCTTGCAAAAGTATATCTTTCACAAAAAACCTTTCATTATTTATATTATCCCTGTTCTCTTCTTTTCTTCCATCTTCTTCCAATAATTTTATCACTAATAAATCATTTTCAGTCTTAACCTTCATTTCATGCATTTCGAAATTCAATACACTTTGCCATTCATATAATAAATCATTACCCACAATTACATCTCTTGCCAAATGTGGAATTACCAACGTAATGAAATTGAAATTCCATTCACCTATTCGGCCCTTAATTAATACTTTCATTGTTGGTTAGGTTGGTGCTATCGTTTATATTCGCATCATTCTCTGTGCTTTGTGTATTTTCGACTATTTCATTTTGATTACTTCTTTCAAATCTCACACCCCTAAAATCTCTTTGATTTGCACTAAATAAACTAGTACCTCTACCCCTATTAAAATTACTTATTCGCTGATTATTTCCTCGATAAAATCTTACATGGTTTATTTGATCATTTCTTCCAATTCTCGTCGACTGATTGTTATGATCATTCCTTTGCACATTATTTTGAACTCCACTTCCTGTTCCGGGAATTACAGATTCATAAGTTCGTCTAGGATCATAACCTCTTCCTTCGAATCTTTGATTTCTCACGGGTGCCCCGCCCCAATTTAAACTCGTCCTATTATTCCTATTATTTGTAGGTTGTGATTCCTGTCGATTTCTTCCTCGCTCAATATGGACGTTATTATAGTTACCATCACAGGATGTAGTATCATTAATGAGGTTATGTGCTTCAAATTCGGATAATAATTCAATCATATCAGAGAAATCGATAGGCTTAGCCACAATTAAATGATTTCTGATATGTGGTGGATAATGACGTATTAGCATGTTGACAATTTCTGTCTCAGAAATTTCGGGATTGATCAACTTACTTTTGTTTGCTAATTTTAAGAAATATTCAGTCATAGAAATCCCTTTTTTAAACTCAAACCTACCCGTTGCTAACTCAACTTTTATTCTTCTTTGTCTCTCAGGTCCCCAAAATCTATTTATAAACAGATTTCTGAAAGTACTGTATGTTTCATGTGAAGCCAAAGTTAACCTTAACCACTCAAGAGCATTTTTCTTCAAACAGCGTTTTACTATTACCATCCGAAATTCATTGGGAATTCTCTTAATACGGAAATATTCTTCCAATTCCCTAAGAAATACTTTTGGATTATCACCTGATTCCTCATCAAAACTTGGTGGACTAATATCATTTAGTGAATAATGTACACATTCATTTTGACCTAGACTGTGGAGTTGTGTGTGTGAGGACATGTTCTGTGTGTTTCTGTGATAATTAATATCATTATCTGGACTCACAAAATCACTACATTCACTTACTACATCACTAGACTTCTGATGATTGCTTAATTCACCTGGTAAGTCACAATCGTTTATATTTGTAATTCTAGACATTTCTTTCCCGTTATTTACTTTTCTAGCCTGTAATGCAATTACAACTTGTGTCAATTTTCCTAAGTTATCCTTTTCTTTTTCAAAATGTTCTTTTACCTCTTTAATTTGCAAAATTACTTCTTCTTTTACTTTACTTATCTCATCAATTTGTAACTTTATTTCCTCTTGGTGTATCTTACTTTCATCATGTTGTAATTGCATTTCAGAACAAATTACATTGATTCTTTGTTCTACTTTATCTCCTAATTCTTCTCTTTGTTTTTGTGTTATTTCTGCCTGTTGTATCCTAAATGTTTCTAACTCTTTGTTTAATTCCATTCTTATTTCTTGTTTCACAATGTCCTGACCTAACCTAGTTTCCTGAATTATCTCTCTCAACTCATTGACTTCCTTTCTATTCTCATCCTTATTAATCTCTATAATCTGCATGAGCCTTTCCATATTATCCCTACACTCTTTTCTCCCTTCTCTAATCTCCTGTGAAATTTCAGATTTTAATTCCTGTTTTAGCTTCTGTAATAAATTAATTTCTAAGTTACTCACATTTTGTGCTAGTTCCTGTCTTACTCCTACATCTAAATCATTCATTTTCTTAGTTAAATCATTTACATTTTGTTCTATTTTAGAATCTAAATTACTCATTTCTGATTTTACATCTTTCATTCTAGAATCTAAATTACTCATTTCTGATTTTAAATCATTTGCATTTTGTTCTATTTTAGAATCTAAATTACTCATTTCTGATTTTAAATCATTTGCATTTTGTTCTATTTTAGAATCTAAATTACTTAACATTCTCGTTATTCTTTCCAACATTGACTCATTATCTATGCTTAATCCTGCATTCTCCCTATTCATTCCTACACTATCAGTAACTTCTCCTTCCACTGTTATTTCTTTTCTACTCGCCATCTTTTTAACTATTTTCTGATTTCTTAACAACATAAATCTACTACTACTACTACTATTTTTTTTTTTTTTTTTTTTTTCACTCACTTAAACCAGTTCTCGTTTTCTTCTTTCTTCTCTCTTCTTTCTTCTTTCCTTTTAAATTCCCACGGAGCTGCACGATGCTTTAATCTCCTCTTCTTTATCCTATTCGAGCCCCACACGTTGCTGCGCCATTTGTAACGGGATTTATATTAATTTGTTCTCCATTATGGCGGTCGGTATAATACTTTCTTTCACTCCAGAATCATGATTTTCCATCTTAATCGTTGCATGTTAACTTTTACTTCTTGGTGATTGAATTAGATTAACCATATATTGTTTAATTGCATAATGCACTTGTTTATATTGCGAATATTGAATATAACACTTTTGTATTTAATTCATATTTTAGAATTATAATCATCGTAACATCTTAAGTCAACTTCCTCGTTCTCCAGCAAGACACAAGATTCTCACACTTTTCTAGATTATTGATTTTCTTGTCCCCATAGCAATTCCCACCTTATTTTGTGATTGGCCGATTCACTGACACGTCATCACACCACGTCACACCACGTCACAGCACTACTACTTCGGCCAATCACACAACTACATACATTTTTATATATATTTACAATTCCCACGAACAAAAAAATACTGTTACAGAGTGAAGTAATTTATGCTAGTGAAAGAGAGAAATTGAATGTATAAAAGATCATGAAGGTGTTCAGTGATGCAAAACTCAAGTTTACAAGATTCTAAAGAAGAAAACAGAAATTCTGAAGCAGTAGAAAGATTGTTCTAATGGAAAAATAAAGAGACAACTTAAGAAACATGAAAACCAGGACATTAATAAAATAGTATGGAAGTGGTTCGTTAGTGTTAGGGCCAAAATTCACTGCATATTGGGGCCTATGTTACAGGAATATACTAAAAAGGTGGCTGAAAGACTGGGCAAGACTGAATTCAAAGCATCTAATGGCTGGTTGGAGAATTTCCCCAGAAGACATCAGATATATTTTAACAAACTTTGTGGTGAATTGAATGACATTAACACTGAAATAATTGCTGATTGGATTGCTAAATTACCTTCAATAATCGAAGGATACAAACCTGAAAACATAGCAGAAGAGACAGAATTATTCTTTCGTGTGTTACTGAACAAGTAATTTGAAAGATGAGAAATGTTCAAGAGGAAAATTGTCCATGGAAAGATTGACTGTTTTCCTGTGTGGTTTTATGTCAGATGAAATGGAAAAGCCCCTTCATTAAAGCTGTCTTTAATGGAAATTTTCAAGAGTCCCATTTGATTCCACTAAAGTCAGATTTTACTATATTAACACATCGAGGTTTACCACAAGGTTCTGTACTCAGTCCCACCCTCTTCAATATCTATATTAATGATCTACCTAGGACTGTAGAAAAACAAACAAAAACCCTACTCTTTGCTGATGACATTGTAATATGGGCCTCCAAACCAAAAAATCAAAGCCAACAATTAATTACTATAGCTCAACAGTCACTATTGCAATTAGAAAATTGGGCATCTCAAAATTTAATGAAAATAAATATACAAAAGACAAATTACCAACTATTTACATTAAGAAAGAAACCGTTACCCATTACTCTGAAATTAGAAGGTGAATTATTAACTCAAACACACGAAGCAAAATATTTAGGAATAACCCTGGATACAAAATTAACATGGAAGAAACATATAGAGAATATATGTACAAAGATAGAAACAAGGTTACTGTTATTAAAATGATAAGCAGGGAAAAAGTGGGGTTGCAACATGCAGACTCTGAACACCTTCTATCAAATGTACATAAAACCTGTACTTCATTATTGTGAAGAAATTCTAATAACTACGAATGTAGAAAAACTTAATAAATTACAAAACCAAATCCTCTGCCTCATAACAGGAGCCGTTAAAACAACAATTACTGCCATGCAAATTTTAACAAATAATCCAAACATAACATTCAAAATTGAGAAAGCAGCAATCCACAATATGAAAAATTTTTAAGACTACCCTATAATAACTGGGTTCAAAGAAAACCACAAGTATGTTTAAAATCTCAGCAAAGCTTTTTAAGCATAGTACAAGAAATCAACCAGAGATTACAACTTCCACACACAAAAGAAACTATGCAGATGAGAAACAACCCTCTACAATTTTTAGAAATTGAATATAACCTCCATTTGACAGAAACTATCACAAAATCTGAAACCCCCACCTCTACCTTAAAACAACTGTCACTGGAAACAATAAATTTAAGATATCCTGCTCCTGAATGGACGCATATTTTTACAGACGGTTCCAGCCTACCAAATGAGGGTGGCACTGGTGCTGGTGCAGTATGCTCACTTTTCTCCTTCTATCGTAAACTAATCAAAAATTCAACAAACTTTGATGGCGAAATTTTAGCAATCCTACCAAGTTTACAAAATTTTTTATATCACAGCCAAAAATTTACAAAGGTTGTAATACTGTCTGACTCCAAAGTAGCCATTCTTGCTATAACATGAGCCACAACACCTAAAAGTATCAAAATTATTGAATGTCACAAAATGATAAAACATTTATCAAATTTACATAAAAAAGTTGTACTCCAGTGGATTCTGGCCCATTGTGGAGTGATAGGGAATGAAACAGCTGATTTTCTGGCCAAAAAGGGTAGCAAAATATTTCGAACCCAACTACTATTCCAGTTTGTGTGTTTGGAGGAATTTAGTAACAGTGACGTCAAAATTAATATAAAAATTATTTGTGGTTCCAGTTGGGAAGAGATTGAAAATGGAGGCCAGGGCCTTTGAAACTAGTCTCTCATAAATATATGAAAAAGTAAGTGACGAGTGTCAATAAACCAACCACAAATAATTTGTATACTATTCCAGTACTTTTTCACTCTATCAAAAGAATTATTTCAAATAAATATATCAAACAACTTAAGGAAGAATACACCATAAAAACATATGGAAAGGAATGGGAAAATCTACAAACTTATAACATTACTTCATTACAAAGAAAATCTGCAGTGGCAATATTCAGATTACTAACAGGACATGACTGCCTAAATAAACACCTACACAGATTTGGCATAACAGATTCACCTAAATGCCCTTTCTGCAATCTAAATGAGGATATGGATAAAAATCACCTCATCCACTGTCCAGCTTTTATGGAAGAGACCAACCTTCCCGCTAAATGTTGGAGTGCAAGAGAGCGAATGATTTTATTATCAAGTGCTCAACATTAGATACCAACCACATTGTCCATTTGGGAAATGTTAACCTCTTTCTCAAGACATTTTTATTTATGTAAGTGGTTTTTCCACGATCTGCATTTTCCTCCAATTACATTGCTATTCCTCTGGTTCCTTGAAAAGTATAAAAGAAAGGTATATGGGCCTCTTTATAAAAATTTTTTGTTGTTCAAGGGTTCTCAAAACATATTTCTAGAGAAATCTATTGGTTGGATTTTTTTGTGGAATGTAATACTACTTGATAGAGAAAGTATAAGCTTTTTAAGAATACTTGTGAAGCTGTTTAAAAATGAACTATAGTGGGTATAGAAAGTCTTGTGAATGTAACACAAGGTTTTTGTATTGCTTGGGAAACCTTTACGGGTTTTGAAGTTATGATACTGCTTATAATTATTTGCACTGGTGGAGGAGAGGAATATGACTGCAGTTATTTATTTAAGAGATACTGTATATCAATTAGATGCAGCACTACTAAGTATCAGTACATTGAACTTAAAGGAAATTTTCATCCACTAAGAAATAATATGAGGATTCAAATGAAAATCTTAAATATATTTTAAATTTTTTATTATTATTTTTTTTATTGAACAAAAGTTAAATCAAGTGTTATCTGTCATAGCCTGTCTGTCACACCTTCCTCCAGCAGATACAAAGCGCACAGATTTCTCTGGAGGGAAAAAAAAAAATTGGTTGTGTGCACAGCTTTCAAGCACCGTCAGTGAACCTCTTCATTGGAACAAAATTCTTTCTTCCCATTGCCTGTCTGAGTGGACTGAACCTGTAGTAATCACTTGGTGTGTGAGTTTAGTGTGTATGGCAGATTCTGGAGTGAGCTGCAATGGCACTCATCTTGCAGACACTTTGTGAAACTTATGCACATTGTGGAATGCTATGATATACTGAGCCATAACTAATCTTCAGATTTGTGGTTAATTCATCCATGTCATGCAGTGACTTTCCATTGCAGTAGCTTCAACTGCTGCAATGGACTCTGGTGTCATAATGTGGTGTGCCTAACCCTGGCTGCAGAACACCAGTCACAAAATCATACATTTCCAAACCTTTTACTCCACTCATACACTTGCTGCAGTGATTGACATGCATCACCACATTGGAACTTCATTCACCGATGGATTTCAGTAGGTTTTGTACCTTCACCACTAAGAAAACGTGCATCAAAATGCTGTCCTTTATGAATATTGTAAATGTGCAGCCATTTTGAACTGGCATTGTCGCATTCACTTCTCTGCAGTATTCTGTCTCCCGTTGGGCATTCCTTGCGTCATTGGTAACACTAATGGCAACTTACAGAACAATAGTACAAAATGTCATTTTTAATTAAACTATCAAGGCAAGTAGAATAAATTTAATAATTTAAATTTAATAAATTTAAAAAAATATCTACTTGGCATCTGCTAATAGATACATAGTTTTAAAATTCCTAATTTAAAAAACAAAAGATGAAATCCCACCATTTAACAGAACCTGAATATACCAAATAAGTTGTAAGAATTGTGAAAAATGCTACGTAGGTTAAACTAAAAGAAACCTAAAAGAACAAAGAGCACTTTAGAAACATAAAAATGAAACAAGAAGATAAGTCAGCAGTAGCATTTCATTTTTGGAACAAAAACCATGACATTGATCCAAATCCAAAATTACTAAAAGGAGTGATAAGCCAAAATAAACTGACATCGGAGAACATATTCATATGGAAAAATAAGGATGGAGTAATGAACTTTGAAATCCCAGCAGTAGATAATTTGACAAAGAAGTTTGTAGTTCCTCCGCCAGAGAGAAGAGAGCAAACTACAACAGACATTTGGAAAGAGGTTGATAATGGAGGTGACGGCTTCCAAAGCTAGTCCATCAATAATATAAAAATGTAAGTGATGAAGTGTCAAAAAGCTGACTACATATAGTTTTTTTTTTTTTTTTTTCAATTAATTTTGAGGTCACTATTACTAAATTCCTTCAGTCACACATGAGTATGTTATATTTGAATGTAGATGAACAGACATACAGAAAAAGCATTTCTATCTGAAAAATTGTTTAAAGTTAGCAGAAAATATGCGTAACTTGTTAATTCGTAAAGAAAGTAAGAGATGCACCAGTTTTTAGATAAAGTAAAAAACAAGGAAATTGAATAGTGAAAAAAAAAGAGAGCACAAAAATACTACTCAGAGTAGTTAGTAGATTTTAATATTTATTAAAAACATGTGTTTAGCATATGACTGGGAGCCATGTCATTTGCTTAACATAAATAGTATCAGAACAATTTGCTGTGATGGTATAGCTGAATCTTTGGTAAAATGCCAGATCATTTGATTCACCTTATAGTAAAGTGAAGCGTGAAATGTGTTAATATGTTTCATAATATATAGTACTATTCCTTTTATGTTTTATCTAATGAATTCTGAGCATATCTTTCTCCCAGACATATTTTATACACATTTACAAGCTTTATATCTTTGTTGAGAAGTTAACAGAATTCAAGTACTTTGAGCAATGAAAACCAAAACAACTGTGCTGCCATGATCATTTATGTTGTCATACAGTGTCAATAAAAGCAGCATGTCTGTAATTCATCTAGTTTTTGTCTTTGTTACAAAGAAATTTCATTATGTCAGTGTATCACTACTAAAATATTCATTCATTTTTATGAAAAGCTAATTTGTTTTCTTTTTGTAATTAAGAAATGTGATTATTATCTTCATGCCCAATTTCACCAACAGATGTTAAGACTTAACATAGGTTTAACAATAGTTATAACAAAAATTGCATTTCACCAACAAGTGTTAAACTAACATGTCAAATTTCTGATTTTAAGTCCTTAACAATTGTAAATAGTCAAGATGATGTCAGGCGTGAACATACCTGTTGTCAATTTGCTATATTTAAGACCATCTATGGCATTCGTAACAGAGTACGGCCTATGAGGAGAAATTATTTTGAGGAGCTATCAGAAGAAAATTTTCTACAGAGGTATAGACTGTCCAAACAAATTGTTATGAAGGTTACTGCAGAAGTAAAGAGAGGTTAGAACATGCATCGAAAGGAATATGCCAATCTTGCCTTTGCTTCAAGTATTAATAACTTTGCGATTTTATAATTCACTGAATTGTGTGGATAATACACTGTCCACCTCCCTTCTTGAAACGTTCAAGTCACTTGTCACTTCTGTCCTTTGCCCCTCATTTTAAATTTACGTAATACGAGTTAGAACATGCATCAAAAGGAATATGCCGATCTTGCCTTTGCTTCAAGTATTAATAACTTTGCGATTTTATAATTCACTGAATTGTGTGGATAATACACTGTCTACCTCCTGTCTTGAAACATTCAAGTCACTCGTCAGTTGTACTTCTTCGCACCTTGTTTTAAATTTACATAATACTGAAGAAGATGTTTCGTGTTTCTAGTAATGACACATACATTTGAATTAAATTTGTTTCCAATTTTTCCCCACGTGACATCTTTCTCTTTTACATTCACCGCATCCGTCCTATTTTCCGCGATATCCTTATACTTCGTCACCAATTTAATTAATAATTCTTTCTCCATTGATGAGAAATTTGTTTCACGGCTTTTGTTTATTATTTTGTTTATCCGGCATTTTTTTAGCTGTGTGCAGACGAAAATGAAAACAAAAGCACATCACAGTACGTTCAGAAAATAATACGACTCATCCATAGCCTTCTATAACTGTAATATTTACAAGTTTCTTGGCGTTAACACATGTTTGCTAACATTTTCAGAAAACAGGTTGGTGAAATGCAAGAAATTTAACAGCTTTGTTAGCGCTGTTACAGTTGTTACATTGCATTTGTGAACGTCGATTTTAACATCTGTTGGTGCAATCAGGCATCAAAGTTTTGTTTTCCCTTATCCACTTTTAAACACAAATAGGTCTACCTCTCCATTTATTTGTGTCAATGTAACCAATATGATGAAAAAATGTTCACTTTTAGAAGGGCATATCCAAAATCTTTATTATGATTAATTCACCTTTTTCTGGTTTGTTTAGGTGCTTGAAACTGAATTGGATGGACTACTGGCAACAGCAGAAACATTACAGGTTAAAGGATTGTCAAATGTAAGAAATAAGTATGAAAAGGGAGATTTCCAGAATCCTGATAACCAAGTAAAACAGCAGCATACACCTCAGCAAAATGACACATCAGAGCAGAATGAGAAAAAGGAAATAGCTTCTCAGAACTCAGGAATGCTTTCAAGTAGAAAACGCAGAAAGTTATCAGAAACAGCAGTAAGTTCATTGGCTGCACTTACATAGTATAATATGTTCAAGAGATATATAATCTAATACAGTTTGTATGCTTTAGAACATGCACGGCTACAATATAGATTTGATTCAGATTTTCACCATTCTTTTATTTTTATTGTGTGTGATTGAAGCTGTATTTATCAATATTTTAGGAAACTGCTAAAATACAAAAAGTGATTGATGCTCACAATAATTATGTACTTTTAGAACTGAATTTTCTTGTATATAGTATTTGTTTTACAAGCATTATACAGTATGTACAAATTGTTTGGTCAACAAAGCATATTATGTTGCTACTCAGTTTGCTTGGCTTTCTGGCATTGTAACTCACAGAGTAGCTCTTTAACAACTTTAGCCCTCTGTCCATTGCACCATTTTCAACTTACTTTCAACTCTTACTTTTTTAAATTAATTTTTGTTTTACTTTCCTTAAAAACTCCCTCTTCTTCTGATTTTCATTTCCTATCATTTTTATAGTTATTTTTCTTCCATTTTTACTATTGTTTTTCTCCAACTTTTATCCTCCATATCATTAGTCCTGAACATTTTGTCGTGTAAATCCCGTTGTTTTCCCTTCTGCTACCAAGCGGGATGGCTCAGGTGGTTTTTCGTCTGTGGCCTGCTTTCGAGAGGTCAGGGGTTGATTCCCTGGCCAACCTACCTAACCCATGGGTTTTTTCCAGGGGTTTTCCTGGGTTACCAGGTGAATTCTGGGTAAGTTAAATAAATAACCAAATTTTCCCTCCATTATCATTTCACTTCATCTCTCATCTGGTAATCTCTTTTAGGGTAGAAGAGTCGGCGGGGGGGGGGGGGGGGTGTATCAATACTGTCATGACTCCTTGCAACAGCTGCCCTCTCTCTACTCTGAGCTCTTTCTTCCTCCAGGGGATGCCCCACTTGGGGCTTAGGTACAATAAACCACAGGTTTCGGTGCCAAATCCCCTCTGTAGTAATCGTAATCACTTCTGCCAAACAATTCACATATTCCTTTTCCACTGCCTCTTAACCCTCTTAATACAAGGAACATTCAGTAATAATTTATGATAATAGTGTTTTGTAACTTATTAATAAACATGATTCATTGTATATGGAATCTCTCAGTATAGTCCTTACTGACATCAATGCACTGCTGCCACCTACTTGACAACTTTATAATTGCATCATGAAATCATGTAGTAGAAGGAAAATAATTTTGCAGCAGAATGTCTGCCGCACATTCAAGAGGTCCCAGGTTCGAATCTCAGTCAAGGTGAGCTATTGGATAAGCTTTTTCTGGAGTTTGCCCTTATCCTGAAAGTTGAATGTTAGGTAACTTAAGCTCTATGGAGCATCAATTAATCCATTTCATCCATCGTCCAATATGACTTGTACTGGAGGGTGCTAATAATAATAAATATTCACATTCCACCCAAACATTTGTAACAAATTTTATAAAACTGGTTTTAGAATATGGCATAAAATTGCTCCGTACAATAAACACCACCTCAGAATGCATAGAGTCAAACTGAAAAATTCAATGCCTTGGCTAGAATTTAAACCACAAATCTCCTGGTTTTTCGCCCCAGGGGGCTACTGCGGTAGGTATGGGAATTGGCGATCCCGGGGTCCCAAAACAAGTCTCTCGATTAGGTGCCTCTGAGTGGTGAGAAAGCTAATGCCAAATGCCCAAACAAGGTCTACATCTGTGTTTGACCCTAACCTCCCTGAACACACGTCTGATGGATAACCTAGTGCAGGTTGGCGGAGGGGGAAGCGCAGGGGTTACTGGATAACGCGTAACCCCCAGCTCCTGGTTATCATGTAGGACTGTGTTCGTATCCGCTGATAAAGGTCAGTCCTAGGGAGGGGCCATTGCATGAGCTGTTACACTCCTGAAGGCAAATATGTTCCTCTGTCTATACATTGGGAGGTGAGACCCTGAGGTGAGCAAGGTTCAGGCCAGGTCTCTCACCTAAGCCGGGGTGGCGCCCAGGATGTGAGCATGCCATCGGAGATGTTTGCAATGGTGGAGGATATTGTCGCTATGGCAACTGATAAATTCAACAAAAATGTTAAGAAAAGTGGAAAGGAAATAGCTGAGTCTTGTGGTCCTCGCTATTTACTTATTTTTAGAACTGAGGAAGGTTGAAAATTTACTACCGTGAACCCGTTCATTATTCAGAAGGGTCTAGATAATATTGCTGGTCCTGTAAAATAATGTACTCAATCTCACAATGGCACACTCCTGGCCGAAACAGTTACTCCGACACAGGCTGCAGAAATTTTGAAAGCCAATATGCTTGCTAGCTATCTGGTGCGCATTGAATTGCATAGGACTCTGAACTCCTCGCATGGTGTTGTAAACACTAGTACATTGGACGGTATGTCCAATGAGATTCAGGAAAACCTGGCGGAATAAGATGTGACAAATGTATATAGAGTACACCACAAAGAACGAGGTGAACTAGTGCCTATTTGTACCCTGTTTCTTACCTTTGATCGGGTAGATCTCCTGCAAAGGATTAAGGCAGAGTATGAAGCTATTGAAGTGCAGCAGTATATACCAAATCCACTGAGGTGTTATAAGTGCCAGCGCTTTGGCCACACGAGTGATTCTTGTAATGGAGTAGCTACTTGCGTTGACTTTGGGGTAGTGAGACATGATGAAGCATGCACTTCACCTGCAACATGTGTTAACTGCAGTGGTAATCATTCATCTAACTCCAGAGAATGCCCACATTTTATGGAGGAAAAGGCAATCCAAAAGAACTGGGTAAGAGAGGTGTCCTTCTTTGAAGCCCAGAAACTCTTGCATATTCGTCAGCCTTCTGTCCTTAGGACCGTTACTTACAGTGCAGTTGCAGTTAAGCTGGTATCTAGGCGTGAAATCGCAACACAAACTAGTGACATAAACAGGGCAGTGATATCTGAAAGAACAATTACACCAAGATCATAGCCAAAGCAACAAACACCAGTACTAACAACAGTGAGCGTGCCGACCAAGTCCAGTCCTAAGAGGAAGATTCAACCATGTCACTGCCGAAAGCATCTACTTCAAGAACATGTGAACCAATAATATATAATGTATCACCAAGGAAGTTTAAGACCTCATCTGACAGAACCAACTTCCTTAAGGAAAACAGTAAGACCAGTGAAAAGAAGGCTAGCCAGCATAAAAGTCCGCGACCATCTCCTCCGTCAACATCATCTGAGGAATTATCTGGAGAGGACTCCGATCCGCGACTTTTATCTTTGCCGATCGCAGTTTCCAATCATTTCAAGAGACTCGAATTGAAGTTACCATAAGAAAGCCGTCCTCCTCCATTGAGGATGTGGAGCGGGTATATACTGTTCTCACTGCCACAATGGCAGTGAGAAAAAGGCAGAAAAGGCTTACTGAAAATGCTAGCCCATCCCTTAAGAAGAGGAACAAATTGATTTGACCACCACTGGGCAGGTAGTTTGTTTTGTCAATGCAAATTACTATTGAAAACAGTTTTTTTATGCCTTTTGGTATTTTATTTTTAATTATAGCTCTTTTTTCTATTAGGGATTATGTATTTTTTGTAATATTGTTTTTTTTTTTTTTTTTTTTTTTTTTTTTTTTTGAGTAATTTATCTCTGGCTATTGCCATGAATCAGTTTTTGTAAGGGTGTTGATGACCGAGCAGTGAGAGCCGTTGTATACAAATCATCATCATCATCATCATCGTCGTCATCTCATGGTTTCCATCCAGTCACTCTTACCCATTGAGCTACTATGGCCAACATGCCATCATGACATCAAATCCTGGCCCTGGCATTGAATTTTTCAGTTAGACTCTATCCATTCAAAATGTTATCCTATAAATGTAAATGTATTTCCTTTCTTGGAAGTGTTGAAAACAGTGTTGTTATAATAAATTGAATTTAAAAGGAGCCGGGTACTGCTTTTTTTAAATTTGCTAGGAGAAATACCATATGTGATATCTTATTACAAACAAAAGCAATATGGGGATTCCAAGATAATTGTTTATCAATTACAATACCTAGAAGTTTCACACTATAATTGGCAGTATTTACACGTTTTAAACTGAGTCTTGTCAGGATTCATAAGGAAGCCATTACATCTAAACCAATTTTGCACCTGCTGCATGATTTGGTTTGCAGATTCTGTCAACAATTCTAAATCTTTATGAATGTTAAGGAAGGATGTATCATCCGCATAAACAACTGTATGACAGGGATATACATGGCTAGTGTGAAGAAACGATTAATTTCCATCAATTAACCACCTCAGAAACTTATTGCATATCCATATATGTCAAAGATCTCAATACTGCTGCATCTAGGGTTGTAAGGAGATGGGAATCTTCCTTTCATCCCTAAATATCAGCGGGGAGCATAGCTATAGATGGTAGGGAATATAAGGAGCGGTAGAGCTAAATGGTTGGGGAGCTTTTAGTCAGGTTACAGGTAGATAAATAGGGACAACACAAGGTTCTACAAAATGCCAATTTACTATAACCTAATGATTGTTTACAAAACAAGTCACTCCCGAAGTCTTGAAGAGACATAGTACATCTAAGACCCAGTCGGGTTTACCTTGGAGATGTGTTTATATACGGCTGAGGATGCAAAGCAGAGAGTAGCCATCACTAGTCGATGGCATGACGAGCCTGAATTTAGGACCAGCGTGAACTCCGGAGATAAATAGAATTAAGCCCCAAAAAGCCCTCGTATGCGCTACCTGTTTACTCAGCAGTCCCTACGTCAGTTGGTTCACTCCAGCTTACTCATGCCAATTCAGCTCTCTGTCTTACCCAATTGTCTTAATTTGCGCATTCCTGAATCACACCACCCTGATCATCCAACTTTTGTTTAGCCTGAAAGGCTGATTTGGCAGTCTTAAGTACGTATCCTGTCCGAAATATACCAGTCATTCAACATGTGTAAGAAATTAAATTTTAAATCCCAATAATGCAAAATAATTTTTAAATATCGTTCGGCCTATATATACATAACAATACCAAACACTAAGAAATCAGGAATTACCATATTGATTGTGAGGACTGCTGTTTTGTAATTCATTAAAATTGGAAGTGAGTCCCAGTCTTTTATTTAATCTGCTGGGCCCAAAATTTCTGATGTAATAGGATTTCTTTAAACAATTATAGATAGAATATTAGTGAACATTTGTAGATAACCGTTATGAATATTACAAATAAATTACAATAATTTGTGACAAATTTCATTTATCTACAGATAAGTGAAGTTTGTCACAAATTGTCGTAATTTCTTTATAATGTATTGCTTCACTGTCAGTAGCTTCAGTTTTTTAAAGTAAGCATTATGAAGAGTCAAATATTTATTTGAAAATTTATTTAATATTATTTATATTACGAGTCAAATGGAAAATTTAATGTCATGATGGCAAGTTGGCCATGGTAGTTCAATGGGTTAGAGCAACTGAACGGAAACCAGTAGATCTGTGGTTCAAATCCCAGCCGTGGCATTGAATTTTTAATGTTGACTTTATCTTAACATTATGGAGTTTGCAAAAAAATATTTTTCTAGGACATCAGAATATTGAGAAACCCGACTATCATTGTCATTTTCGTGGTGGTGGTCAGAAAATAATTTATCCAAAACTACTGTTTTCAAGTAAAATAAATTTTATAGTTATAATTTAAAAATCTGATCTGAGCGCACATGATTTTCTCGACTCATGAAAACTCATATCTGGGCTCTTCTTTCTAATATGCGATGTGGCGATTTTTTCTAATTCCTTCACACTTTTTGATGTTTTTATATACAACCATGATTTTTAATATAATTTCTTTACTTTTTAGTGCAATTTCATGTTGGAGAGCATTCTTTTAGTGTTATTAAGTGTTTATTTACTTACTGCATAATGTAGCCATATTGAAGAATTCTGTGCAGCCAAACTATCCTTGTTTCTCCACTGAACGCAATGCTGCCAACAGTCTTACTTGTCCCTAAATTACAATTCACAAATGCCGCCCCTTGTTAGATGATGCTGTGGTCCTTGCCAGCTTGATTATGTTATTTGTGTGCACATTTGTCACTGGGTCAACAAAGTGCACTGAGTGTATCACTGCAAGATGCGCAGTAAATCCTCCAGCCATCAACCCATAGTATCCCTGCCAGGCTTCGGTGTGAATGGTGCTGGTGAACTCTACATGCTCTGCAATTAGACTGTAGAGTGTATTTGCATCCCTTCTGTTGTTGGGGCATATCGTCATCCGCACCTCATTCGTTTCCACGTCAATCATTCCCAGGATCCAGTTGCCTTTGACGACACACCCATGATGAAACTTGCGTCATCCTATTTTGCATTCGTCGATTTGAACGACATGGCCAGAACCACCAATTTCCCCCCTTGCAGTATACTTGTCATTTGACATGCACACTTCACGGCAGTAGCCGAACCAGTCCAATACAGTCCGTCAGCTCATACATGTATTTCCTACGGAGCACTCCATTATCAACGTGTCGAAGGATTGTTTATGTGCAAAGCAGTGCATGAGTAACAAAATTTGACTGGGCGATAACTTAACCTGTTCAAACCATGTTCCTTTGCACACGGACTGCATCACCTATGTCTGGGGCATTTTTGCAGAGGTTGGCTATAAGTTTTACATATCTTTCTCATGTTGGCTGCAACGTGATAACCGGCTGGTCGTCTGCTTGCGTATGTGTAAAATTGCACCTTTGAACATAGAAAATATTCTCGCGTCGCACAAAAGAAAGTTTTATATGTACATTAAGGCCAGGTCCTAATAATCAATAATCAAGATAATAAGACTGAAAACTAGAATGAAAATAACAAAGTGAAAAAATATTTATTATAAAGCTTGCATAATAATGCATGTCCTGGGTTCTAGGAATCTGAACCAATGGTCAAGTTTTAATTTTCCCTTGTTATTCACATGTACAGCATATCAGACTCTTCACTAAAGGAAGTATTCATATTAGCCAGCTGTTAAAGCTGTCTATAGTTACAAGCTGTAAAAATAAAACTGGAAGAAATTACAGCAAATGTACATCCTAACTCCTTCAAAACACATCCTGGACACAGACAGAACACAGTAGGTTATATGGCAATCTGCATTTACAAATCACTTTGATATACTGGCAGGAGTAGGAAAATAAAATGTTAGGGAATGTGCATGGTAGCAACTATGTTTCTTCAACAATTAAATATACATTTTAATTTATTTGAATAGACTGGCTCTGTTAACTCCTTTTGAAAATATATTGAATCTGTTTTAATTTCTATTGTAGGAATCAGATGAGAATGGGAGGCATGGGAATGGACAGCCAGCAAAAGAATTTAAGTCGCCCTCTTTAAAAATCAATGAAGTCTCAGCGGTACAAAGCCCCTCCAAGCCATTTGTGCATGTCACAATGAATGATTATATGAACGATGATGATGACCTGCCAGCAACTGTAAGTAGAATGTTTCAATAGCAGCTCATTTTAGTTCTTTCATTTGCACAAACTTCACATATCTCTTTAAGAAATTGATAAATTTTTCACAGAACTCAAGAGACTAGTTTCGCAAATTATTATATTTTATTGTAATATTTGTATTGCTTCACTGTTATTATCTTCTGTGTTTACGTATTAACCCTTTGTTGCACGAATTATTTTGCTACTTATGCTACTTTGCTATTTTGCTACTTGCCAAACCGGTTCTCATATCACTTTCTCAACGCAATCGATTCGAACAGCCATGATTGTTAAAGCGATACATTTGGACTGGCCATCCATTCAAAGCTAAACGTCGTGGGTTTGAATCTCGGTAACTGCAGTCAAATGTGCCTGTAGTAAAGGATGGGGAGGGCCCAAGTAAAATAATCAGTGTGATGGCATGGTTGGATGTTGACAGGGTATCATTTGACTGCAATTGCTTGGATTTTGCCTTTTTATACTAAAAAAAAACACTACAATGTAATTGTAAAAATAATATGTTTATAATTCAAAGGTCTTAAAATGTTGTGTGTATAATTGACAAAGGTCAGTACAATATTATAATAACAAAGGAACCGCACTAAAACATTTTTCTAGGTGAATAAAGCCTATGGTTGCCACCTGAAACCACCATGCTTTAAAGGGTTAATGTGCTCTAATATTTCATGGATTCTCTCTCTGGCTTTTCCTGATGAAACATCTGTATGGTCTGATGCCCATAATCTGTTCTTTGTCGGGTCACTGTTTACAAAAGCATCAATTTTCCTGTATCATTGATTTGCCTTTTTTTTGTTCCAGATCAAAGTTGAGCCTCCAGATATCCGTGATATCGATGAGGACGAGCCCAGTGGTTGGGAATCTCCCAAACTAGTCATTGATTTGGTAAGTCTGCACTTAACACCATACTTCTATTCAATTTTGTATTTGCATTTGTATTTATTTCTCATCTTTCTTCTACATACAATTTCATTGATACATTGACATTTGTAACATTTCTTTCACACAATAACAAAATAACTTATTCACATCTAGCATACCCTTCCTACCTGCTTGCCTCGAGTCTCGGTCTCAATACACATAACCCCTGGTTTTCCAAGTATTGATGACCTCCTCTCCCTTGTATCCCTCGTTCTAGTTTTCCAGCCTATAATTGTTAGTTATTCTTCATCAATCTTAACCATTTCTCTCTAATTTCTCCAGATATTCACCTATATTTCTTACATTCTTTTCTCCTTTTACCAATAACATTTTCTTTATTATTAATACCTCCCCCATCCCTAAAACTGTCCCACTTTTGTTGCCAAATTTGTTCTCCCCATATCTTTGTTTGCAATAAAGTATACTATGCCAATCTGTATCCTCTTCTCCACACATTGGGCATTTCCGTGTATCCTTATCATATCTAATATCTTTCAAATTTCTAACTCCTGTCCTTGCCCAGGCAAATCCTTCTCACCCTGACTTATTACACACATCTATGTACTTCTCCCTCCCCCACACTGTCTTTATTTCCCTATATGTCCTCAATGATCTTTTCTCCCTTACACTCGTAAATATAACTTGGCTATCTAAATCTTCCAGCCTTAATTCTACCTCTTTCCAAAAGCCCCTATAATAATACTCCTCGTTTCTCCAAATATGTCTCATACTTATCTGTTCCATCAGTTCCTTTACTTTTTGCGCCCAAGACTCCTCCCATTTGCTTCTCATCTGCTAAAGAAAACATTCCTTGATAATATTGCTTTCCTCCAAATTGGCAGCTCTGTATAGATATTTCAATGCCCTTGAGACAATTTTAACCCTTGTTGAATGTCTTCCCAACTCTAATTGTGCTGCCCCATTGGGTGAAGCTACTGGTAAGCCCAAAATATATTTACAGAAGGATCTGTTAATAACATCCACCTCTTCCCATGCTTCATCCACTCCCCATATCTCAGCCCCATGCAACATCTATTTTCTACTATGGCAGTATAGATCCTTTCAAGCCATTTGACATTAATGTCAGGTAATTTCCTTAAACATGCTCTTATAATACTCATGGCCATTTTTTCCTTTTGCTAGAGCCAATTTTTTCTGTTCAGTCCATTTACCATCACAGCTCAGTCTTATCCCCAAATAATCAAATCTCTTTACGACCTCTGTTTCTCATCCATTTATCTCCCATCTCATCTTTACACAATCTATAACCTTTCTTAAAAACCATGATCTTTGTTTTCTTTTCGTTAACTCTCAACCCCGACTTCTATTCTTTACAAGATAGTAATTTTATACTGAAAAGCAAAAGGAAACAGTTAAATAAGTAGTCTCAGAGTAGCTACAAAACAAAAATGAACATGGATTTAGCCAATAAAGTGATAGTGCTCTATTGGCATTACCAGTTCTACGGCCAGCAGGTGATGTACTTATAGACAGAGAGGTTTGTTTTCTATGTCATCTTGTTAATGACAACATATACAATGATTATCACGTGATAGCATAAACTGAAACATAAAACCTTAACCAGAGAACACTTTGTTAAGGCAGCTATATTATCATTCATATGCATACAAAACAAATGATTCACAAAATAGAAGCAAAAAATGACATTTGCTACAGTGAAACAAAATGGTGGCATTTCAAGGATTTGTGAATATAGTCTCTATTTTAAAGATATAATAATTGTATACTGCTTCACTGCTTCACTTACGTACCTATTTTGAGGACGTGTTTCGCAAATCATCGTTTGCATCTTCGGCTCTTATGCGACAGTTAAATCTCGATATATATGATTACATGTTTGATGATAACATTTCTTGCAATTTCTTTAGCAAAACCACTCTCTTGTGAACGTTCAGCATGTGCTACTCAAGATGCCCAACGTATATGGTAACCCTAACAAGAGCATCGTTCGTTAATCGCTCAACATCCATAAGTTGAAATGCATTGTTTAACTGTGTGACTTAACTCTTTACTTTAGACTAAATAAGCTCAATAGGGTTATACTGACAATGATAGGTGGCAACTGGATAACAATGTGCTCCATTTCTAATGCTATCTGATCCAGTTCATATTTCTTTTTCTGACTCCTGTAAGGAACAATGCTGGTTAATAACTCGGTCTGAGTTTCTGTTGCATCAAAGGGAATATGATAACATATAACCATTCCTTTTTATGTAATTTTAATGAACTGGTGTTGGGTAGAATGCTAGCTGACATATCCATTATGGTTATGAAAACCTCCTCCAAAACACTTAAAAATATTCCTTTCTTGGAAGTGTTGAAAACAGCGTTATGATAAATTAAATTTAAAGGAACTTAGCAAAAAAGAAGAAGCTAATAAAGGAAACCACAACCCTCCCAGCTACAGAAACTAATATGATTTTCAAAAAATTCACTTACCATCCATGTGCCTATGATAAATTCAAAAAAGTCTTCAAAAAACAAAACATTCAACTAGCACCAGTCAATCATTTCTCCTTAAAACACCTAATTTGCTCAAACATCAAAGATGCCATTCCATCTAACAAAAAATCTGGTATATATCAAATCGAATGCAGTGACTGTAGTCAAATTTGTATTGGAAAAACCAAAAGAAATTTAGAAACAAGAGCAAAGGAACACTTTAGAAACATAAAATATAAACAATTAGAAAAATCAGCAGTTGCCACACATTTTGGGGGAAAAAACCACAACATAAATCCAGAACCAAAACTACTAAAACATACATCAGGAAAACAAGAACTATCCACATGGGAACAAATCTTATTTCAAAAAATAGGAACAAAGTATTCAATTTCGACATCCCCCAAAAAGATTTGTTTAACAAGTTCCTTGAACCGCCACCAGAGGAGACCTATGACAAAATATCGTCAACTACACCAATGAGAACCAGTCGATGGCCGGTTGAGGATAGAGGCAAAGTCTCTGAAACATGTTCCAGAAAAAATTAAAAGTAAGTGTTGTTTAGTGTAATTAATCGACTCCCTTTAAATTTAACTTATAAATATGTTGCTAAAACATCCACTAGCACATGCACGTGTCATGCCATTACTGTATCTCACACGCACACACACATGCACACACACACATGCACGCACACACACATGCACGCACACACACACATGCATGGATGCATGCACATACACACGCATGGACACACACATGCATTTACATACACACGCATGGACACACACATGCATGCACATACACACGCATGGACACACACATGCATGCACATACACACGCATGGACACACACATGCATGCACATACACACGCATGGACACACACATGCATGCACACACACATGCATGCACACACGCTCACTCATGCATCATAGGAATGAAATAGCAGATCAACTTGCAAAGGAAGCAGCACAAGATAACGAATTAGAAGTAACCTACAACACAATACCGAAAAGTGAATTAATCAGTTGGCTAAAGATCTCAAGTTTGGAAAAATGACTACAAGAATGGCAACAAACATCAAAAGGGGAAATTAGAAAATCCTATTTCCCCAATATAAGTGACAGAACAAAAACTAAAATAAAACTAACATCGAATCTGCCATCATTGGTAAGGGGTCATGAGAAAACTAAAGAATACTACCACCGATTTAAAATAAGTGATAATCCAATGTGTAAATATAACCAAAACGAACAAACTGTAGACCAATTAAATTTAAAGGGAGTCAAATAATGACACTAAACAACACTTTTAAATTTTTCTGGAACATGTTTCAGAGACTTTGCCTCTATCCTCAGCCGGCCATCGACTGGTTCTCATTGGTGTGAAACTGTAGACCATTTAAAATTTGAGTGTAATCTGTTGGACAAAGAAAGCAAAAATCTAAAGAAAGCAATAACAATGGCTGGTGGACGCTGGGCACTAGAAACTTCTACAAAAACACACCAAAAGTACATTTGTGAACAGTATCAACTTTGATGATCTCTAAATAGTTATGCAGGATGCAAATGTTCATATTTGTTTATAGAATTGTCAATCTCTAGTAAATCTGATACGTAAATCAATAGTGAAAACAAAACTTAATGTATCGAGATTTAACTGTATTGGAACACCACAGTGAAGCGAAATAATTATTAACTTTTAGATGAGTCGTATTTATTACACATCTGCTTCACTTTCATACCTATTTTGAGGACATGTTTCGCAAATCATCGTTTGCATCTTCGGCTCTTATGCGACTAAAGCTTGATCCAGTGGTGTGGGTAATTCTGGAGTTGTTGCTGCCATCTGTTGACGTCAAGTCAAGAGGAACACGCGAAAGTTAGATCCAGCCAATTTTAAAAACCGGACAACATGGAGGTAAGAAAGTTCACATTTGAAAATTTCAATGAACATTTCGGCAACAAGAAAGAAATAAAACAATATTTGAAACTAAACACAAAAAGAAGGTTAATATCAGCGGACATAAAATTTATCAACAATTGCCTAAAACAAAACATTTCTCCGAAATTTGTAAGAAAAGTAGTAAAATTTAACCACAACAATTAGCTGCTGAAAAAGCCATGTTAAAATCCGAAAAAGCCAATCACTACAGAAAACTAACCAATATAGACCTCTCATTGTACAACCTACATTTGAAACTGGTAAAATTACTAGGAAACACAGCATGGGACCATTTAGAGACTAAATCATTTGAACATATAAATTATAAAGTCAAAGAGAAAGTTTATCGTCAAAAGAAGAAACTAAAGCATAACCATAATCATTGGCAACCAAAACATAACAAAATTTCAGCAAAGAACACATCCCTAGACAATGTAATTAATCTCTCAAAGCAAAATTTTAACACTGAAGAAATAGATGTACTTAACCAAGGCCTAAAAACATGTATAACATACTCCAGCAACCCGGATGAATTCATTGCAGATATAGAATTAGCAGTAGAAGGCTTGGAAACCATGGACAAAAATATAATTAGGAAAAAATCATCTCCTATATTGGAAAACTTAACAAATAGAAAACCAGGAAAACATTTGAAACAAATTAAGATAATTAAATCTTTAAGGAAAAAGGATGTAATCTTCTCAAGGGCTGATAAAAGGAACAAAATAGTAATTTTAGACACAGTTACATACAAAAAAAAATGTTAGAGTTACTACAACAAAAAGAATTCCAAGAAATATATTCTAATCCACTTAACCGATGCATAAAAGATGTACAAAAAAACCATCATTAATAGTAAAATTTTAACAACTGCAGAACAAAAAACTATCAAACCAGACAACCCTACCCTTGCAAGACTATATGGTTTGCCTAAAATACACAAACCCAACATACCCATGAGACCCATTGTAAATAATATAAACACTCCTACTTACCTTCTGGCAAAATGGCTGTTCCAAAAATTTCAGTCCTTTCTACAATTCCATACTTTGAGCATAAAAAACTCTTTAGACCTGGTAGAAAAAATTCAAAATCTTAAACTAAAACCTCATGACACTTTAGTATCCTTTGATGTCTGCTCCCTCTTCCCTAGCATTCCATTAGACAAACTTTTGATTCAACTGAAAAAATGGCTAAATTCTATAAACCTAGATGCCAATGCAATAGAAGAATTTGGCAATGACTGAAATATGTATACATCAAAATTATTTTGTTTTCGATGGAAAATATTATAAACAAATTTCAGGACTAGCTATGGGAAGCCCGCTATCACCATTTTTGGCCAATCTATACATGAGCTTTTTCGAAACACATATAACTAAAGCCTTCCCTCATATTTTTAAAACATGGTACAGATACGTAGACGACATCTTTGCAATAGTGCCCTACAAACAAATAGATGATGCTTTGAAACTACTCAACCTGCAAGAACCTAGCATACAATTCACAGTGGAAATTGAAGAGTTCTGTACTCTACCGTTTTTGGACCTTAAAATCACAAAAAGCAATGAAAAACTAGAATTTGGTATCCATAGAAAAGCAACACACACAGATAATTACATCAAAGCAAATAGTTTCAACCCAATTCCACACAAACATGCCACCATCAACAGTCTCACACACAGATTAGTAAATCTACCCCTCAGCCAGCAAGAATTACAAAACGAATATCATCAAATCTTAAAAACTGCAATTAAAAATGGATATGGAAAAAACCTTGTAGATAAAAAACTAAAATCATTCAAACTTCAAAAGAGATTAAAACAGATCACAGCTCTCACACCGATAAAACAAGAAATTAAATTTGCTAAATTTACTTACCACCCCTGGGCCACAAAAAAGTTCCAAAAAATATTCAAGAAATACAATATAACATTGGCACCAAAAAACAATTACAACATTAAAAACCTACTTCACAGTAATAATACTGATAAGATAAAACCAGAGGAAAAGTCAGGCATTTACAAGATTAAGTGTAAAGACTGTGAAAAAATTTACATAGGGAGGACAAAAAGAAACATAGGCACTAGAAAGAAAGAACACTTCAGGCACTTAAGATACAAAAATATTGATAAGTCCGCAATAGCAGCTCATTTCTGGTCTGAAAATCATGAAATTGAAGATAGCACCGAATTACTAAAATACATACAAAAACATAGTGAACTCGTTATATGGGAGAGAATATACATAGAAAAACATAAAAACCAACTAATGAACTTTGAAATCCCGCCAGAAGAGAATCCCACATTTAAGTTCATCACTAAATCAACAGATGACAGCAACAACTCCAGAATTACCCACACCACTGGATCAAGCTTTAGTCGCATAAGAGCCGAAGATGCAAACGATGATTTGCGAAACATGTCCTCAAAATAGGTACGAAAGTGAAGCAGATGTGTAATAAATACGACTCATCTAAAAATTAATAAAACTTAATGTAATTGTGCACCCAAGCATTTACAAGCATATAGTATTACAATGTAATGTAATATGCTGTATAATAAATAGTAAAAAAATAATAATAAAAAAAACAAAAAAAAGAGACACACACATACAATATGTGGTTAACTGTGTATGAGTAAGAAACTTGCTTTATGAATGCAACTCATGTATCAACAAAACAAGTTGGAAAGATTTTTAGGTTGAAACAAATACACTTTATGTCTATCTGTATGTGAAGCTTTTCTGTAGATGCCAAATGTGAGTTTTAGGTTCAACAAAACTTCACACAATGGCAAAGAGGTACTTGATTATGTACAGAACATCTCACATGCCCAATTACAAACAACCATTCACTTTAGACACGCAATCATGAAATTATACGGAAACATATCTCAATGTATCTGATTGAACTTTCAAAAGCTTTGAAAATACCTTCATTCTAAAAAAAAAAAAATAAAACATTTTGTGAATTCTGAATTTTGTATGTACAAGGGCTGTTCAATAAAGAATAATCACAATATTTTTTTTGATAACGTACCTTTACTCATCCTCAAACTTTTGATGGTCCATCTCAAAATAGTCTCCCCTGAATGTGATGCACTTGTCCCATCATTTCTGCCGTCTTCAAAGACATGCTGGAAACCATTTTTTGAGAGATCCTTCAAAATCGTCTCTGCAGCCTTCACCACTGCTTCTGATGATAGATAATGCCTCCCAAGAAGGCGTTTCTTCAAGTTAGGGAATAGAAAAAAGTCTCATGGGGCTAAATTCGGACTACAGGGAGGGTGAGGGATGCACTTCATGTTGATTTTTGCAAGATATTCAGCAAAAACATTGGCAATATGCGGCCGCACATTATCGTGGTGCAGCATCCAGCCTGCTTCACAGTATTGTGGTCTTTTGCACCTGATATGGACTTGCAATGTTTTCAGGACATCCCTATAGTATTGTCCAGTTACTGATGTGTGTGCAAGTACAACATGCTGATATACCATTCCATGAATATCAAAGAATGAGATGACCATAACTTTCCCAGCAGAAGCAACCACTTTTGCTTTTTGGGGTTGGTGATGAAGGACATTTCCACACTGAGCTTTGCTGTTTGCTCTCAGGATCAAAATGATGTAGCCAAGTTTCATCAGCAGTGATTACGTTTGAAAGAAACTCCGGGTCTTCTAACATCAACTTTAACTGCATGTTACCTCCATTGCAGTGGTAGGCGATACTGAACATGTCTGAACTTGCCTGGTTCTCACAGATGGGAGCCAGGAGTACCAACAATGAAACTACTACGGCATGTTTGTTTCACATTAAGCTAACAGGGTATAATAAGATTGAATTTTAGTGCGAAAAATTATGACTGTAAAAAGATTATGACCATTCTTTATTGAACAGCCCTGGTAGATGTACTCAGAAGTTAATCACATAGACTTTGCAGAGGGATCGAATCACAGCAGCTGGTAGCAGAAATTATTGCTCTTGAAAGAATACATAAGTGAAGGGTAAACAATGCCAACCCAGAAACTATTAAATTATAATGTTTATTAAATGCAATACAATCAGAAATAACAATAGGTCCTTGATTTGTATTATTCTAATTACTAATTTAATTATTAACAGCCAGAACCAAATGAACCACCGAAGAAAGTAAACTCAGTGTCACGAAAGCCAGGAAGACCAAGCAAAAAGAATAAAAGTAAGTAGAAATTCAAACATTCAGTTACACTTATGATAAAAATGAAACACAAAATAAAGCATTTTGATTAATGATAAACTTTTTGTTTATATAGTTGTTGGGTCTCCTTCAGAATATGGAAAGTCTCGCTACCTGCTAGAATTTCCATCAGCTGCAGGCTCAAGTAAAGATGTGCTATTACCACAGTTGCTGACCTCTCGAGAGAAAAGAGCTAATGCATGGCACAAAAGACGAGCCACCAAGATTCCTAGACCACCTAATGCATTTATGATATTTGCTAATGAATGGCGTCGCAAATTGGCCTTTGAATATCCATGTAAGTTGCTGAATATGCATTTATTGTGGTTGTTGATTCACTTCAGTCTAGTTTATTAATCTAGAAATTCATACAGAATTATAAATAAGATGATAAGATGATGATAATTTATTCACCATTCAGTAATTACAATAATTACAATAGGCTTTGTCACATGTTAATAGCTACCTTAAATCTAGTAAAAACACTATATATAACTTTATTTCAGAAACATCAAAAAACATGTTTTATTTGTCTTCCTTACATTTGTCTATAAACTCTTGTAAGTTATAAAAGGGGTTCTCAGTTAACCATTTGTACAGTCTCTCCTTTGAGTAGGTAATTTGTGTATTCTTACAGGAAGTACATTGAAGAGTTTTATGCCACTTATAATACTGAGAGGTCTTCTGAAGCCTATAGAAGGGCATATCCATATTATCAAAATGTTTAAAAGAGTATTAGAATAGCGGAAACGTATAGTCAGACTGAAAAATTCAATGCCATAGCCGGGATTTGAACCACGGATCTTCTGGTTTCCGTCCAGCCGCACGTGCTACTATGGCCAACGTGCCGATATGACATTAAATTCTCCAACTGACTCGTATTTTACGTTTCCACAATTTAGCCTACACACGGCCAGTGTGAAAGAACAATTAATTTCCATTAATTGACCTAATAGTGGTTAACTATAAAGCCCGGGCCTTAAAGAACTTACAATATAGTAAGTCGCCATTAAGGTAGTTGTCTCATGTGTTTATGAGAACTCCTAAGTGGTTTTCCGGGAATATACGAGTCAGTTGGAGAATTTAATGTCATATCGGCACGTTGGCCATAGTAGCACAATGGTAGTGCGGCTGGACGGAAACCAGAAGATCCGTGGTTCAAATCCCAGCTATGGCATTGAATTTTTCAGTCTGACTCTTCGTTTCCGCAATTTAGCCTACACACGGCCAGTGTGAAAGAACAATTAATTTCCAGTATTAGAATATTTACTATATATTAACTTATTTATAATATGAAGATTACAAATAACTTATTCAATTTATTATTTACATTTGTAAACATTAAGACAATGTGTACAATCATATACCACAACTCATTTAATAATGGAATATACAGTCACTGACAGCTAGTATTACACTTCAGGAATTTCAGAGATCCTTCACTGATGAATCTTGCATTCTCGATCTCATGGAACAATATGAATAAAATATATTAATTTATTTAAGAACATGCAACTGATACGTTTACACTGTTCCTCAGTTATATTATAAATATTCATTTACCTGCAAATTTTTTGGTTAAAAAAATGGAAAGAAAAAAATTTATGTAGTTGTGGCTTAAACTTATTTACAGAGGTATGCCTTTTAACTGACACGGCAAGTTGTATAATTTTAAACACATATAATTGATAGAAGTCTCAAACAGCATAGTTTTATGAATACAGTGTTTAATTCCTTTTACAGTGCTATTAATTTAGATGCATTATTGGTTTTAATTGTTTGACAAACCTTTCCAGCGGAGAGCAATAAAGAAATCTCAGTGCGACTGGGTATCATGTGGAAGAATCTGTCTGCAGACACAAAGGAAGGATATTACACTGCATCTAGACAGGCAGATGAAGAACATAAACGCAAGTATCCTGGATATTATTACAGCCCAAAGGAAGCACGTATGAATAAACTCCATAAACACAATCTTGCCCTGGCCAGAAGGGGAAGTAAAGGTGTTGATTCTATGAATTTTAATCCTGAAGATCCTGTGCATCTGGTTAAGGTAAGTGTCTTTCTCCCATTTTGTTTTTCAGGGCTCTATAGTTGCACATATTAGATTAGATCTTAATTTAGTGAAAAATATATCGGGTGCATATTGACTACACAGAATTTACCCACAGTATGCGCAAGATAAGAGCGCTGGATTTATGGTGTGGTGCGGGCAGAGGGAAAGAAGTGAGAACTAATGCTCTTTTGTTTCTGCAGTGTGGTCAACCTTGAAAAACACAGTTCAGCAAATAGCGTGTAAGATAAGCGAAGATATCACAAGTAACGGTGCATCCTCTGAAAACATTCCTTAGTTTTGCCTACGCCAGCTCAATTGCATTCAGATCACAGTTATACGGAGGTAGACGAATAATAGTGTCCCCTTTCGAGAGCCATAACATCCACAAATGTTCATACGAATATAAATCATTTTCAAGTAAATGCTGATGTACATTACCACCACACTCGTAACAAGGATAGACTGGTAATTCGAGCGCACCAAATGAGCCTTTGTGAAGGAAATTTTAACTACACAGGGATGATGTTATACAATAAACTTCCAAATTCATTTAAACAAGCTTCATCATAAAAACACTTTAAGAATAAGGTTAAGAAATTTTTGCGTGCGCACTGTTTTTATACGGTTAGTGAATTTTTAGAAATTAACCATGTAAATGAGCACTGGGAGCATAGTACATTCACAAACCTGTAATATTCATATTATGACATTTCTTGTAGTAAATTAGTCTATGCAAATACCAGATGAAATCATAGAAAAGCTGCTTACTGTGTATATTGTATGTAATCAATTTGACTTTATGTATATACTATATTTATACATCTTTACGTGTCTGATAACATGTATATGTTGCCAAACAAACTAAAATTCTAATTCCAACATACGATTGTTGTAAACTGGTTAGCTAATTAACCTCGAAATTGAAATAAACAAAGTGTGGCGGACATGATAAAGCTTAGCATATTAGCCACTGGATGTCAGTGTATAGCACATTTCAAATTTCATCTAGTTGTCACCTAGGTTTATGGAGCTAAATGAAACTTACCGATGAAGACTTGGAGCCCAATCGCTCTTCTTATCATGCGCATATAGTATACTTAGAATAAAATTAAATAGCACATGCTTAATTGCTACATCTATATCTTAATATATACACAAAAATAAATATGTTTGACTATTATGACTATATTATAACAGAAGCAATGAGTATTAGCTTCTAGAGAATCATATGTAAAATTTGTACTTTAATAAAAATTGCTATACCTTCAACTTAAACTTTCTACCTGATATACTTTCAAAGCTTTAGGCATTTTATTACGTAGGGTGTATGCAAAACGTATAGAATATTATTTATTTCATAAATTTTAATTTTTGCAAAAAAGCTTTTAACAAAAGCTGTTTGAGATAAATCTTAAAATGTGTTAGTAGTGTTTGAAAAACGTTTACTCTTCCTTACAGAAGGTATTACAGTAGAATTAACTTTGTTTTAAACACTGACTCGGATCTCAGTAACATTTTACATATGAATGTTTAATTATGTCTAAAAATAGTGAAAAGTGAAAACCTGAATGTGCTTGGGAACCAAATAAAACTATATTTGTTAAAGGTATTCCAATTAAAGGGCAGGCACGGGAATTAATATGCTCTGTGAGAGAATACTTCGAAGAGGAGCAATTGAAAGGGGAGCTTATTATTCCATTCTCTAAGTTGCTTGATAGGACTTCAAGTGCTGTAGTTATCAGTAAGAATATTGTGGTTAAGATTGGAAATAAAATATTTTAAAGAAGAAAGTTAGGCATTGGGGTCTAAATGAGAAACTCCCAGGGGAAAAAAAAAAAATGTACACAGCATTTCCCCACTTCAATAAGCATCAAAAATGTCACAGGTATGGCTCTCTTGTTATGATGATCTTTACATTGACGTGTTCTTGCATGTTCTAGTGTTTGCATGTAGATCCACGACTTTTCTATTGACTTTGTGTACATTATAAATAATAATAGTAATAATAAATACCCATTGCAGTCACAACTGAATCACCTTCGCACGCGTAATCCTATCGCACTCTCCATGTGGCAACAGTAAGCGGCAACGTCGCCTCTCTCTCTCCATAAGAAATGTCAATCACTTTCTAGATTGGCGACCAGTATACTTCCTTGTATATCTTCTGTAAGTCTTGGAAATGGTCTGCTGGACAGTCCTTGAAGTCAGCATGCCACATATTTTTTATGATTAGTTTAACACAATGTGTACAAAGCGTACAATGAATGTGGTTTTGCTTTCACCAGTCTTCTGTTGTTGTGATAAGTGAAGATGTAAAAATTGCACGTCAAAATAGATTAACTCATCTTCCAGGTGTAAAATGTGTAGCAAAGAATGCAAAGACATTTCTTGATTGTTGGAAATTGTTCTTTACCGATAATGTAAATTACTCGTATTGTGGTATGTACAAATCATGAATTAGAGAAATGGCTCAGTGTTATTCACGTACTATGTGAGGCTGTCCTCAAGCAGATTTTGAGAAAACGTCAGCCTTCCTTAATCTTCCTTATGACGCATAATTTTATAGCTCTTTGGTTCATAGTAGTTTAAATGTAGTTACAATATTGCTCATGCAACTCATATTTTGACTGTAATGATGTCTATTTAAATAAAGAACATTGAAACTCATCTTGTTACAAAAAATTTAACATGGGAGTGATCACCTGACAAGTGACATGAGCGATCCCAGGTTAATTTTGTATCAATAGCAACAAATTAACTGCCAACACCCCTTAAATCTAGAACAGTAGGTGAGTAGTTTCACACATACAGACTAAACAGACCGAGTGATGCTACTAGATGCTTAGCAAAAAGACAGGTGAAAAATAGAAAATGCAGCTCATAAAAAGGTCTTCTACAAATTTGACACTTAAATGTAACAAAAATATATATACATACCAGGTGAGCCACCTGCCCCTATTTATTTTTTAATTTATGCAATGCTCTAAGCAACATATTCCCTTCTTGAATGCCTTCTAATGGATGATTTGCAGAGTAGTTTTTAGAGAAAGCGTAGATAATTCAGTGCATAAGTGTCGCATGTGACAGAAAGCTATCACTATGTATGTCGATTCCAAAAACATCATACCCAAACACAGAGAGCTCCAGTAGCAATTTTAGACAAGTCTGCAAACTTCTATTCATTAATGTACACACACACACCCTTTAAACATGCCCTTGAAGGAACAGCCTATCACATGCATCAGTAGGCACTAACATTGGAATACAAAATGACAGATCTACACAGTGGGACCAATTGGATTTAAATCTTCAGCCAACATGTGTTTTCATTGTACAGCTAATGTCAAAAATGCTAACAATTAGGTAAATTGTTTTAGCTTCTGTCACAAATTATGGCAATTTTAGCTCATACAGTAATTGTAATGGCAGATGCAGTTTTTTTTTTTCCTTTTGCTTGTGTTAAAACTACCAAAACAAGCTCAAAATACTGTATGAAGCTGTTAAAAGTGTGTAAAGATTCGAGGTGGAGTCTGAGGTCTGTAGTTACTTATTCGAATAGGAACCTTCCCTCACCAGGTAGCATTGGCTAAATGGTATTATACAGGTTATTTCACCACTGTCACTTTAAGTTGGGTTCAAATCCTTCGTGATCAGCTCAACAATTTTATTAACCTTTGTTTTACCTCTTGGGGCCTATAATTTGATATTATAATACAATAACATTTTTATAACATTATAGGTGTTTACATAATAGAATAATTGCCATGTTTTCCACTGGCAGATAATTATAAATGTATTGTTCATAGTAGATACTTTATTATGGTTGATATTGTGCTTAACCCATTCAACCAAGTTTCAAACATTTCAAAAATGCAAAGTGAAACATAAGATTTAAGCATGAAACTAAAGCTATTATATTTAATGTCGTCGACATGCTACTAAAAAATGAAAGTTAACTAAGTAACATGGCTTACAACACTAGAGGCGGTACAGATTGTAAGGGTCACAAAGTTAAACATGATCATTAATATAAGATAAAAATAGTCCGTAGTTACCCTTTAAAGGGTAAGGGCCTCAACAATCTGCTGTTAGGGTGAGCTTGGTGCAACTTATATGGTGAGCTAATCCCTGTAGATCCCTATTTATCGGATTGTAATTCTTGTGTCTTTGGCTCACAAGAGAAGCAATAGCAACAATAAATAAATTATTAACTAAAATATTGCCAATTAAGTCTAGGAGAAAAAAAAAGAACTAGAACAATGTGATGTCATTTCAGACCTAGCCTTTGCATCACCATGTTCCTGCTGTTAACCTGCTCGACCAGTTGCCACACATTCCATGTCGCTCTTTGGGAAAGCATTCGTTTATTACCTTGCTAGTGTTATATACATGAAAAGACTCATTAATTTAAGCTTTTTGCAACTTCTTGGTCCTCATTCAGGGCTGTAAGTATTAACGCTGGGTGCATATAGTACCAAATAGAAGGGTAGAGCTGCAATAATGGCTTTTGTGCTAAAAGAGTCAATGTTTTCACATTAGACAATAAACTGCGGGTTGCATACATAAGAATAAGTAGAGGCAGCTGACTTACCTGGTATATACACAGCAGGTCAAAAGTTTTAGGACACTAAGCTCTTGTTAAGGATATGAAGGAACAATATACAACAAGCAGCAGAATTGATGAAAATAATTTATTTTGTGGATTTATATGATTCTAAAATATGGAGCATTTATTTATCTTGCAATAAAAACTGACCTGAATAATTTTTACCACAAAATATTTCTTTTTGTGCTAAACTTTTTCATAAAAAAATCTACCCTTTACAGCAGTCACCTTTTTTCACAATTCTGGACATTCTCTTAACAAGTTTTCCACATACACTCTTCTCCATATTAATCCAGGATGTCTGAAGGATTTCCCATAACATTTTTATAGAAGTAGGACACTCTTTTCGAACTTCTCTGTCAAGTTCCTCCTAAAGAAGTTCAATCGGGTTCAGATCTGGTGATTGGGGTGGCCATTCCATCACCTTTAACTCTCCTTCCTTCTGAGTAGTTCTTACACAACTTGGATGTGTGTTTTGGATGATTGTCCTGCTGCATGATGAATCCTGGACCAATTAGACGCATTCCTGATGTAACAACACATCTGCTCAAAAGGGAATGGTAGCCATGTTTATCCAAGTTTCCTTCAATTTTGTAGAGCTGACCCACACCACTAAATGAAAAACATCCCCAGACCATTAAAGAGCCCTCACCATGTTTCACTGTTGGTGTTATGCAGTCAGGATACATTTTTTCAGCAGTTGAATGGCAAATATACACATGGCGTCGTTGCCCAAAAACCTCGGATTTGGATTGATCTGTCCAAAGAACATGTTTTCAGTCTTCAATTGTCCAGTTTTTTTGTACTTTTGCCCATTACAACCTCTTCTGTTTGTTTATGGGTCTAAGAAGTGGTTTCTTCACTGCCACCCTACCCCATAAATTACTTGTCATCAATGTCGCTTCACAGTACTGAGAGAGATTTCTTTGGTATGACTGGTATTAAAATCAGACTGAATTTCTGGGGCAGTCAGCCTTCTATTTCTTTTACTTTTCAGAACTATTGATTGGTCCTGTGCTCTGGAAGTACACCTTGGTCTTCCACTTCATTTGCTGTCCTCGTTTGAACCAAAATGTTGTAACCTGATAATTGCATAGTTAACAGTGGACCATGAAATTTTTAGTTTTTGTGAGATTTGAACACTATACCCCTCACCATGAAGTGTGTTGATTGTTAATAAAGCCTTGTTATTAATCTTTTCTTTTGCAGTATTGATTTAGAATGTAAAGAATAAAATATAATAGTTATTCTAACAAATAACCGTCAAATACTCACCACTACTAAGTGAGGATGTCACAATAATATCGGTAGCACTATTCCAATTGCAATAAAGCCTTTGTATGCTGTAAGACTGCAATAAGAATCTGTGTGAACTCAAAATGAAGTCATGAGTAAACAGATAGAGTCAACATGAGAAATTTAATGCCATGGCCAGGATTTGAACCACGGATCTCCTGGTTTTCATTCAGTCGCTCTAACCCATTGAGCTACCATGGTAAATTTGCCGTCATGACATTAAATTCTCCATTTGAACTCATATATTTCCACGGTAGACCATTAGGGGCTGTCGCATCCGAGATACACTGTTTGTGGCGACTTACTTTCATAAGTACTTGAGTCCCAGGCTTCATCATTTAACTCTTATTATTTTAGTTAATTGATGGAAATTAATCATTTCTTCACACTAGCTGTATATAGGCTAAGATGTTTGATAGTCTTGATGAAAAATTCAATGCCATGGCCGGGATTTGAACCACGGATCTCCTGGTTTTCTTCCAGTCACTCTAACCCATTGAGCTACCATGGTCAACTTGCCATCACGACATTAAATTCTCCTATTCTTGATGTGTGGGAAGAGATTGAAAATGGAGGCCAGGGCCTTTGAAACTAGTCTCTCATAAATATATGAAAAAGTAAGTGACGAGTGTCAATAAACCAACCACAAATAATTTTTATATTAAATTCTCCATTTGACTTGTATATTTCCATGGTAGACCACTAGGGGCTCTCGCATCCGATATACACTGTTTAGAGCGACTGGTCGGAAACCAGGAGATCCGTGGTTCAAATCCCGGCCATGACATTGAATTTTTCATGTTGACTCTATCCATCAAAAACCTTAGCCTATATATGGCTAGTGTGAAGAAATGATTAATTTCTATCAATTAATTAAACTCATGAGTAAATGTTGATCCCATATCAGTCTTACACCTAAGATTTATCCATTGGTGGTTATGATGCCATAAACATTTACTTAAACATCAGCAGTTGTTTATATAAACAAGATATCATGCACAGTGATATTTCCCCATGATGAAGGTTCTTAATCATGCTCTTTGTTGATATAACCATAGGATGTCTACAAATATGCTATCCTAAAGCAAGTGTCCAAAAACTTTTGACCAGCAGTGTATATATAATATGATTGTTTTCCCTGCTATTTTCAGGTTTTTATGGGTGAAGTGAATGAAGCATCCTCATACTTGATGATGTCTGACGAAGCTGAACGGCCAGTAGAAAAAAACAAAAAGGATAAAAGTGAGAAGCAAGCTGCTGCTGAAAATGAAGTGTGTGAGGCAGAAGATGAAAATGGAGCCTCCAGCAATACACCAGTACAAGAGAAAGTGAACCACAACCCTGCCATACCTAAAGCACTCAAAACTGAGTCTCTCTCATCTTCTGTCAACAATGAAAGTAATGACACATCTACCAAAGAGAACAAAGCTCAAGTTTCTAGTGATTCTGATGGTAATAAGCAGGATGATTAGATTAAATGGTTCCCTTTAGTACAAGTCATTTCAATCTAGTGAAGAGAAAGTTGAAATAAGTCACTTTTATGAATCAAGGTTAAGTTTTAAGATGCATTTTGATCTGTAAATACTAAGCATTGATACTTTCTTTGTTGATGTGATTTGTTTTTAGGTTTTTTATTACAGTGCTGCTTTGCTGGTGATATAACTACAGTAAAACTTTGGTAACTGATATCCTCCCCCCACCAGTTCAGAAAATGCATAATTTTTTACCAAGGTGCATAAAATAATGTATATAGGTATATATTGTTGCTAACGTGTGATAATACCTTTTCCTATGGAAAAATCAGTTATAATTTTCATTCTGTCCGAAACATTAATAGCAATTGAATCTGATTGTTAGAAGAAAGAGCCCTAAATCTCTTATAATTATTTTTCACATACACTTATTAGTCGATTATATCTGCAGCAATTTTGAGTTCTATTTCTGACTAGATTATAAATCATGTAATATTTGGACCGAAAACGTTCATAATATGAAGTTTGGAACCAAAGACAACTCATTGTACACCACCGACTACTCTCCTTTATCATTGTAGTATACTTTTAGAGAAATCTTTGCTCACATTAATGCCATTGTATTCAGTGGATTACAATCATTACAATGAAAGTATCTGTGTACATATATAGGAAACGAGAAATAAAAGGGAGTTTAAAAAAAGCTATACATGTGTCATATTACCTTTGATGTACTAATGTAACACTCCAAAATGTTGATATAGGTCTTTGTTACTGAATAAATAACTTCCATTAGATTTAGCTTATTATGATAATTTTTTTTTTTTTTTCATTTTCATTAGAATGCCATATTACTTTAGTGCTTAACTGTAAATATTTTTAATAGTAATTCTTTTTACTGAGAAATGGTTATGTTGATATTGAAGATGTAGTCTTTGATTGTTTTAGCATTATTACCAGTATTTAATTACTGCAGCAAAACCTGTTATGTTGGTAAATTTTTTCTCTCTCTCGTTTTTCTATGTATAACACATCTTCTTTTGACATGAAAACACAGAAATAGTTTAAGAGAGATACTAAAGAGTAAATTCATTAATTTTGTAAATATTTTCAAAGAATAGGAAATGTTCTGCTGATACATGAAGTGGAAAGTAACTAAACTGGAATTTAGCTGTACTGCCACTTAGACACAATAGATGAATCATGTTTTCAAAATGAATGTTTTGTACTTCTTTTTTGGGAAAGCACAGTTATATATTTTTATCATTTACGTGCACAAACTGACATTTTTATAACTCAGGCTTCACTTTCTAAGTTGCTGGAACATACTTCAGAGACTGTTGTTGCCATCATTAACCTGGACTCACTGCCAAGCTTCACTGTGCGATTTGGAAGTATCATCATGACCGAACATGCTAGGCAAGCCAAAGAACACACAAGAAATGTGAACAGTAAACGGATAAATCAGCTGTTTTTGTTTCCACAGACCAAAGCTAAAGAAAAAGCTTTTAAAGGTCCTTAGAAAACCAGTAGAACTCTTCATTTGGAAATAATTATTCTTACATAAAACAATTTACTAAATTTTGATGTCTCATATGAAGAGAATCTCAACATACAGTACATCCAGCCACGAAATGCCATCTGTAAATCTCATAAGCAAATGAAGCAGAGCATGTTCTGTAAGTTATGGTTATAAAGTTAAACTTGCATATTAAAAATTTCAGTTTTGCATATCAATATTCTTAAGTGAGGTTTTTGACTACTTTTTCAGATCAAAGTTTCTGCAAACATTGCGCTGTTATCTGTTTTCTTTGATGCATATTAAAAATTTCAGTTTTGCATATCAATATTCTTAAGTGAGGTTTTTGACTACTTTTTCAGATCAAAGTTTCTGCAAACATTGCGCTGTTATCTGTTTTCTTTGACTATGGAATGACATGAAGTTGAGAATTTTTATTTTGGCTTTCCCATGGTAGAACAGAAGTGTTATTTTAAACATAAAAAAAAAATGTGGAGGATGGAAATTGTTCTTTCACACTGGCCGTGTGTAGGCCAAGTATGGAAAGATAGAGTCAGACTGAAAAATTCAATGCCATAGCCGGGATTTGAACCTCGGAACTTCTGGTCTCCATCCAGCCACTCTAACCATTGAGCTACTATGGCCAAGGTGCCGATATGACATTAAATTCTCCAACTTACTCATATTTTTCCCGGTAAACCACTTAGGAGTTCTCATAAAGAGAATTTCTCTTTATGTTCTCTTTGTGAGAACTCCTAAGTAGTTAACAGGGAAAAATGCGAGTCAGTTGGAGAATTTAATGTCATATCGGCACCTTGGCCATAGTAGCTCAATGGTTAGAGTGGCTGGATGGAGACCAGAAGATCCGTGGTTCAAATCCCAGCTATGGCATTGAATTTTTGAGTCTGACTCTACCTTTCCATAATGTGGAGGATGTTTAAGAGGAACTAGAGCACATCAGGAGCTTAGCTTTTAAAAGAAGATTACAAGATCAATTGAATCCTTTAAAGTTTACAGTAATAGTAAACTGTGAGATTATATAGATTTATAAATAAATCTATAAAAACTGAGATTTTGCAAGTAAATTTGATGTTTAAAATTGCAGGAAGTCTTTTTCATGCAACAATGTGCTGAGAGGCAAATCAAGATGCATGAAACCATGCAGGCTTCAAATTTTACTATGCTAAATAATGGAACACTGTAAAACATGTACTTGTTAGCTTGAAGCTTGCAACCAGCAAGCAGTGCCAACTATAGAATGTATACACTGATATATATTTATCAAAGGATGCACATATTTTAATGATGAAAAAAATAAACATAAAATGAATCCAGATAAACTGGAAATCAGATTAATTAAAAGCAAATGAAGAAGGTTCTTGTGTAATAATATTTCATTATTTTATCCTGTAAAAATTAAATCTAAAGTGTTATTTTCCAGACAGTGAAATGTTAAGTGGCCATTTATCTTTTGGTAAACACAAAAGGGCGCAAAGTATAGAATTTTGAGTAATAGAAGAACCTAATTTAGGTGCATCATTTGCACCTATAGAATTATTGAATTTTTCATACACAATGTACATCTTTGTTTCTACAAATTGCATCAGCTTTGATGTGGCCAACATAAGATTACATGGAGGAGGGATTTAAGTTCACTAGTTACTAAGTAAGGAGAGTGAAAATAGCAAGCTCTGTTATTATGCTGAGTGGACTGCTACTGAGTAATATCTGAAATCAGAGGAAACTGAAATGATATATCATCAAGTTTCACAGACATAGCTGAAGGGAAAGTGAATCTACTAAGTGACTGTGCAAAATACCAATTAGAGCTTCCAAAATAAGGAAGTGCTGTAGAATTACATTCCTCTGTGATCATTGACATGTTCCCCTTGACTCAGTTAATGAATCACTAGTATTGTATAAGAAAAGGATCAGATTTATGTTCAGAATTAAAGAAAGTCTTTATTTTCCACTGTAACTACAACTCAGTATACCACATGATTCTGTGCTAATATATATTGGAAAAATATTTGGGAAATTAAAAATTCTTAGAAAAGTGACAAAAAGGTTACCTGTAGGAGCCATTGATTTATTCAGTTTGCTAGTAAGCAACAGTGTTGCCAATATTAGCCAAAACTCAATAGATTCAAAATCAAAATCACTAAATCAAATTAACAACAATGGGTATAGAGAATGAAAAAATACTATTACAAAACCTGGATTCTTTGAAATGTAAGTGCATTTTGTTGCAAATTAATCATGCATCTGTTACAACTTGGAGACATTTTTGGAACACTTGAAAATTATATGGTAGTTTATGAGGGGGGACACAAAAGAAACCGGATTGTTGTCATAAAAACTTTATTGATGAACCTTTTTACAAAATTACTTCAGTCACCTTCGAAATACTCTCCATTGCATGCAATGCACTTGTCAAGTCTCTTTTCCCACTGTTGGAAGCATGTTTGGAACTCTACAAGTTTGATATTGTCCAGTGCCCATTGCGAAGCTGTTTTTACTGCCTCCACATTGTCATAACGCCCCCTTTTTAGCATTTTTTTCATTCGTGTAAATAGGAAAAAGTCGCACGAGGCTAGGTCTGGCGAATACGGAGCATGGGGAACCACAGACCACCTCTGAGATGCCAAATAGTGGGTTACTCGTAAGGCCGTGTGTGCTGGAGCGTTGTTGTGATGGAGAAACCAGTCACCTGATTGCCAAAGTTCAAGGCATTTCCTCCTCACATCCTCTCACAGACACCTTAAAACATCCAAGTAAAAGTGCTGGTCAACAGTCTGGCCAGGGGGTGCGAATTCCCGATGCACAATTCCACGAACATCAAAAAAGACAATGATCATCGTCTTCACATTTGATCTCACTTGCCTTGCTTTTTTTGGTCTGGAGAGTTGGGAGTCCTCCACTGGCTTCACGCTTGCTTGGTTTCTTGGTCATACCCATAACACCAACTCTCATCCCCTGTAATGACTTTCTTCAAAAAGTTTGGATCACATGCAATCTCTGTTTTCAAGTCCGACACATTCATGCAGATGGTTTTGTGCTCCTGTGTGAGAAGGCGCGGAACAAATTTAGCAGCAACACATCTCATGTGCAAATCCTTCCTCTAAATCCGCTAGCACAAGTTCCAACTGATTCCTGTCGCTGCTGAAATTTGGTCGATCGTTTGGCGACAATCCTTGTTGATCTTTTGGCAGACCTTTTCAATGTTCTCCTCATTTCGCGATGTTGAAGGGCGTCCAGAACGAGCTTGGTCTTCAACACACATCTCACCACATTTAAAGCGCCCAAACCACTCAAAACCTGTGTGCGGCTCATAGTGTCCTCCTGGAAAGTTTCCTGAAGCATTTGGTGTGTCTCCGTTGCAGATTTTTTAAGCAGGAAACAAAATTTCACACACACTCTTTGTTCTTTTAAAGTTGCCATAACGACTTCGCAGAGGTAACCCGCCAACAGTCAGAGAAACACAATACCACACTTGCAAGTTCAGCTTTACTCTGACGCCGTCTGCATAGCTGTTTCATGAAGGTCTCTACTAACACCATCTAGCAAGAGAACCCTGCACTACGTCTATGAGTGGCAGCGCCCTCGGAGTCCGGTTTCTTTTGGGTTCCCCTCGTATGCTTTGGTTCTTCAGCAGTTTCATGGTAAAGTCCAGCATCCCATTTTATGGGTTCAGCAATGGAATACAAATCAGTTTAGACAATTCTTGAAATAGGATTCTGAATCAAGATAACTTAAATTCAATTATTAAAGTCAGATATTACTCAAGCAGTAGAATTAGTAATGCTTTGCTAACAAAATTCTTAAGATTGAATGTGCACAGCCATTATTTTCATTGTTAACTGAACCTCAAACAGAATGGCAAGTTGATAAGTAAAATATAATTTGTTGCATGAATCCAAATATATTGAAAAAACATTTCAGTAATGCAGTTGTTCTCTGTAGATCGAACTGACTGTTCTATGTGAGAGTTGCATCATGTACAATTTTGAGAGAATTCCTATCTGAATTTCTCTCTCCATCTTTCTCCCTCTTTGTTTTTTAATGTTTTTTAACCAGGTATTGCGTATCAAACAGTATGTAATGTTACACAACACAAAAAAAAATAGTTTTTTTACAATATATAATTTAATTTGATATTTAAACATTAAATAAATTAGTAAATGTATGAGGACATTAATTAAAACCCATGATAATTCTCTCGAAATGGTTCCTAAAATTGTCAGAAATCACTAGTCGTCTTTAAATTCTGTCGTTAAATGACTTTAAAAGAGTCCGTATCTAAGAAGTTGTCACTAGGGTTGGAAGACTGATCAGCAAAGGAACGATTCAAAGAAATGCCATGGTAATCTGTGATGCAAAAAACAGTATGAGATGCAGTGCTGCATGACATTTAATGAGAATCTAGTTAAGACTGATGTTTATAATTGTTACTTTTCTTTCGTTTGATATCAGAATTAGAGAAATTGTGGAGTAAATTAACATATGCCTTTGACCAGGTTTTGTAACTTCAAGAAACATTGATGGGATGAGTAATCAAGAATGACTTCAAATATTTATATTAGTATTTTCAGCAGGTACATTATTTACAGCCCTCCTCCAAAAACTCAGTTTCATTCATTTAAATGATACCTTTTTTGGGTGGAGGGACCGTTACTTGTGAAGTTGCAGTATAAGGAATATTATTTACTATGAAGATTGAAATTATTAGATGTGAACAACTGAACAGGATTTGCTGTGTCTGTTTTAAGCTTTTAATGAAGGGAATAGAATCATGTAAATTTGTGTTTATTTTCTTAAAAATTAATTTCTGATAAAAGCATTAAAGGTATATGCCAAAAGATTAGTTACTTTTAGGATAGTAATACATTTGTCATTTTTGTTTACAGATTTGTAAAGATTTGTTATATTTAAAAGGTGCAGTTTTGTTTTTAATGGTTACCACTGGCTAGCATAGTAATTGTGTAGTCGCTTTAAGCACTGAATGTTGTTAATTATTCTGTATCTTGTGTCTCTAGCCTTGCTGGAATAATTCAAGTGCCTTATTAGCAATGTGACTCTGGAAACAAGCTTTGTCCTACAATCTTGTTTGGACTTGCTGTTCAACCTGTCGCTGTAAAATTATTAATGTTACATGTTTGTATCGTATCATAATTTGTTGTACTTTCTTAAGGAAACTGTATATAGCTAAGATTTCTGTTTTAACTCACTATGTAAGTTTCTGGCATTTTATGTTTGTATAGCTTTTTAAGAATTAATTCATTCCAATCATTATCCTAGTTTGTTTTCGAAACAAAAGAGAAATATTATTTTGTGGCAAACTGACTGACACTATATTTGGAAATCAATGGTAATGTAATTAAAACTGGCTTAAAGTAATCCAGTTCTAATTTTTTAGTAATATTATGTTTGGAAAGACATGTTCAGTTTTATCATGAGGTAAGAAATTCATAGAAGAAAGTTGTGAGAATTTTGTTGTTTAATGTTACAATGCAGCATATGCATTCTGCAGAGAAATGTCGCTATTCATAGAAAATTTGTGATAATAAATGGCAGTTTATTAAAATTGAGCATTTCATTGCTTTTCCTTTTCAAGATTGAAAAACACATTTGCAAGATTATGCTAAATGCAGTGGCATATCATCCTTTTATCCTCATTCACAAATATTCAAACACACTAATTTAGCCATTAACATGTGAATACTACTACTACTACTGCTACTCCAGGATGAATGACAGCAACTTTAGTGCTTTATGCTTCTCCCAGCTCATCTGCACATTATTATACTTTCATTATCTAAATTAGCAGGATGTCAAGAACATGAATTTCACAAGAAATTAATTAACTTTCTCATGTTAGAGTACATTATTTTTAAGTACGTTTATAAAAAATTACAAAATTAATTAACTACAGGAATAATTTATTTTGCAAGTAACATCACTTCCTGTCTGCTGAAATTTAATGTTCTAGATACTACTACAGAAGTATGAGGGCCGGTTTTTTTCAACCTCCGATAGGCTATAAATACAAGGGGCATCCAGAAAGTAAGTTCTGTTTCAATTTATCTCCGCTGCAGCGCTGCGATCGCAGTTCCGCACATGCACGGTAGACGCTCTTTATCAAGGAGAAGAAACATGCATCATTGTGAGATCGCTGTCAGCCACATACGCTTTGTTGTGCTTGTTTACAATGTCGGTGTTGATTGAAAATCCTGTCGCTTGTGAATTCAAAACTGTGAATGCTAGGAAAGTGAAACCAATTGAAATTGATCGGCTGTCAAAATGTGTTGTGTTTCTTCATGACAACGCATGACCACACACTGCAAATGCGATGAAAAACATCCTATAGGGATTTGGCTGGGACATATTTCACCACCCCCCATACAGCCCTGACCTCACTCCAAGCGACTTTCATCTGTTTTTGCATCTCAAATCTTTCCTTGGCGGTCAACACTTCAACAATGACGAAGAGCTGAAAGAAAATGTTTCCAACTGGTTGAAAACATAGGCGGCAAACTTCTATGAAGAAGGTATACAAAAACTTGTGCCTCGCTATGACAAATGCCGGCAAAATTTCGGCGGTTATGTGGAAAAGTAGTTTAAGAGTTGTAGAATTTTGTGCAGTAAATAGTTTTTCTGTATCTGTACACAATTTAATTTTATTACCAAACAGAACTTACTTTCTGGACGTACCTCGTAAAAGACAAGTTCATAGAAAACTATTTTATTACAGGTTTTGTACACGGTCAAGGAAATTCAAAGCTGACCATTATCACAATGAAGGAGAGAACTTTTTGAAATCAATTGTTATTGGAGATGAAACTTGGATTCAGTATGACAAACCGGAAACAAAAGGACAATCACAACAATGGATGCATCTTCAAAACAATGTTAATGCTCATTTGAAATCATTGGCGGCAACATTTTTTGAAGAGCGTATAGCAAAGCTTGTTCACAGCTACGATAACTCAATCTTTTTGGTGATTATGTTGCGAAGTAACCATAAGTGTACAAAACTTCTGGTAATAAAATAATTGTTTTCAATGAACAAAACAAAAACAATTGTTTTATAGCCTATCGGAGGTTGAAAAAAAAGGCCCTTGTAGTTGTAAATAAACTTCATTACTTGTGGTATATGAGTGACATGGTTACCTCCCATCTTTTAGTTTTCTATATTATAGTTTTTCCTTGTCTCTCTTGACTACTCTACTACAATTCTCTCACTTTTTCTAAATATTCTCCAGCCATTTTAATCTGTTTGTCTCTATATCAGCCAACATTTTAATTGTGATAATTTCCTTGTATAATTTGTCCCATTTTGCATTCCTTATACCCTCTCTCTAATCCTTTATCCCACCACATTTTAAAGGATGTCTCAAATGAGTCTCCGCAGTGTATTCAGATGCATACGGTGTGGTTAAATTGGTAGCAAAAGTATGGAAAAGGAGTATTAACCTTTGAGAAGGTGGAGACCGTCCTTCCTTCCTCCTACCATTTGAATACTGCAGTGAGAAGAAGCGAAGTTGAAATTGTGTCGTGCTTGTGTAGTGAGGCCAACCTGACATGAGTGAGCGTGTTAACATAATCCCCTCACTTTTGAAAATCATTTGAGACAGTAAACAATGAAATATTTCAAAGTATAAACTTGGAAGAAGCATAGGGACAGTGAAGCACAAATTAATACAAAAGTGAATCGAGAAGATATTGACACATTGCTTCACTCACACTGTTTATTCACAGGACATGTTTCAAGAGCTCTCGCTCCTATCATCTGATACTCGACTAGTGCACTACAACTTGCACTAGTCGAGTATCAGCTGATGATAGGAGCGAGAGCTCTTGAAACATGTCCTGTGAATAAACAGTGTGAGTGAAGCAATGTGTCAATATCTTCTCGATTCACTTTTGTATTAATGAAATATTTTCTTCATCTCTCTACATATAATGCACTTTTAAATTTCTAAAATCTTTCAGAAACCATGCTGATTGCATCCAAGCCAGTCCCTTCTCTCTCAAATTTACTACAATAATTTACATATGTCTCTCTCCCCTCTTTCAGTATAATTTTAGACTACTTTTATTTTTAAAACTAGCTCAGCTGTTTGCCTAACTTTTTTCCAAAATCCTACTCAATTTTGAACTCACTTTCTCCATAGCTCCTCCATCCCAGTTTCTTAGAGAGCTTCTTGGCCAACTGTTAAATTTCATTACTTCTACTTGGTACCTCATACACTGTTTTAGAACTATGTGTTCTATTACCTTTAAACTACCAAACCAATATTTTAAAATTCTATCACCAAACCTTTTATCCCTACTCTTCCTAACCAGTTGGTGATGCTTTAGATAGCCCAAAAACTTGCTATAAAACTTTCAGTGTATTACATGTGTTTCCTACTAATTCTTTGAGGGACTCCACATAGGATTTTTCTTTCCACTACTGCCTCATAAATTCTTTCAAGTCATTTTAATGCAAATTTGGAATTTTGTTTAAACATGTCATAATTGGTCCCATAGCTACTTTGCCTTTAATAATGGTATTCTGCACTTCAGCTTCCCATTCTACATTACCTGACTGCCAAACTCACAGATAATCAAATTCTTTAACTACTTTCTAGTAAATCTGTATTCAGGAACCATCTCTCATTCATTCAAATAACCCCTTTTTAAATACTACTATTTTAAAATTTATATCATTTACTCTTACCCCAAATTCTACACAAGATTGATTCATTTCATTTACAGCAGATTGCAGTTCAATTATTGTGATAGAAATTACCATAATATCTACAAATAGAAGTCCAGGTATTTCTGTTTTACAGTGTGAATTACATTTTGAAATTCTTCTTGTAATGTCATTGATAAACATGTTAAAGGAGAATTAATGGGTTTTGAAGGATTCCAAATTAATTAATACATCATTTTAGTCGGTTTTTCCTACTACATCACTTTTTAATTTTTAAGAGACTAGCTTCGGGAGTCATGCTTCCATTTTCAGCCTCAGAGATCCAACTCATTGGTTGTAGTTGAGTATAATTTTTTCTCTGGTAGTGGTACAATAAACACATTTATTAAATTGTGGGTGGGATTTGTTGGTCAGTTAAATCCCATAAAAAATCAAAGTCAGACCAAAAACTTGGAAATGGTAGCAAGAGTTATTGGAACTAGTCGTTCATTAATTATAATAAAGTGAAGTCCAGTGCTCCTACTATCTCGTAATTTATTATTGGAATTTGCTTCATTATCTCCAACTTCTGCACTAAAATTTGTGTCATGTGTTGCCTTCCTTCTAGTAATACAAACTTGTTACATAATAGCAATACTGCTATGTAAATAAACATCAGTTTAAAGTATATAATTGAAAGAAGCGTAGAGACAGTGAAGCACAAGTTAGCATAAAAGTGTTTCGAGAAGATGTTGACATCGATGATACGGAGAAAGAGGAAACCACTGCAATTTGCACTAGTCGAGACTCAGCTGAAGATGGGAGCAACAGCTCTTGAAACACGTCTACAGTGTGAGTGAAGCAATGTGTCAATATCTTCTCAATTCACTTTTATGCAAACATCAGTTTCTTCCTTGCCACTGTGATAAAGATCCAGACGTTACCAAATTAATCTTGTATGCCAGAGTCCAGAGCATTTACCACCTTCAGATCCAGGTAGAATGGGATGTTCTGATGATCATGAAGTCTATGATATCTGCAGTGCTGTGTGGCGGGCAGAGGGTAGCATCCTCGCTGATGTAGCAGTACAATTCTCGACCCTTTATTTTCTAGATATGGCTGTAAACAGTGATCCCAGGTTGCTAAAGTCTAGGAAAGTGGGTTTCTATGCCATTTATGATGGGATAGGCTTTGCCTTTGTAAACATAAATATACTTTTATTCAGAGTTCAAGTCACATAAGTGGTAGAAAAAAATAATAAAAAAATACACCGTTACATCACAAAATGCACACGAATATCAGTAAATGACAAAAATAAAATAATAATAATCGGTAATAATAATATTCTGATTAAGGAGAATGTCGAGCATATGTTAACCACGTGATCATCAAGATTCAAAACATGGGAACTACAATCAATAATTGCCTTTTATCCATGTCATACATCTTACTTATATACTTTACCTTTTCCTCACTGCAGCCACTACTCAACACATTGCACATCAACAAGTATAAACGAGACTACCGTCGTCCACACATAATGCACTGCACTTGTTTTTGGCTTGAAACAGTTTGATGTGAGTAAATAGAAGTTTTACTGAAGCCATTATCTAGTTTGTTTTGTATCTCTTCCATGTTTATAAGTGTACAAACAGTACTAATAAAATACGAGTGTTATCAGTAGGGGCCAGATTTGTATGCAAAATGTGTGTCCTTAAAAGTACACTTAAATGATACATATTGTAGGTCACAATTTTCCAGACAATGTGAGCAGTATTTTTTAATGCATATAAATCCATATTCAAAGGGAAAATGCATATTTTATTTAAAATGAAAATGTGCATATTGTGACTTTGTGGGTTCGTAGAATTAAAAGTCCAATTTGCAGAAATTCAAAATTTTCTTTATTTCCATAGAGATACACTGTTCAGTCCTTACGTAACACAATTACGTCACATACACAATCTACCAAGGTCGATGATCACAGCAACTGCGTTCTGATTACATCTGTTTACAACACTCCTGTTATAACATCTGTAGAGCTGTTTACTACTACTGCTCTGTTTACTCCTGATTCTTGGCGAGTCATCGCTTCCTTAAATACCTCATTGATAATTCGAGACTGTTCTGTAACGATCACTAGATGTTTTTGGAATAAACAAGACATCGAATGTTCTGTCACTAGACGAAATCCGAACCTTCCAGAAGCGTAACTTAATCTCCGCCGGCAAGTCCTTTATCTCAGCTATCTTTATTTGCCGGCTGATCGTGTACACAAACCGCGCCTTCGTAGATAACGGGTTCGCGATAATATTTTTCTCTTGAATATGACATTAAATTAGACTCCCATAACAGCATTAAAGTCATAGGAAATTCAAACACCAGTATCAGGCATATCTTCACATGGATGGGTGCGCCCCGTTTCTTTCAAATATCAACTTCTCGCTTCGACAGTTGATTCAAGGCTCAGTTGCGTGACGATTGAGGAAGTTAATTATTTTAATAGTGCCTGTGCTTTGGTTACAGAAGTGCAGTCCATAAAAGTATTTCAATCTGATGTGTTACATAAATATGAAAATGAGTTTGGTAGTAATACTTGTAATGAAGATGGTAAGATATCGCTTTGTTTGGTATGTGAACAGAGCGATTCCGCAAATAACAAATTTTGAAGTAATGCAGACATAAATAAAGGACAGGGTTGAAAACAACCACGTTCGATTGGCAATTTTACCGAAGACTCGCGTTTAGCTTTAAAGAGTGCCAATATTCCACTGTCGAAACGGAATAACGTGCAGTATAAGCGCTTCTTGGAAAAGCACACACAAGGGTCCGGGATGACAATGAAAGCGGGTAGCAAAACACTTCCTTGAACATCTAAGAACATGATAGAGTAAACCACAGCACGAGACGAGATGTGGTAAGAGGCAACACGAATTAGGAGACCGAACAAGAAGAGATGTGGAACGAAACCAGACATGGTAAGACACGAGACATGGTACGAGACCACACGTGTTAAGATACTAGACGTACGAGTCGAGACGTGGTACGAAACCAGACATGGTACGAGACCACACGTGTTAAGATACTAGACGTACGAGTCGAGACGTGGTACGAGACCAGACATGGTAGGAGACGAGACGAGACGTGGTAATAGACGATAAGAGTTACGAAATGAGAGGTGATACGAGATGATACGTGGTACGACCGAGACGTGGTAGGAAGCGAGACGAGGTACGAGACGATACTACACGCGGTACGACATGAGACTTCGTACGAGACGGTACGTGGTAACAGACAAGACGTGGTATCAAACGAGGCGTGGTACGAGACGAGACGAGGTACGAGACGAAACGTGGTCGAGACGTAGCACGAGACGACACGATACAAGATGATACGTGGTAAGAGACAAGACGTGAGAGTGTTGGAGACGAGACCACGTGAGAGGGTTCTAGACGTGAGAGGTTTCTAGACGAGACCAAATGAGAGGGTTCTAGACGTGAGGACGTGAGAGGTTTCGAGACGAGACCACGTGAGAGGTTTCTAGGCGTGACCAAATGAGAGGGTTCGAGACGGGACCACGTGAGATGTTCTAGGCGTGACCAAATGAGAGGGTTCGAGACGGGACCCTTGAAAGGGTTCTAGACGTGAGGACGTGAGAGGTTTCGAGACGGGACCACGTGAGATGTTCTAGGCGTGACCAAATGAGAGGGTTCGAGACGGGACCCTTGAAAAGGTTCTAGACGTGAGGACGTGAGAGGTTTCGAGACGGGACCACGTGAGATGTTCTAGGCGTGACCAAATGAGAGGGTTCGAGACGGGACCCTTGAAAGGGTTCTAGACGTGAGGACGTGAGAGGTTTCGAGACGAGACCACTTGAGAGGGTTCGAAACGGGACCTCGTGAGAGTTAAAGGAGACCACGTGAGAGGGTTCGAGAGATCACGTGAGAGGGATTTAGATAAGAGCACGTGAGAGGGTTCGAAACGAGACCTCGTGAGATGGTTCGAGACGGGACCTCGTGTGAGTGTTAAAGATGAGACCACTTGAGAGGGTTCGAGAGGAGATCACGTGAGAGGGATGTAGATAAGAGCACGTGAGAGAGTTCGAAACGAGACCTCGTGGAAGGGTTCCAACAAGACCATGTGAGAGGGTTCGAGACGAGACCACGTAAGAGGATTCGAGATGGGACCTCCTGAGAGGGTTCAAGAAGGAACCTCGAATTCGAGACGAGACCTCGTGAGAGCGCTCCAGACGAGTCCACGTGAGACGGTTCGAGACAGGACCACGAGACAGAGTTCTAGACAAGAACACGTGAGAGGGTTCGAAACAGACTTCGTGAGAGGGTCCGAGACGAGACCTCTTGACAGGTTTCGAGACGAGACCTCTTGAGAGGGTTCAAGACGAGACCACGGCAGATGGTTCCAGACGAATTCACGTGAGAGGGTATGCTACGGGACCTCGTGAGAGGGTTAAAGAAGAAACCACGAGAGGGGTTTAAAACGAGACCACGTGAGAGGATTTGAGAAGAGATCACGTAAGAGGGTTGTACACAACACTATGTGAGAGGGTTCTAGTCGAGACCACCTGACAGGATTCGAGACGAGACCACGTGAGATGGTTCAAGAAGAGATCACGTGAGAGGATACGCGACGGAACCTCGTGAGAGCGTTCGAGATGAGACCACGTGAGAGGGTTAAAGACGAGACCAAGTGAGAGTGTTCGAGATGGGATCATGTGAGAGGTTACGAGATGGGTCCTCGTGAGAAGGTTAAAGACGAGACCACGTGAGAGGTTACGAGATGGGTCCTCGTGAGAAGGTTAAAGACGAGACCACGTGAGAGCATTCGAGACGAAATCACGAGATCACGTAAGAGGGATGTAGCGCAGACCACGTGAGAGTGTTCGAGACGAGACCACGTGAGAGGGTTCGAGAAGCGACCTCGTGAGAGGTTTCCAGACGTTACCTCGTGAGAGGGTTCGAGAATAGAACATCTGAGAGGGATGTAGACGAGACTACGTGGTAGGGTTCGAGACGCGGCCTCGTGAGAGGGTTCGAGACGTGACCTCGTGAGAGGGTTTGAGACTTGATCGGGGAGAGGGCTCGAGAAGAGACCACGTGAGAGGGATCGAGGCGGGACCTCGTGAGAGGGTTAGAGACTGCACCACGTGAGAGTTCGACACGAGACCACGTGAGAGATTTGGAGGCAAGACCACCTGAGAGTGTTCATGACGAGACCATTTGAGAGAGTTCGAGATGAGTTCGTGCGAGAGTTCCAGACCAGATCGCGTGAGAAGGTTATAGACGAGATCACCGAGAGGGTTCTAGAAGGGCCCTCATGAGAGGATTCGAGACGACACCACGTGAGAGGGTTCGAAACGGGACCTCGTGGGAGGGTTCGAGGCGCGACCGCGTGAGGGTGTTCCAGACGAGAACACGTGAGAGAGTTTAAGACGAGATCATGTGAGAGGTTTAAAGAGGATACCAAGTGAACGGATTCGAGACGAGATCACATGAGAGGGCTGGAGACGAGTCCACGTGAGACGGTTAAAGGGATCACGTGAAAGGGTTCGAGATGAGATTACGTGAGAGGGATGTAGAGAAAACGTGAGAGGGTTCGAAACGAGACCTCGTGAGAGGGGGCCGCGCCATGGCTCAGTGATTAGACCGCTTGGCTCTCACCAAGGCGGCCCGGGTTCGATCCCAGGCGACCGCAAAGTGAGATTTGTGGTGGACAACACGGCGCTGGGGCGGGTTTTCTCGGGGATCTCCGGTTTCCCCCGCTATCTCATTCCACCGGTGCTCCATCTTCATGTCATGTATCATCAGTGCCATCGTCTGCGGTGCCGTATGTAGTAAAAGCGGGCGTTAAACACTACACATTTCATTTCGTGAGAGGGTTCTAGATAAGACCACGCTGGATGGTTCGAGACGAGACCACGTGAGGGGGTTCGAGGAGGCACCACGTGAAAGGTTTCGAGACGGGACCTCGTGAGAAGGTTTGACACAGGACCTCGTACAAGCTTTTTGATTGGAAATCAAATGTACTTATTATACTAAATAAATATTTATCTACCTCATCAGTAAATGGAAACATATAAGAATAATCATACAACATCAACATGACGAGACCACGTCAGAGGGTTCAGGGTGGGTCCACGTTGGAGGTTTGGAGACCAGACCACCTAAGAGGGTTTGAGACGAGACCTCGTGAGAGGTTTCGAGACGGGACTACATGAGTGGGTTCTAGACGAGACCACATGAGAGGGTTCGAGACGGCCCCTCGTGAGAGTTAAAGACGAGACCACATGTGAGGGTTAAAGACGAGACCACATGAGAGGGTCCGAGACCTCGTGAGAGGTTTCGAGACGGGACTACATGAGTGGGTTCTAGACGAGACCACATGAGAGGGTTCGAGACGGCCCCTCGTGAGAGTTAAAGACGAGAACACATGTGAGGGTTAAAGACGAGACCACATGAGAGGGTCCGACTACATGAGTGGGTTCGAGACGGCCCCTCGTGAGAGTTAAAGACGAGACCACATGTGAGGGTTAAAGACGAGACCACATGAGAGGGTTCGAGACGAGAGCAGGTGAGAGGGTTGGAGATGAGACCACGTGAGAGACTTCTAGACCAGACCACGGGAGAGGGTTAGAGACGAGACCACTTGGGAGTGTTTGAGACGGGATCGCGTGAGAGGTTTCGAGACGAGACCTCGTGAGGGGGTTAAATACGATTCCACGTGAGGAGGTTTGGGACAAGATCACGTGAGAGGGATGTAGAGGAAACCACGTGAGAGGGTACGAGACCAGACCACGTGAGAGGGTTCGAGGCGGGACCACGTGAGAGGTTTCGAGAGGGGACCTCGTGAATGAGTTCCAGACGAGACCACGTGGGAGGACTCCAGACGAAACCACGCGAGGGTTCGAGTTGTGACCACCTGAGATGGTTCGAGACGGGACATAGAGATCTCCAGCCGAGACCACGTGACAGTGTTCGGGACCAAACCACGTGAGAGGGTTGGAGACGAGACCGCGTGAGAAGTTTCGAAACGAGACCACGTGAGAGGGTTCGAGACGGGACCACATGAGGTTCTAGACGAGACCACGTGAGACGGTCCGAGGCGGGACACTGTTCTAGGAGTGACTACGTGAGAGGAATTGAGATGAGACCTCGTGAGACGGTCCGAACAAGACTACGTGAGAGTATTCAGACGAGATCACGTAAGAGGGTTCGAGGCGAGACCACGTGAGAGGTTTCGAAACGAGATCACGTGAGAGGGAGGTAGACGAGATTACGTGAGGGGGTTCTAGACGCGGCCTCGTGAGACGGTTCAGACGTGACCTCGTGCGAGGGTTCGAGAAGAGAGCACGTGAGAGGGATGTAGACGAGACTACATGGGAGGGTTAGAGACGTGGCCTCGTGAGAGGTTTCGAGACGAGATTACGGGAGAGGGCTTAAGAAGAGATCACGTGAGAGGGATCGAGGCGAGACCTCGTTAGAGAGTTCAAGACCAGACCGCGCGAGAGGGTTATAGATGAGACCACCTGAGAGCGTTATAGATGCGCCCTCGTGAGTGGGTTCGAGAGGAGACCACGTGAGATAGTTCAAAAAGAGACCGCGTGCAAGATTTCGAGACGACACCTCGTGAGAGGGTTAGAGACGGCACCATGTGAGAATTCGAGACGAGACCACGTGAGAGGTTTGGAGACTAGACCACCTGAGAGGATTCATGACGAGACCACTTGAGAGAGTTCGATATGGGACTTCGTGAGAGGGTTCGAGACGAAACCTTGTGATTATGATATGGATTATTATTGAAAGAATATTTTGAAGGTGGATTTAATCGTAATTTTATAAAGATTATTAAAATGATTTATAGCTGAGGGTTCGAGACGGGACCACGTGAGAGCGTTGGAGACGAGACCACTTGAGAGGATTCAAGACGAGGCCACTTGAGAGGGTTCGAGACGACACCTCGTGAGAGGTTTCGAGGCGAGATCACGTGAGAGATCAAGACGAGAACACCTGATAGGGTTCAATATTAGACCTCGTTAGAGCGTTCAAGACCTCATGAGAGGGTTCGAGACGAGACCACGGGAGAGGGTTCCAGACAAATTCACGTTAGAGGGTACGCTACGAGACCTCGTGAGATGGATAAGGAAGAGACCACGTGAGGGGTTTAAAACGAGACCAACTGACAGGGATCGAGACGAGACCACGTGAGACGGTTCTAGGCGAGACTACGTGAGAGGTTTCGAGACGAAACCACGTGAGAGGTTTGGAGACGAGACCACGTGAGAGGTTTGGAGACGAGACCACGCGAGAGGTTTGGAGACGAGACCACGTGAGAGGTTTGGAGACGAGACCACGCGAGAGGGTATGAGACGAGAGCAAGTAAAAGTGTTCGAGGCGAGACCACGTGAGAGGGTCAGAGACAAAACCAAGTGAGAGTGTTCGAGACGGGATCACGTGAAAGGTTATTAGACGGGGCTTTGTGAGAGGGTTAAAGACGAGACTACATGAGAGCGTTCGAGACGAGATCACGTTAAAGGGATGTAGAGGAGACCACGTGAAGGGGTTTGAGATGAAACCTCGTGAGATGGTCCTAGACGAGAACCCGTGAGAGTGTTCAAGACGAGGTCACGTAAGAGGGTTCGAGGCTAGACCACGTGAGAGTGTTCGAGACGTGACCCCGTGAGTGGGTTCCAGACGAGACCACGTAAGAGGGATCGAGATGTGACCTCGTGAGCGGGTTTGAGACAAGAACACGGAAGAGGACTCGAGACGAGACCACGTAAGAGGGATCAAGGTGATACCTCGTTTGAGAGTTCGAGTTGAGACCGCGTGAGAGGGTTCCAGATGCGCCCTCGTGAGATGGTTCCAGACGAAACCACGTGAGAGGGTTCTAGGCGAGACTACGTGAGAGGTTTCGAGACGAGACCACGTGAGAGGTTTGGAGACGAGACCACGTGAGAGGTTTGGAGACGAGACCACGTCAGAGGTTTGGAGACGAGACCACGTGAGAGCATTCGAGACGAGACTACATGAGAGCCTTCGAGACGTGATCACGTGAAAGGGATGTAGAGGAGACCACATGAAGGGGTTCGAGATGAGACCTCATGAGATGGTCCTAGACGAGAACCCGTGAAAGTGTTCGAGACGAGATCACGTAAGAGGGTTCGAGACGGGACCTCGTGATAGGGTTACAGACGAGACCACGTGAGAGGGATCGAAACGTGTCCCCGTGAGAGGGTTCGAGAAGAGAACACGGGAGAGGGCGCGAGACGAGAACACGGGAGAGTGCTCGAGACGAGACCACGTGAGAGGGATCAAGGCGAGACCTCGTTTGAGAGTTCGAGTTGAGACCGCGTGAGAGGGTTCTAGACGAGACCACCTGAGAGCGTTCTAGATGGGCCCTCGTGAGAGGGTTCAAGGCGATACTACGTGAGAGATTTCGAGACGAGACCACGTGAGAGGGTTGGAGACGGGACCACCTGAGAGGTTTGGAGACGAGACCACGTGAGAGCATTCGAGACGAGACTTCGTAAGAGGTTTCGAGACTAGAACACGTGAGAGCGTTGGAGGCGGCACCGCGTGAGAGTGTTCCAGAAGGGACCTTGTGAGAGGGTTCCAGGAGAGATAACGTAGTCCAACTCGAACCCTCTCACGTGGTCATGTCTTAAACATCTTCTCGCGTGGTCCCGTCTCCAACCCTCTCACGTGAACTCGTGTGGAACTCTCCCACGTGGTCTCGTCAGGAACCCTCTCTCCAGGGACCGTTTCGAACCCTCTCACGAGGTGCCTTCTCCAATCCCCGCAAAAGGTTCCCTATCGAACCCTCTCACGTGATCCCGTCTCGAAACTTCTCACGAGGTCTCGTCTTTAACCCGCTCACGTGGTCTCGTGGTTAAATCTCTCACGAGGTACTGTCTCGAAACCTCTCACGTGGTCTCGTCTAAACCCTTCTCAGTTGGTCCCGTTTCGAACCCCCTCACTTGGTCTCGTCTCAAACCCTATAACGTGGCCCCGTTTAGAACCCTCTTAAGTGTCCCATCTCGAACCCTCTCACGTGGTGTCGTCTCGGACTTCTCACGTGGTCCGTTTCGAAACCCCTCATTTGGTCTCGTCTCGAACCTTTTCACGTAGTCCAATCTCGAACCCTCTCACGTGGAATCGTTTTGAGCCCTCCCACATGGTCTCGCCTCGCACTGTCACATGGTCTCGTCTCGCACACTCTCACGTGGTCTTGTCTCCAACCCTCTCACGTGGTCTCGTTTCGAACCCTCTCATGTTTTCTCGTCTACATCCCTCTCACGTGATTTCATTTCGAACACTCTCACGCGATCTCCTCTTTAACCGTCTCACGTGATCCCGTCTCGAAACATCTCACTTGGTCCCATCTCGAAACTTCTAACGTGGTCTCGTCTGGAACCCTCTCACGTGGTATCGTCTGGAACCCTCTCACGAGGTCCCGACTCGAACCCACTCACGTGATCCAAACTCGAATCCTCTCAGGTGGTCTCGTCCCGATAGCTCTCACGTGTCTACATGAGAGGGTTCGAGACGAGACCACATGAGAGTGTTCGAGACGGGACCTCGTGAGAGGGATGTAGACGAGAGCACTTTAGAAATTTCGAGACGGGAGCTCCTGAGAGGGTTAAAGACGAGACCACCCGTGAGTGTTAAAGAAGAGACCACGTGAGAGGGTTCGAGACGAGATCACGTTCGAGACAAGACTACGTGTGAGAGGGTTGGAGACGATAACACGTGAGAGCGATCGAGACGAGATAATGAGAAAGCGTTCTAGACGGATCAACGTGAGAGAGTTATAGTCGAGACCTCGTGAGAGGGTCCGGATGACACCACGTGAGAGGGTTCGAAAAGGGACCTCGTGAGAGGGTTCGAGGCGAAATCACGTGAGACGCTTCGAGACGAGTACACGTGAAAGGTTTTGATACGAGACTTCGTGAGAGCGTTCGAGACGCGACAGCAAGAAAGTTTTCCAGACGAGACAACGTGAAAGAGTTCAAGACATCATGTGAGAGGGTTCGCGACGGTACCTCTTGAGAGGGTTAAAGACTAGTCCACGTGAGAGGGTTAAAGACGAGATCAGGTGAAGGGGTTGAACATGCGATCACCTTAGAGGATTCGAGACGGGACCTCGTGAGAATGTTCGAGACGAGAACACTGGGAGGATTCGCGACAAGACCACGTGAGAGGGTTCGAAACGAGAACTCGTGAGAAGGTTCGAGACGAGACCACGTGAGAGGGTACGAGACGGGACCACATGAGAGTGTTCGAGACGAGACCACGTGAGGGGGTTCGAGGCTGAACCTCGTGACAGGGTTCGAGACGAGACTTCGTGAGAGATTTCGGGGCGAGAACACGTGAGAGATTTTGGGGCGAGAACACCTGAGAGTTTGAGACGAGACTTCATAAGAGTGTTCGAGACGAGATTACGCGAGAGGGTTGGAGACGACACCACGTGACAGAGTTATAGGCGAGACCACCTGAGAGGTTTCGAGACGGAACCTCGTGAGAGGGTTGGAGACGAGATCACGTGAGAGGGTTTGAGCTGGGACCATCTGAGATGGTTTGAGACGGGATCACGTGAGAGCTTTAATGACGTGCCCACGTGAGAGGGTTGGAGACCACACCAGGTGATAGAGCTATAGACGAGACCACCTGAGAGGGTTGGAGACGAGATCACGTGTGAGGGTTTAAGCTGGAACCATCTGAGATGGTTTGAGACGTGAGAGAGTTAAAGACGAGACCACGTGAGAGGTTTCGAGATGAGATCACGCGAGAGGGATGTAGACTAGACAACGTGAGAGAATTCGAGTCCAGAACTCGTGACATGGTTACAGACGAGACCACGTGAGAGGGTTCGAGACGAAACCACTTGAGAGGGTTCGAGACGAAACCATTTGAGAGGGTTCGAGGCGGTACCTCGTGAGAGGTTTCCTGACGAGACCTCGTGAGAGGGGTTGGGACGAGACTGCGTGACAGGTTTGGAGACGAGATCGCGTGAGAGGGTTAGAAGGAGACCACGTGAGATGGTTCGAGAGGCAGCCACGTAAGAGGGTTCGAGACGGGTCCATGTGAGGGGGTTGGAGACGAGACCACGTGAGAGCGTACGAGATGGGACCACATGAGACAAGAACACGAGAGAGGGTTCGAGACGGGGCCACGTGAGACGGTTCGAGACGGGGCCACGTGAGAGGGTTCGAGGCAGGACCGCGTGAATGACCATAGGTGGTAAGAGACGAGGTACCAGACGAGACATGAGAGGAGACGTGGTATAGACCAGACGTGGCACGAGACCAGGCGTTGTACGAGACCAGGCGTTGTACGAGGCCAGGCGTGGTACGAGACGAGATGTGGCACAAGACCAGACGTGGCACGAGACCTAGCACGAGATCAGGCGGTGTAAGAGATGAGACGTAGTACGAGACGATACGTAGTAAGAGACGACATGTGGTAGGAGACGAGATGTGGTACGAGACGAGACGTGGTAAGAGACGACACATGGTAGGAGACAATCCGTGGTACGAGACAATCCGTGGTACGTGGCGTGATGCGAAACGAGACGTGGCACGAGAACAGACGTAGTACGAGACGAGGTACAAGTCGAGGTATCAGACGTAACGACACTTTATACGAGTCGAAACGCCACGAGATGCGAGACAACACGAGATACGAGACGAGACGAGGTACCAGACCTGACGACAAGGGATACGAGACGACACGATGTACGAGACGAGGTTCGAGACGAAAGGAGGTACTAGACGTAGCGGCACGAGATGACTTGACACGGGATACGAGGTGAAACGTCACGAGACAAGACGGGAGGTTGTACGAGACGAGAAGTCTTATGGGACGAGGAACCAGATGAGATAAAAGACGAGAGGAGGCGAGAGATGACATACAACACACACGAGAGACGAGAAGAGATACTACACGAAACGGGGCGAGGTGAGGGGAAATACGAGACGAAACGAGCCACAAGTCTAGAAGTGACGAGATAGGAGACGAATGAGATCGGGACGTGATACGAGACGAGACAAGACAAGAATCGAAACGAGACGAGAACAAATACGAGATACGAGACGCGTTACGAGATGAGGCGGGGATCAAGACGGCGGAGAATACGAGATAAAAGACATTTTAATATAAAATTAAGAGAAGTGATAGATAAGGTTAATTTATTTTCTATACTTTCATATAAATTTATTGGTTAATTATAGTTTATATAATAAAGAAATAAGAAAAAGTGGGAGAAGGAAAATTGTGAAAAGAATTTCATTTGAATTAAAAAAAAATGCGAACACTCATAGTCCCGTTGTTGCTATAAGCCTGCGAGATCTGGGGCATGGCCGCAGACAGCTGGCTGTTACGGCTTCAACGCGCTCAGAATAGACGACTTAGGTCCATCTATTCAATCTTTCCCAGTAAGGTTGCTGCATGACGCCGCATTACTTCCATACGTGGAGGATGAAATAAGGCGCTGGGCAACAACATTTTACGCTACTTTACACAGAAGCGCCCTGGTTAGGTCTCTTGGTGATTATGATCCAACTAGACGTCGGCCTTGACATTTCAGGATCCCTGACATGGCTTGAGGGCAACCGAGATAACCACGGAGCTAATCCACCAGCAGCAAAAGCTGACCTCCTACATAAACCAAGAGTTGTTTGGTCTCAGAATTATCTAAAATAATACTTTTAATTCTACTATATCACCAGGGTGCATTAAGGTGTATCCAGTCTTCCTTCGGAGGAATAATACAATACTCATGAAACCCCCAAAGGCCTAGAGCTCCTTAGAGGTCTCTCTGAGACATCAACAGACAGTTTCTCAAGGCAAATTCTAAAAAGAAATGACAGGAAGCTTTGCTATATTCACAGCCTTCACCGAGTCAGTAAGGAAAACCACAAAAACACCCAAAGTAGGATTGGCCGGTTTAATGGGAATCAAACCTGGGACGTCAAGAATGCAAATCTCATGGAGATTTGCTGAAGTATATGGAAATAACAGTTTTATTATACCTTTGCAAACAATAAATTCAAAAGCTGCAGTATTCTGAATGTGTTAAGCATATCTTTCTCTTCAGGAAGTGAATATTTTAAAAACTATTTGCTTAACATATTTAAAATTCTAAATGATTTGTTTTCATTTTCATTTCCTCAATGTTATATTCAGAGAGTTTGAGATTTATTACAATGGGAGGTTTTGTACACAGGCTCATTAACTGACCAATTTAAGTGTAGTGGAACTAATGATTGTGAAATGTTGGGTGATTCAACTCACAGTGTTCTGAAGGTTTTTCACAGTTACAATTTCAAACACATGCAAGCAGTTTTATTGAGCACAATGATAACCAAAACTGTGATGAAGATATCAGTGCTTCTGCTTCTTGTAGGAAATGCTGCAAAAACATCATCAGTAGTTGTATTTGAAACAAGTAAAGCAGATCATGATTCAATTACATATCCTCAAAATTATAGTAAGTATTGGTAGTAACAAACGATATATAATCAGTATTTTAAATCCTAAAAGTGAATTGTTTTTGTAAGTTAATAAAAAGTGGAAAGTGAAGTGTAAGCTTCAGCTTATATCTAAACTTTTAAACCCCATTTTTGCTTGTATGCATGGTAAGCATGAAATTCGTACACTGACATTTATTTTTACTTTTCTGTATTCTTTAATGTTGTGCATTTTTCAGCCTGTTTATTTTCTCTACATACAGTAAATAGGCAAAGTGTTTCATTCCAATAAAAAATTCAATATTGTTGCGGCGACGCGCATAAAAGGTTCGCGCGGAGCGATAACGCGGCTTGTTTACACACAGGAACTGATAAAGATAGCACGCAGATAAAAGCCTGCCGAAACCTACTGAGATAAATGGAAATTTCTAGTGACATCTTGATTGATAGAGATTACCTGGTTTCTTGATTGTTCTGGAACAGTCTCGAATTATTAGATTAGGTATTTAAGGAAGCGACGACCCGCCAAGAGCGTGTTGTAGTAGTAAACAGCTGTGAAGTGTTGTAACGAGAGCTGATGTAAACAGATGTAATCAGAACGCTGTTGTTGTGATCAGCGACCTTGGTAGATTGTGTATGTGATGTAACACTGCTACTGTGAGTGTATATCTACGCAAATAAGAACGATTTGAATTTCTGCAAATTGGACTTTTAATTCTACGAACCCACAAAGTCACAATTGGTGTCAGGAAGTGGAACAACATCACCGAGAAGATGGAAGAAATGAAGAACGAATTAACAACGAAGACGGAACCTGCAAATAGCAACTTGGCCGCGACGATGACCGCGAAGATGACCGACACCAGGAAGAGCAGCCAGAAGAGCGAGTAAGGCCCGGTGTGGCGAGGAGCACGACGGCGTCATCACCACCATCCCCTTGAGTGACACTGCGCGCCATCAGCTGGCGTATGGATGACAGCCTCATCGCGGATGGTTGGGTGAGAGGGAAGCCGTGTCGCGTGCTCGTAGACACCGGGGTAGCCATGACCATCATCAGACCTGACGTGGCCAAGGGTTTGCCGTCGAGAAAACCGAGCCGACCATACCAGTTAGTGACGGCGTCGGGTGACACTTTGCATGTGGAGAAGGAGGTCCTATTGAAGTTGACCTTGGGACGGAGTGCCGTGCGTCAGTGGGTGTTCGTCGCGAAGGTGGCTGAGGTGATACTGGGATTGGATGCCGTCAGGAGCCACGAGGCAACGGTCGAAGTCGGCAGGAAGGTCCTGCGGCTCAATGGAGAAGAGGTCATACTCCGGCAACCTGAAGAGCGCCTTGGAATCTGCAGGGTCATCCTGAAGGAAGACCTGGTTGTCCCCGCGAGAAGCGAGGTGGTGGTGACGGCGTGACTGCAAGGTCAGCGGACGAAGAACATGATGCTGGACCAGAAGACGCCTGTGCACGGACTATGTGTAGCCAGAACATTGATACCGTACCGAGATGAGATGTCAGTGAGGCTGCTAAATCTGACAGACACCGATAACGACATCCAAGCCGGGAAGGAGTTGGGGACGCGCGAGCCTGTGGTCAGCGTAACAGCAATCGACAAGACACAGGAGCCGGTGCCGACGCAACACCTGGAGCCCCGGCTGGAAGGCTTTATTGGAGAGGGCGGCCGACCACCTGACTGCAGAACAGCTGGAGAAAGTTCGACAACTGAGGCGATACCAGCATGTCTTCAGCCAAGGTAACAGTGACTACGGCCGCAAGGACAAAGTACTTCACCGCATTGACACCGGAGACGCCCGGCCCATTCGGCAACCACCTAGACGCGTTCCGCTGGCAAAACAAGCGGCGATACGGGATATGGTAGATGACATGAAATCCAGGGGAGTGATTGAAGAGTCTGACAGCCCTTGGTGTTCCCCTGTAGTCTTGGTGACATAGAAGAACGGTGAGCTACGCTTCTGAATGGACTACAGGAAGCTGAACGCTGTCACCTGGAAGGACTGTTTCCCCTTAACCCGGATTGACGACACCCTGGACACGCTAGCTGGGCACAGTGGTTCTCGACCCTGGACCTGAAGTCGGGTTACTGGCAGGTGGCTCTAGACCCAAGAGACAAGGAGAAGACTGCATTCTCGACAGGCCAAGGGCTTTGGCAGTTCACAGTTATGCCTTTTGGCCTCTGCAACGCACCAGCTACCTTTCAACGCCTCATGGAGTCATTGATGAGAGGACTGACTTAGGATTCCTGCCTGCTATACCTGGACATCATCATCGTTGGCAAGACTTTCGAAGACCATCTCGATAACCTGAGTAAGGTGCTACAGGGATTGCAGGCAACCAACCTGAAGCTGAATGCGAAGAAGTGCCAGCTCTTTCGCAAGGAAGTCAACTACTTGGGCCACATAGTCTCACCAACCGGAGTGGTCACAGACCCGGAGAAGACACAGGCCATGAGAGATTGGCCTCGTCCAAAGGATAACCGAGAGTTGCGCAGTTTCCTGGGGCTGTGCAGTTACTACAACCGCTTCATAAAGGGGTTCTCCAACATCTCCAAGCCCCTCACCAACCTGACAGAGGAACACTGACCTTATGTGTGGACGGATGATGCCAAAGACGCTTTCCAGCAGCTGAAGAAGACACTGTGTAGTGCTCCAATTTTGGGATTCCCACAACCAGGTGGCGCCTTCATCGTGGACACCGATGCCAGGGACCATTGCATTGGAGGCGTCCTATCGCAAGTCCAGGACGGCCACGAGTGGGTGATAGCTTACTACAACAAGACGCTGTCCAAGGCAGAGAAGAACTCCTGCGTCACCCGACGAGAGTTATTGGCGGTAGTGAAGACCTTGGAGCACTTCCACAAGTATTTGTAAGGTCAGCCATTCCACCTGAGGACTGACCACTCCGCCCTCATCTGGCTACTTAGCTTTAGGAACCTGGAAGGGCAGACAGCCTGATAGGCCCAGAATCTGCAGGAGTACGACTTCACCTCTGAACATCGTAGAGGGAAAAGCCACGGCAACGCAGACGATATGTCCCGAAGACCCTGCCCAGCAGAGTGCGGCCAGTGCACAAGAGTGGAAGAGAAGGAGCGTGCCACAGCTGTCCGAGTGGTCACGACAGGGCCTGCGGTTGGCTGGGATAGCGCAGGCCTGAGGAGGGAGCAGCTGGCGGACGTAGACTTGGGGCCATTCTTGAAAGAAGTGGAGGCAGGGACAAGACCAACCTGGAAGGACATCGCACCAAGAAGCGCTACATACAAGTCCTACTGGGCCCAGTGGGACTCACTGAAGACAAGAGAGGGCGTGCTATGGGAATCGCCTCATGGGAAGATGCAGTTGGTACTTCCCCGAAGTAAAGTCCCAGAGGTCTTGGAGGAAGTGCACGCCGGTAATTCAGGAGGACACCTGGGAGCAAACCAGACGATCGACAAACTTCGGCAGCGCTACTACTGGCTGAGGCTGCGAGCAGATGCTGAGAGATGGTGCCGTCAATGTCACGTGTGCGCGGCAAGTTGCGGCCCCCAGACTAGGAACCGAGGTCGCATGCAGCAGTACAACGTCGGAGCGCCATTCGAAAGGATCGCCGTCGACATAGCTGGACCATTTCCAGTGTCCAATCGAGGCAACAAGTACCTGATGGTGGTTGTGGACTACTTCACCAAGTTGCTGGAGGTGTATGCCATCCCAAACCAAGAGGCAAAGACAATCACAGTCTGCCTCGTGGAGCAAGTATTCTGCCGATTTGGGGTGCCGTTAGAGCTCCACAGCGACCAGGGCATCAATTTTGAATCCAACCTGATGAAGGAGGCACTAGAAAGACTTGGGGTTAACAAAACCCACACAACGCTTCTACATCCCCAGTCAGATGGCATGGTCAAAAGGTACATCAAGACCTTAGAAGAACAAATAGATATAGCCCAATCAAATAGATATAACCCAAGACAACACAAACATGCTGTTATCAACAGTTTAACTTACAGTGTGCTTAATGTACCCTTAAACAAGATGGAATATATCAAAGAGTACATTAATATAGTTCACATTGCAGAATACTATGGATTCAGTACTGAATTGGTCAAAAAGAAAATTGATAAATTCAAAAGAAAACAAAGATGCAAACAAGTAACTAACTACTCTTTCCCCAAACAGCAATAAAACTTCATACAAAAAATTTACATATACCAGAGCTACATAACTTTTCCAAAAAGTCTTCAAGGAGCACATTACTTTGGCTCCACAGAACAAATTTAGTGTACAACACCTTTTGAAATCATATAATACAAAGGAGATACCCACAGACAAAAAAATCAGTTGTGTACCGGATAAACTTGACAACTTCACAAATTTGTGTGACTGCGACAACTTTTATATTGGAAAAACTAAAAGGAATTTTAACATAGGCTTAAAGAGCATTTTAGGAACATCAGGAACAAAGAAATATATAAATCGGCGGTAGCGTACCATTTTTGGAAAGATAATCACAATATAGAACGAGAAATCCACTTATTAAAAAGTATTCAGGCTCCAACTGCATTAACCACATGGGAAAAAATATTCATAAAGAAATATGAAAGAAAACTGGAGCATTGAGTACTAGTTTGACTCAAAATTATATTAATTTTGTGCTTCATTGTATCATAGTCCTTACTCATAGGAATAAAATAATCTACTTCAACTTTTAGATTATATCAAGTTAAATGCCTGCTTAACAGACCTTAGGTTTAGTAACATTTCTTTACTTCATATTAACATTGCGTCACACTGAGTAATAGTAATAGTAATTTATTTACTGCCCATAGATTTATAAAAAAAAATTAAGTCAAGTTCATCCTAATCCTTTGACTCTGCCCAGTCTGTATATATACTGTTTGCTATGTTATACAAAACAAAACCTTGAAAATTTCACCACAAATAATCAAATACATCATCATAACACCAGAGGTAAAACAGACTTAAGAACAATAACACATAGAACTACACTTTATTCCAAAGGAGTTAGATATTCAGCAGTCACTCTGTATAATAAACTACCGGCCAATCTGAATAACATAAAATCCATGAGGTGTTTCAAACTATCGTTGAAAGAAATTTTATTAAGTGATTCATATTATGATATAAGTGAATTTCTAGATACACTGTAGCTGGCCATATAATTGTATATATTTGTGATGCATTTTAAATGCTGTGTAGTTGTAGAGCCATGCAACTATATATATTTATGAGTTCATGCTTAGATCTTATTAATTACACTTGATGCAACTTATTTTTTATTTTTATACTTATATTATTTGTATTGTTCTAAATATTTGTATTGACGTATCCAATGTCATTGTATTGACTTAACGGATGAATAAAAAACTACTACTACTACTACTATTTGCTTCGTACATATCTTTATTGTTTGTAAAGTTGTATACATGCAGGCTCACTGTATTACCTTTAAACAAATGATGCATTATCAAAACCTCATTTCTAAGTAATTCTATGTTATAAGCGCTCTTTCCTCTTTCCCTTGATATATGTATTTATTTATCAGGTTCAACTGTATTTCATTATTATTTTTTTTTTTAAAGAAAAAGGTCTTTGAAAAACAAAAGTAGCTTTAAATATAGATACTACTTCCAAATAAACTTCTTAGTCATCCCAAAATGTACTAAAATGAGTGTTTTTTCAATAAATTGTGACCAGTATTATACGACCAGAAGAAAAAGCAAATGTAATTTATTTTAACAATTTCCTAGAAAATCTGCATCGTTTTGAGAAGTCTATGATTGATTACTATTGTTAAAAACACGTTTGATGCAAACTAAAGAAAGCATAATCAAATAATTAAAGCAGTAGTGATACAAGTTCTTCTTCTTCTTCTGCATCTTCCCTAGTTGTACCACTATCATGGTGTTAGGGGATTCTTGTTCCTCTATCCCTTTAAGGTGGGCCTGAAGAACCGAAGCTCTGGATCATGATAGAGAACTAGGATGGGTGATCAGCCCAATGCCAGGGTGAAGGAAGTGGATGATGTGAGGGTGAGATGAGTGAAAGGAAAGATGATGATGGAGCAACTAGAGGAATCGAAATTTAACTGTATTGGAACACCACAGTAAAGCGAAACAATTATTAAAATATAGATGAGTCGTATTTATTACACATTAGCTTCCCTTACGTACCCCTCAGCCAGCAAGAATATCAAAAGAATACCACCAAATCTTAAAAAGTGCAATTAAAATTGGATATGGAGAAAACCTTGTAGATAAAAAAATAAAATCATTCAAACTTCAAAAAAGATTAAAACAGATTACAGCTCTTTCACCAATGAAACAAGAAATTAGATTTTCTAAATTTACTTACCACCCCTGGGCCACAAAAAAGTCCCAAAAAATGTTCAATAAATACAACATTGGCACCAAAAAACAATTACAACATTAAAAACCTACTTAACAGTAATAATACTGATAAGATAAAACCAGAAGAAAAGTCAGGCATTTGCAAGATTAAGTGTAAAGATTGTGAAAAAATTTACATAGGACAAAAAGAAACATAGGCACTAGAAAGAAAGAACACTTCAGGCACTTAAGATACAAAAATATTGATAAGTCCGCAATAGCAGCTCATTTCTGGTCTAAAAATCATGTGAAATTGAAGATAGCACCAAATTACTAAAATATGTACAAAAACATAGTGAACTCGTAATATGGGAGAGAATATACATAGAAAAACATAAAAACCAACTAATGAACTTCGAAATCCCGCCAGAAGACAATCCCACATTTAAATTCATCACAAAATCAACAGATGGTAGCAGCAACTCCAGAACTACCTACACCATTGGATCAAATTTTAGTTGTATTAGAGCTGATGATGCAAATGATAGTTCGCGAAACATGTTCTCAATATAGGTACGTAAGTAAAGCTGATGTGTAATAAATATGACTCTAGATAATTTAATAATTAGAGGATTGTTGGTGGGGAAACTGGAGGATCCAGAGAAAACCTGCCCCAACGCCATGTTGTCCACCACAAATCTCATTTTTTGGTCGCCTGGGATCTAACCTGGGCTGCCTTGGTGAGAGCCAAGCGGTCTAATCACTCAGCCATGGCACGGCGTGATACAAGTTAAATGGTTATATTTGTATAACGTTTCTGCAATTGCTGGAAATCATCAGAACAATTTTCTTCATTTAAGCATTTCATATCACACTAAATGGTAATATGGTAAACTAACGTCACAAATCACATGTAATAACTGCACACTGCCCATTTATTTGATCTTGAAATTGGCAGAGAATACTTGTATATAATATTCACAAAGGAGATTTCTTTATCTGGAGCTCTTTTATGTTTCTTACTTTTTACCAAATGTTATAAAAAAACTACTAAACTGTAATTGTTTTCACTTATGAAAAATTATGTTAATAATCAAACTAGCCTAGCTTACAGATATTACTTAAAACTTCTTCATATGCCTGTTTGCTTGCTAACTGTAATAATGTGCATAAATAAAAACTGAAATGAAACATTTACAGCCACCATCTGGAACAACTTGTAATACATCATATGTCTATTGCTGCATTATCATTTCTCCTCAAACCACTACTCAACAATACCCTGCAAGAAGATGTGGGACCAGGGCACCTTTAGATTTAAGTAACTATAAACTTCAACCTGGACAAGTAAGTAAAAAGATTAAATTCACTAATTTAGTTTACTATTAATCATATTACTGAGTAGAGATTTAATACAGACAGCAAGACTATTCTTGACTAAAATGAGCTAGTGTCATCCCATTTGTTATTTATGACAATGCAAAACCACTGCAGAGAGCTGATAAATGCAGAATGTCTTATTTTACAGGGTGTATATACATCAATATCGGGGTTTAACTCTTTATAATATTTATTACATTCAACTTAGTTATATATATGTCAAATGAAAAAGCAACTCAGTTTTACCAAGAACCTTATAAATGTTCAATGTGACTACCCTTTGTCACACGGCACACCTCAAGTCTATAGCCAAGATCTTCCAAAACGTTGATAAGTGTGTATTCAGTAATTGTAGCAACAGCTGCTTCAATCCGGTTTCTTAATTCATGGAGGTCAGCTGGTAGCGGAGGCACATACACGCGATCCTTGATGAAGCCCCAAAGGTAAGAATCGCATGGCATTAGGTCAGGAGAACGTGGAGGCCATGCATAGCACGCCCTGTCATTGGGGCCCTTGCAGCCTATTCAGCGCTCAGGTACAGTGACGTTCAACCAATTGCATACTTCATTATGCCAGTGAGGTGGCGCACCATTTGTTGGAAAATGAAGTTATCTGGCTCATTTTCTTCCAACTGAGGGAAGAGCCATTTCTCTAGTGTATCAAAGTAAGAAGTGCCAGTTACAGTAGGTTCACCAAAAAAGAAAGGCCCATAAACTTTTCGCTGGGATACGGCACAAAAAACATTCACTTTAGGGGAATCTCGTTGCACTTGTACCATCTCGAGAGGATTTTTTGAGTCCCATATGTGCACATTATGAGTGTTAACATGTCCACTAAGATGAAAGGTCAATTCATCACTGAAGACAACATGATCCATAAAATCGTCATCATCATGAAATAACATGTCTTTTGTGAACTTGGCACGTAATCATCGGCTCGTTGGCACGTCGGCTTTAGAGCTTGTAATAACTATAAACGGTAAGGACATAGCTGTAAGCATTTTCTTACAACTTTCCAAACAGTTGACACAGGAACTTGTAATTCACGACTAGCCTTCTGAACTGATTTCTTTGGGCTATGAGTGAACAACTCTCTGAATCGCTCAAGTCTCTTCACTTACTCTTGGTTGTCCCATGCTCTTCCCCTTACAAAGGCAGTCAGTATCTTCAAACTGATGATACAACCTACGAATGTTATTATCACTAGGAGGATCACAACCAAACTTAATGCAGAACGCATGTGCACAGTAACTACAGATTCAATCTTTGCAAACTGCAAAACGTTTTCTGTTTATTAGTCGCCATCTTTGCTATTACTGCTGTCTAGCGGATTGCGGCAGAAACATTGCATGCACATGCGCACTGGTGCCAACAAACAAAACTGTTTGAGCTGCTTTTTCATTTAACATATTATTTATAACTGTAAGTTTAATGTAATAAATATTATAAGGAGTTAAAACCTCAATATTCATTTATATACACACTGTAGTGCAAAAACTTTTCAGTTGGCTTTTACTATGTTGCTCTGAGACTAGTTCTGTAATTAAATAATGTGATAAATATTATAACCATTTATAATTTAATACATTTTCAACAGGCTCCATATGGAAAATATCCATGGTCAGCATTAATTCTAACTTTTAAAAATGAATACATTGGAGGAGGAGTTCTCATAGGACCTATACATATACTGACTGCTGCTCACAAGATTCAACCATACATGTGCGTATTAACTCATCATGGCTAAAACCACCTGTTAAATATTTAGCACAAACTTTTATGAATTTGAAGAATCTTTAATGACAAATAATTAAAATGTTTTTTTTTTTTTTGCTTGATGGTTACAGAAATAATCGTAATTTGAAGGCACGCCTTGGTGACTGGGATATACAACAGGATTTAGAACCCTATGGTTATCAGGAATATGGTTTTGTGAGAATTGCTGTTCATCCTGACTTTAATTCACAAAATCTCAAAAATGACATAGCACTTATTACATTGTCCACAAGGGTACCTTTGGGTACACATCCTAATATTAATGCAGCATGTTTGGCAACAGCACAAACTGACTTTACTGGGAAAAGGTAAACCATTCTGGTAACATCACCTTACTAAACAAAGTAGAAAGCCTTCAATAAAAGTAGTTTGTTAATGCTGTCAATTGTCAGAAATTTGTGCCGTAGTAGTTTTCTTTTCTTTTTTTAAATTTACATCCTTTAACTGTTTAAATCATATTGGATGATGAATGGAATGGGTGAAATGATGCTCAAATGGGACCAGGGTGCATGGAGCTTAGAGTTACCCTACATTCGTCTTTTAGGCTAAGGGAAAACCCCGCAAAAAGCCTTGTCCAGGTAACTCACCCTGACCGGGATTCCAACTTGGGACCTCTGGAACATAAGGCAGACATGCTACCATCTACGCTACCAATGCGGGTGTAGGAGTTGTTTTACATTGCAATAAATATTCTGGCATGGGCCTGTAGCTTTCAAAAGCATTTTAAAAATATTGGTCTGGACAAAGATATTTCGAGACTCCCTGAATCCAAAAAATGCATTTTTAGAATAAGGTCTGTATGTATGTTTATGTCTATCTGTGTGTGCCATAACTCAGAAATGAAAAGTTGATTGAATACCAAATTTGGTATTTATGTCCACCATCTTCCAAGGGTGCAACACAAAGATTTTCAAGAAAACTCCCCCATCCTAGACTTCCCTTTACTTGCAACATTTTTTGAAAATGTTGATCTTCTCAAAAATGGCTCTATTGACCATGCCGTCATCATTACGGCACTCAGAAAGAGTCCAGCATAAAATACCCCATGCATAGATTAACATTATATGAAAAAACACCCTATTATATGGGCATAAAAATATACAATAAATTACCTCAACGACTCAAAGAAATAAAAACTCTGAAACTATTTAATAAAAGTGTAAAAGATCTGTTATTACATAAGACATATTACTCCATACAGGAATTCATGGATGACACAATATCATAACTACTGCATTACTTGTAATTGATAATTTATGTACATATACATTAGAATTAGTTTTTCTTTTAAATTTCTTTTATGTATAACTTGACGACTCACCAGTTTACTAGCTAGGCTTACAATGTAAACGTTATGTGACAATAAAGATTCTATTCTATTCTATTAGGATATATTTTCTGGTTAAGATACTTTCATGACAAATGAAATGTAGGTATATATTGAATTTTCTGGAAATGTTCTCATAAGTCCTCTTCATTCTGGATGACTTAAGTGGCAAACCAGAAGAGATAGACAAAATCTTCTTCTTCTTTTCCTCTTTCTTTATGTCCCTTCGAGTGTCAGATTTCCTCAGCCTGTCATGATCCATTTTCTACATGGTGTTCATTTTTATCTGTGTTTTTACCGCACAAAATTTGACGTCATCAAAGGCATCGCTGACGGAACAAGTTTATATACAATTCCCCTAGTGGCTTGAGATTGTACCTGATGTGCTGACAGCAGCTTTGAGGCCTCCCTGTACCAGCAGATAAATATACCATTTGAGAGGTGGATCGTGCCCGCGTAATATAAAGGTTCGTAATTTCGCCTGGTGCATAGATATAACTGTTGTAGTTCGTTTTAATGAATGTGAACACCAGAAATGATGGATAAATGTAAACAATATCTTGCAATTTGGTGTTTCTCTGTGGAAGATATATAACTTAATATAATTTAATAAAGGAATGTCATATTAATAACAGTATTCGTTTCAAAAAATTTTAGTAAAGAAACAGAATTTTTTAGTCCTTTCAACAGTGCACATCATATCGAATGATGAATGAATGAAAGGAGTGATACGATACTCAAATGAGTCTAGGGTCCCTAGAGCTCAGAGTTACTCAACATTCGTCTTCGTAGGATAAGGGAAAACCCTGGCGAAAACCTTATCCAAGTTAACTCATCCTTAGCAAGATTCCAACTTGGGACCCTTGAGTGTTAGGCACACATGCTACCTCACACCACGGAGGTGGGCAAGAAACAGATTATTTATATTATATATTTATAATATTCACTTACTGTATTTATTACTTCTAGATTGGGACCAGTCACTTTATAGTGCCCAGTGTCTCTCATTTTGAGTAACTGATCCTGTAGCTTGAAAATGTTTGATGCACCTATTGGTTTTAATACATAAAGATGTCGACATTTTAATTAAGCGTCAGAATTACAAATTATATCATATACTGATAAGAACATTTATGTTGCAAACAAAGGTATGGTCAATTTGATGGTACCTGGATACCTTTGTCAATATTACGCTCTGAGGGACTTGTCTGATTGCGGGATAGTGTTGCATATACTCCTCTATGCAGCGGTTTAAATTATATTGATGTGTCACACCAATTTTAATGCTGGCACGAAAATAGTATTCAGTTATGAAGACGCAGTCCTCTGTCTTTATAGCCATGGTGCTAACCTTAGAATAGAAATATGCTACTAATGTGCTAGAATGTTAATCACGATTACTGTAAGAGGCATTAAAAGGGAGGCTATTTGTATTAGTTATCACTGCAACCACACTCAGAGGGCTAAAATTTGCTTACTGTTGCACAAACATTACCGCTTCTTCTCCGTAGAGGGCCCTATGATATCAAGATAGACTCACCAGTCAACTATGACGTCATTCTTGCTCAATTGCAGGGCAGGAAATAGCGAATAAAAATGAACACCGTGTATATCTTATCCTATCTTTAGTTAGTTGTTTAGCTTCCCATCTTAAAATATTTGTCACTATCTTTTTTATTATTGGCTCTTGATTACAGATGTTTCTTATTTGACAGTTTCTTATTCTGTCTCTTCTAGATTTCCCTATACATTTCCGTAAATACCTCATTTCTGTACTTGTAATTCTACTTTCATGTTTCAACAATACTGAAGTGTTGGGAAATAAACTGTGCTATATATTTTGAGTCAAAATAGTTATATGTTATAACAATGTTCCATATATTGCTAGTGTTTTCATGCTTCATTGTATCATAGTCCTTACTCATTGGAATGTATTTTATATATATATATGCATTTTTTTAAATTTCTTTTGTTCCTATTAATATTTGATTTGGAAGTAGATTTGGTTTATCTTATTGACAAAATCTCACAACAGAAAAAATCTATATCTTTTGAAATCTATATCTTGTTGAAACACAATTTATGTGAAGCATATATTTTTATAGAGTAAACCATTTCTGAGATATTCCTTGTTATTTGTCTGAATTTTCCAATACTTTACTCTTTTTAAAGAAGAACAAGTTACTCAGTTTTTTATCTCTTGGTTATGTAAACAGAGCAGAATTTAAAAGTCATTACTAGAGATCAGCTCTTAAAAGATTTCACTATTGCTTAAAGCCTACTTTATTCCTATACTCCCCTTGCACCTACAAGAGCAGTAAGATAATTTCAATAAATGTTAATCTCGATTAACATAAAGCACAGAGAGCAACAGTAAAAACAGTTTGTACAAGAGTACAGAAAGTTATGTAAGTGTAAGACAACCTATTTTTTTGCCTTTATTTGTATGTAGGTGCTTCTGGACAAATGAGTTATTTTGCATTAGTATGTGTATCTAACAAATATGACATCAAAGTATAAAATTGAAAGAAGCATAGAGACAGTGAAGCACAACTTAGCACAAAATTGAATCAAGAAGATATTGACACACTGCTTCACTCACAGTGTTTTTTCACAAGACATGTTTCAAGAGCTGTTGCTCTTATCGTCAGCTGAAACTCGACTAGTGCAAATTGTAGTGGTTTCCTCTTTCTCCGTATCGTCAATAGATGGCATGATGTCCGGTGGTGGAATTTTAAAAATTTGATTATGACGATTTTTGTTAATGAAGATTTTTTCCCATACGGAAAGGTCTATGGGGTGATTAACGTATTTTATTAAAGATGTTTCCAAGTTGATGTCATGTCTGGTATTCAAAAAATGAAAAGCCACTGCTGATGTTTCTGTTTCACCATTTTAATGTGAAACTTACATTAAAATTTATACAGGAAAAGCAAAAAGAAATATTGACATCAGAACTAAAGAACATATAAGAAACATTAAAAATGGTGAAACATAAAAATCAGCAGTGGCTTTTCATTTTTTGAATACTAGATACAACAACAACTTGGAAACATCTTTAATAAAATACGTTAACCACCCCATAGACCTTTCCGTATGGGAAAAAATCTTCATTAACAAAAATTGTCATAGTCATGAATTTTGAAACTCCACCACTGGACATCTTTGAAAAGTACATCATGCCATCTATTGACGATATGGAGAAAGAGGAAACCACTACAATTTGCACTAGTCAAGTTCCAGCTGATGATAAGAGCAAAAGCTCTTGAAACATGTCCTGAGAAAAAACAGTGTGAGTGAAGCAGTGTGTCAATATCTTCTCAATTCACTTTTGTGCTAAATATGACATGCTAGAGATTATATGACTTTTCCTCTGAATTTAATAATTCAAAATCAAATAGGCTGCACCATGGCTGAGCAGTTAGACCACTTGACTTTCACCAAGTGGATCCAAGTTCAATCCCAGGCGACCGCAAGGTGAGATTTGTGGCGGACAACATGACGCTGGGACAGGTTTTCTCCAGGACTTCCAGTTTCCCCCGCCATCATTCCACAAGTTGCTCCATTAGCATCTTTCCTTTCATCCACTCCGCCCTCATTCTGTTCATCTTACTTCCCTCACTCTCATTCCAGGGACCAGACTGATCACCCATCCCTGAATTTCTCTCTACGATCCATAGTTGTGGCTTCCTCACCCAATGCCTAAAATGGCATAAAGGGTAGAGGACCATAAATGAACAAGACTGTGTGCTATATCAAGAGAAGAAGAAGATGCAAATGAAATAAATTTATCTACTCTTGTGCATCTCAGAGAGGAAAAATATTCCATTCACTGAGTAATGTTTCTACCAACTGTTGAAAATACTGTCATTCTAATTCTTCTTATGGTTGAAAGTATCAATGTGTGCGTGCACAAATATATCTTGAAATTTTGATTTCACAATTGATGTGATACCAGAAAGCTAAATGTAAAAATATTTATGTGTGGACATGAAGCCGCAAACTGAGTTCAGCAAATAAATTAAATAAGGTGGCAGAATTGGATGCCTTTATTTCACTCTGTAAGGTTTCCATTGTATATTTATGCATTCCATAGGGAAGGGATTTCTACCCCTTCAGTTGCTATGATGCTAGCACTGCAGAACCCTATAAATCTCATGGTACTTCTGTTACCCAAGTATGCTAAACCAAACATTTGAGCTCCTTCTGAAGGGAAGCTGTTTGGATTGGGTTGGTCTCGACAGGACAGTCATTCTTGACACTCATAAGTAATGTATACATCTGGCTAGCATAGCTGCACAGAAAGGGTTAAGAGAGGCCTACAGTATGTGAGGTTTAAGTTGGCGTATTCTCTACTATCCTTGTCTAACACAGAATGCTGTCCTTGTCTAGCACACGTGGGCGGGTCAGCAACCACTGCTTTGTCGTGATTCGTGGAAAGTAGACGCTTGCAACCCTCACTCCGTTGTGTGTTGATTCAAGGTTGTCAGTGGCGTATGAGCGATAGAACTGTGCATTTATTGTTTTGTGGATTTACACGACGCACAAAATGTTTTCATTGTTGCAACATATGGATATAATGTTGAATTATTTTCTTGTAGTTTTAGTTGTGTTTGTGTTGTTTCAAGCTGAATCTAGAGGGAAAGTTCTAAAATCAGATTCTAGGGAAATTGTAGTCAAAGTTCACGGCTTCTTCAGTGGTGAATGTGAAGCTTTGAAATGTGAAAAGCCGACTATTTCAGTGACGAGCATCGTTGAGAGAACTGCTGCTGCTACAGGTATTTCTTCTAGTTCTGTCCAACGAATTTTAAAAGAAGACAAAAATGCAGAAGCTAGTGGCGGTAGACTGCAAACACCAGGCAAGAAGCGCCCTAATAGAAGACTGCGAAAAACAGAAATTGATTCACTCACAGCTGCTGCTATTAAGCGAACAATCTATTCGCTGTATCGTACAGACTTTCTACCTAGTTTGCTGGACATATATGAGGCTTTAAGAGCTAAAGACTTACTTAAAGGAAGCGTGTGGCCCTTAAAAAAATTTCTTAAAAAGCTTAATTTCAGTTACAGTAAAAATTCACAAGGAAGACACTTTTTAATGGAACGAATGGATATTGTTTCTAAAAGATTTAAATTTTTAAGACGAATGAAAGTACTGAGATCTACAGGTAGGCCTATAGTTTACTTTGACGAAACTTGGGTAAATATAAACCATACGAGAAATATGGTGTGGAAGTGTATTGTTGATGAAAATGTAACTGATTTCCCTCTTAAAACACCAATCGGCAAAGGGCAGCCAATTATATATGAACATGCTGGATATTCACCAGGATTTATTCCTAATGCTTTGCTAACTTTTAAGTCAAATTCAACCAAAGACTACCATGAAGAAATGGATAATAATATTTTCAAGGATTGGTTTGTTAATACATTACTACCTAACATCCCGTCTAGTGATGTCATCATTATGGACAATGCCCCTTATCATTCCAGAGAAATTAATAAAGCACCCACTTCATCTTCACTCAAATCCCATATGCAGGAATGGCTTCGTTATAGGAATATTGTGTTTGATCCACAAGCAACAAATCCAGTGCTATACAAATTAGTTAAACAGAAAAAGATAATTTCAAAGTATATGAAATAGTTTCACAGAGGTACACGGTCATACCGTAGTAAGATTGCCACCTTATCACTGCGACTTTAATGCTATAGAACTTATGTGGGCACAAGTGAAGAATGTAAGAGCCTTGTTTCAATGCGATTAGAAAAGTGACCCCAGAAAACTGGAAAAGCACGTGTGAGCATGTACAAAACACTTAACAGTTTTACCGGGGAAAAGATGGTCTGATAGATGAAATTACAGACAGATTAGTTATAAATTTAAAAGACTTGGAATCGGAAGAAGAAAACAAAGATTCATTTTAAATTTATGACTGTGAATCGGGGGATGAGCAACATTCGGACAGAGTGGAGAAGGGGCGCTCCGCCACTGATGCATGCTTGGCTGGGGTGTCTGCTTTGCCCGCTACGTCATAGAGTGAGACAGTCAGTATTCCTTTCTCTTTCTAAAAGGCACACGACTAGTTAAACCTTACAGACTGTAGTAGAATCTCTGGTACTAACCTGCATAGCTAATAGCATGGTAACTGGCGGTCTGACTGAGGTTATCAGTAGTCTTCCCAGATGGGTTTAGGCATGTAAATGGCATATCCACTTCCACCCGAAAGGGGGTGCCCTTATAGACCCTGGGTAGTATGCCCTAATAGAAAGCTCCATGGAGATACTGCAGCTGTCTCTCTGGTTTTAAAAGAGGAGTTTTGACTCCTGAGTAGATCTTGTACAAAAAAATATGTATATTTGTGCACAACCTTATCGGTGTGCAGTAGAAAAGCATAGCTGATCCAACATAATGAGTATAAAATAAAAGTGAATTGAGAAGATATTGACACATTGCTTCACTCACACTGTTTTTCACAGGATATGTTTCGAGAGCTGTTGCTCCCATCATCAGCCGAGTCTCGACTGTGCAAATTGTAGTGTTCTCCTCCTTCTCCGTGTCGTCGGTAGATAGCATAATGTATTTGACAAAGATGTTCAGTGGTGGAGTGTTAGGTGATTCTTGTTCCTCTATCCCTTTTAAGGTCAGGCCTGAGGAATCGAAGCTTCAGATACAATAGAGAACCAGGATAGGATTAGGATTTCATTATGGAAGGGATTCGGTACGTAGGCCATCATCCTGGGCCCATTGTGCCTATGCCCCCAAGTGGGGCACCCTCGGGAGGAAGGATGAGGCGAAGGAGACAGAGGGTGGCCGATCCAAAGACCCACAACAGTACAGAGAGCAGGGTCCCTACAGTTTACTTAGAGAGTTCCCCCGACAGGCCAGGACAACGGACACGCTGCCCTACTGCGGGACAGCAAAGAGCCCAGCAGCCGAGACCCTAAGGTCCCTGGCTGGCAGTCCCGAAATAGTCCCAGCAGAGGAGAGGAGACAGCAACCAATTCCCGGAGGAGGAAGTAGTTTTCCTCAGAGCATATAATCCTGCCATGCACCGCCGAGATACCCGCCAACACTACTACCCTGAAAAAGAGCACCAGATGAGAGATGATGTGAAATGATAATGGAGGGACAGGAAATTTGGGGGATGTGATTAACCTACCCAGCACTCGCCTGGGAAAACACCTGAAAAAACCCATGGATCAGGTAGGTCCGCCATGGGAACCTGCTTGGTGAGAACCAGGATAGCTGATCAGCCCAATGCCTGTGTGAAGGTGAAGGAAGTGGATAATATATGAGGGCGAGATAGGAAAGATGATGATGGAGCAATTGGTGGAATGCTGATGGAGGAAACTGGAGGATCCAGAGAAAACCAATATCAGTGCTGTTGTTCACCACAAATCTCACTTTGCAGTCACCTGGGACTGAACCTGGACCGCCTTGGTGAGAACCAAGCAGTCCAACCACTCATCCATGGCGCAGCCTATACTAATATACAATAATATTAAAAATATAGTCTATGCCCTGTCCACTTCATATCAACTGTTTAGCCAGTACATGAAGAGAAGGGAAACTGAAAGATAAGAAACAGTAAAACACAAGGCATGTGATTTTTTTAATACGGTCTCTTACAGAAATGAAAGCTGTGTAGTTGATAAGAACATACACATGCCTGCCTCGGTAGTGTAAATGGTAGCATGTCTGCCTCATGTTCAAGAGGTCCCAAGTTCGAATCTCGGTCAGGGTGTTACCTGAATAAGGTTTTTTCCGGGGTTTTCCCTTATCCTAAAAGACAAATGTCGGGTAACTCTAAGTTCCATGGACCCTGGGCCCATTTGAGCATCATTTCACCCATCCCATTCATCATCCAAGAAGAATTTAATGTGAGTAGGAACAACAGGTACAAAGGAAGATTATCAATGTATTAAATGAGCAGTTTGTTGCTTTTGTAAGTTGGTATGGGTGGTTTAGTTGGTTGGGTACTAGCCTGTGATCCCAGGTCATGGATTCAAACCTGGTGCAGACCGATGGTTGTAAGTGTGCCTAAAAGCAACAAAAAGAGCTCTTGCGGGACCAAATTCTGGCACTCCAGTAGTGCTGAATATGATCTTGGCAATTGACAGTGTTAACAAAATATTTAGTTTTGCCTTTGTGAACATTTTTTCAGAATTTAATTTAAGAATTACTAACAAGGGAACTATCACTGCTATGAAAATTTGACAGTATAATGCCTGCTATATATAAACCAAGTGCACAAAATAGTCTGCTGCAGAGTAAAACCGCAATGCCCACAACTGAAGCCTGCACACTGCTGCATGCGGCCACTTGCAAGTGCTGCTGGATCTCCTTTGTCATCTCTGTGTCCGAGTGTGGGGGATGGCACTCCTTACATATGCCATGCGTAGACCACTTTCCATCAGGGTAAACAATCTCTTCCATACAATGCTGTGTTATTATGCCTATATGATCCTATGTATTCTGGACTCATTTTCCAGCTATTCTGCACATCCGATTTTAGGCACACAAGCAGAGATGATGCATAAGCATACAGATGTGAGCATAGTCATAGTTCCCTTGTAAATTAAAGATTGCAAATCCTGGAAGAGCAATTAATTTCCATAAATGCCATTTACAACTGTTTTCTTTTAATTAAGTGCTTTGCATCCCTGATGGCATTTATTTTCTTGTGGATAAGCTGTTGTATCATGTTAAAGGACAGGTGCATGATATACATATTTATCTCTAAACTTTCTAAGCATTTTCTTACTACTTTAACCAAGTTCTTTCAATCATCACTGAGAAGTTCTCTCTGCTAATACTTTATCAGTGATGCTCACCAACTGTCTGGTTATGGATAGGGTTCACTGATGCTTTTAGTTCTGTTTAATTTTCTTAAAATGTATTATTTTGATAATATCTATATATTTTTCTTTCACTATAACTTGATTAATGTCTGAAACGTTACCTGCCTCTATCTTTTTTTTTTTGTTCCATTTATACCCCGTCTTTAACTCCAATGGTCATATCGGCGGCCATTCTCCTTTGTAACATTTCAAAGGTGTTAACTCGTATTTGTTGGATTTTAATCATTGATTACGCACACAGTGTGAACTCTCATTCATACTTCCAGACTCTGGGGAAGATGAATTATCTTGGTCCGAGAAAAATCCCCACTCCCACGGCCAGGAATCGAACCTGGGACCCCTAGCATGGCAGGCAGGTGCACTACCGAGCCTCTATCTTTATATCAACAACATAATCATCCATCTTATTGGAGAAACCAATGCATGTCTTATGCGATATTATCATGTCAATGCATATCATATTCAAAACAGCTGAAATATCAAATATAGATCAAGAATGTGTGTAGCAACAAGTTCAAAAAAGGTTTTGAAAATCAGATGCATAAAGTCAGAAAAATTAAAAAAATTCTGTAATTCTTTTATAACATCTTGTATATGCATTGCTTGAAATCTGTATGGCATTCTGAATGATTTTATAACATAAATGATGATTATTATAAGCCATAAAATTGGAGAACAGAAGATAAAATTATGTCTCAGGTTACAGATAATTGTGGATGTTTTTTTCCTTCCCAGATGCTGGGTAGCTGGATGGGGAAAAAATGCATTTGGTCAAAATGGCATATATCAGGACATACTAAAAGAAGCCAATGTTCCTGTAATGCCTATTGGAGAATGCGTTTCTAAGCTTCAAGAAACTCGTCTGGGTAATCATTTTCAATTAGATCCACAGAGCTTCATCTGCGCTGGAGGAGAATCTGGATATGATGCCTGCACAGTAAGTCAGTTACTTAAGATGCTAAATACAGTGAAACATCATTAATGAAGGCAACAGTTATCTAAATTGATGAAGGTCATATTAAAGAAACTAAAAACAGGGACTACATCCTTATGCACAAGAATGTAGATCAAGCACACAATTTGTGTCAAATTTGTTTTACGGGTTAACCATTTTTGAAATATCTCTCTTTATTGGTTTGAATTTTCAAATGCTTATATTTTTCCCAAGTAGGAAGTCATAATTCATTATTTTATCTCGCGGTTATGTAAAGAAAACAAAATTTCAAAGCCACCCCATAATGATTAGCTCTTAATTTATCAAAAGTTGTATTTTAACATGACGATGATAAAAAAGTTTAACAATAGTTTGTACAAGATTGAACTGAGTCATGTGAATGCGGCTCCTAAGATTTTTGAATTTATTTATGATCTGTTTTGTAAGTTTTTTCTCTAACAATGGTAAAAAGATCTATTAACAATGAATAAGTTAACCAAAATATGGTGGTAGAATGGTGGATTAAATGTTATGAAAGTAAAATATACATATATGGCAGCTAATAAGGTTATAAATATGCATTTATATGTGGGAAAATTAATACCAATGTGAAATTCATTGAAATGAAATGTGTAATGTTTAACGCCCGCAATTTGTGTGAATTGTGCTAGTGAACTCCACATGCTTCTCAAGTAAAGCAAAGAAGGTAGCACCATCTTTCTTCATTATTGGAGCATACTGTCATCCACACTTCATTAATCATAATGACAATCACCCCAAGGATCCAGTTTTCATCAACAATGCAGCCACAATGGTACTTCCTCCTTCCAATTTTTTTATTTGTTGATCTGAATGACATGGACAGCACCACCAATTTTGTCCTGGTTTATTATCTATTTATTGTCCATTGAGGAAAAGAACATCTTCTGACAATAGCTGAACCAATCAGGTATTGCTCCATTGCATACGCCTGTATCTCCATTGGAACAGTAGATAGATTTGTTTGTATTAGAATGAGCGGACAAAACTGAGTGTAACTAGAAATACCAACTTAAGCAGGACTCCGAGAACTGTACATGCCTCACACATAAACATCTTGTATCTCCAATCCCATTTCCTAATGAGGTGAAAGGTGGCATCATAATCCCAACATGCGTTCTTAGTAAACTCTTGTCATAAAGAAACTGCATGCATCATTCCTCATCATGACACAATGGTGTGAGATCAATAATATTAGCAAATCTAGCCACAGCAGTGAAATGCAACACAAAGTTTATTTACTGAATGGCAGGGACCAAATAAGATATGCATAGATAGTCAACATGAAAAATTCAATGCCACAACCGGGATTTGAACCACGGATCTCCTGGTTTCCATCCAATCGCTCTAACCCATTGAGCTACCATGGCCAACTTGCCGTACGACATTAAATTCTCCATTTGACTCGTATATTTCCCTGGTAGACCACTAGGGGCTCTCGCATTCGAGATACACCATTTGTGACGACTTCCTATTGTAAGTACTTGAGTCCCAGGCTTCATCATTTAACTCTTTATTGTTTTAGTTAATTGATGGAAATTAATCATTTCTTCACACTAGCTGTATATAAGCTAAGGTTTTTGATAGAGTCAACACGAAAAATTCAATGCCACGGCCGGGATTTGAGCCACGGGTCTCCTGGTTTCCATCCAGTCGCTCTAACCCATTGAGCTACCATGGCCAACTTGCCATGCGAGAGCCCCTAGTGGTCTACCAGGGAAATACGAGTCAAATGGAGAATTTAATATCATGACAGCAAGTTGGCCATGGTAACTCAAAGGGTTAGAGCGACTGGACGGAAACCAGGAGATCCGTGGCTCATATCCCGGCCGTGGCATTGAATTTTTCATGATAACTCTATCAAAAACCTTAGCCTATATACGGCTAGTGTGAAGAAATGAATAATTTCCATCAATTAACTAAAATAATAAGAGTTAAATGATGAAGCCTGGGACTCAAGTACTTACGATAGTAAGTCACCACAAACGGTGTATCTCAGATGTGAGAGCCCCTAGTGGTCTACCAGGGAAATACAAGTCACATGGAGAATTTAATGTCATGACGGCAAGTTGGCCATGGTAGCTCAAAGGGTTAGAGCGACTGGACGGAAACCAGGAGATCCGTGGCTCATATCCCGGCCGTGGCATTGAATTTTTCATGATAACTCTATCAAAAACCTTAGCCTATGTACGGCTAGTGTGAAGAAATGAATAATTTCCATCAATTAACTAAAATAATAAGATATGCATTTTCACAATAAATGGTAAAGGTACCTTACTTCTAAGAAAAGCAGATGTACAGTTTTAACACAATATGCAAGACATATCTGGGGCACTCATGCTGAAGTAAGCAGCAAATGGCCTGCAAATATCATGGTTACCTGCACTCTTATTGATGGCAATTTGGTAGCTTTTGTCAGCACTTCAGTCAGTCTGATGTTGAATGTACAAAAAGCTTTTGCGGGACGTAAAGGAGAGTATGTCCAATTTCAGTGAGCAGTTCAAATCATACCATGACTTATTATTTCAATAAATAATAATAACAATTAATAATAATTATTATTATCCAGCTCAAATTAGGAATTTGGAAGCAGTACAATAAATGTATGATTATAGGAGCATTTCACATTATTTAAAAGTTAATTTAAAAATAGGAATGGGAGATATATGAAGATTAGAGGAAAGGAATACAAGTAATGTAGGTAAATTGGTAAAATTCAGAATAGAAGATATAGAAAGGCAGGAAATACAGAGAAGTCTATAAAATATGACATCATTATAATTTTACAAACAAATAAGAAACTGGGACGAGAAGCATACGTAGATTACTGCAATAGGCAAAAGAGAGAAGGGCTAGCTTGGATGAGAACAGGAACAATATTCCTAAGAGGAAAAAGGGAATTTGTGAATTGTGTGGTGGAAAAGAAAGTATAGAACACTAACAGAATGTGAGGAGGTTGCAATGTGGAGAAAAATGGTTTGGGAGGAAAAATGGGAGAAAGTAGAGAAGAGGATAGTAGCTATAAAAATGTTAACTGGAAAGGAGGAAAAAAAGGTAAGAAGTATTGGAGAGTTCTTGCAGAAAGTAAAAGATAAATGGGCCAGAACTGTAAAGAACATAAGAAAGGAAGATGAGGGGGAAGAATGGGACTAATTAAGTAACAAGGAGGCATGGAGGTTAAGAGCTACCTGGCAGAGCAGAAGACCAGGGTGTCATGTAAGCCAAGGTAGCAACAACGTAAAGGCAAATAAATGTAGCCTAAAGTTGTAAATTGTAAAATTTTGGAATATGCACAATACATAATTCATTCATTCATAAGTTAATTTAAAAACTTTAAATTGGGATTAACACAATGAAATAATGTAATAATTATAAAGTATTTAATAATAAATAAAAGTATTAATATCATATCACAGTTCATTTCTTGGAAGTGTTGTAACACTGTTTAGTGTTGTAATAAATTTAAAGGGAGTCGATTAATGACACTAAACATTGGTGTTTAGTGTCATTAATTGACTCCCTTTAAATTTAATAAAATCATATCAGAGGTTTAACATAACTGGTTAAAACTTGGTGTGCAGTATATACGAGGGCTGTTCAATAAAGAATGATCAAAATGTTTTTACGGTCATAACTTTTCGCACTAAAATTCAATCTTATTATATTCTGTTAGCTTTTTGTGAAACAAACATGCCGTAGTAGTTTCATTGTTGGTACTCCTGGTTCCCGCCTGTGAGAACCAGGCAAATTCAGACATGTCAGTATCGCCTACCGCTGCAATTGAGATAACACGCAAGGAACAATATGTGGCTTAGAAATGTTTAAATAGGAGAGACAATCAATTTCAAAGGAAGGTGGACCCAGTGCTCCAGTTACTGCTCTTACAGAAGAAAACATCAACACTGCTGCTGCCATTGTGAGAGAGGATCGACGAATTACCTTAACATCATTTTCTGAAATACTGAACATTTCATTGAGTGCCACCCACACATTGGTGATAGAAACATTATACATGGGACGTGTTTGTGCGCGATGGATTCCAAGACTGTTGATTCCCGAACAGAAGGACATTCGCATGCACGTCTGCATGCAGTTAAAGTTGATGTTAGAGGAAGACCCGGAGTTTCTTTCAAACGTAATCACTGCTGATGAAACTTGGCTACATCATTTTGATCCTGAGAGCAAACAACAAAGCTCAGTGTGGAAATCTACTTCATCACCAACCCCCAATAAAGCAAAAGTGGTTGCTTCTGCTGGGAAAGTTATGGGCATCTCATTCTTTGATATTCATGGAATGGTTTATCAGCATGTTGTACCTGCACACACATCAGTAACTGGACAATACTACAGGGATGTCCCGAAAACATTGCAAGTCCATATCAGGCGCAAAAGACCACATTTCCGTGAAACATGCTGGATGCTGCACCACGATAATGCGAGGCCGCACATTGCCAATGTTGTTGCTGAATATCTTGTAAAAATCAACATGAAGTGCATCCCTCACCCTCCCTATAGTCTGGATTTAGCCCCATGTGACTTTTTTCTATTCCCTAACTTGAAGAAACGCCTTTGTGGGAAGCATTATGCATCATCAGAAGCAGTGGTGAAGGCTGCAGAGGTGATTTTGAAGGATCTCTCAAAAAATGGTTTCCAGCATATCTTTAAAAATGGCAGAGATGCTGAGACAAGTGCATCGCATTCAGAGGAAACTATTTTGAGAATGACCATCAAAATTATGAGGATGAGTAAAGGTACATTGTCAAAAAAAATTATGATCATTCTTTATTGAACAACCCTCGTATGTACTCTTTATGTTCTGTGTATATAGTATAAAAATTATAGGAACCAGAAGAAATCTGCAGGTTTTCAGATTTTCTAGATATATAGTCTTAAGTAGCCATGATAACTATGATAAGACCATCAGGCAGGAGGAAGAGATTGATTTGCAATTTAAACTATAGGCATAGTTCTAGTTTTTAATTGTTATTCTTCATACATTACACACTTAACTTTCTCCTAATTCCACTATCATATACAGATACAAAACTCTATAAATCCATACACTCATGACTGCCTTTAATGTTTTCTACAGGGAGATGGTGGTTCTGCTATGGTGTGTGATATTGACGGTCTATACTATGTTGCTGGTATTGTTTCCTGGGGAATTGGATGTGGAGATGACAGTGTCCCTGGAGTCTACACAAATGTAAACAATTACCAGCAGTGGATCATGGATCAAATTAACCAAGATTAAAATATAGATGCATATTGTATGGACTACAAATAAATATTAGGTTACTTTAGCATTTAGAACCATAAAGAAATCATGTTTTAGAATGATGCAATAAAAATATGAAAAAAAAAAAAAAACCTGATGGAATGATATGTTATTACACAGCACAATTGAATTTTCAACTTTATACTCCAATGCATATGATCTGTTGACACATTCATTAAGTCTCCTCGCATGTTACTTGCTAGAGATTTAATTGGTTTTAGAGTAACAGCAGATTTTAAAAATCACATTACTTGGATGTTTGATTACAGAACACAGCTTTAGAAATGTTGCAGTATATGGTGAATGCAGCTGCTTTCTGGATGATTCAGCAGCACATATTGTGAAAAGCAATTTTGGTTTCCATCCTCCTCTCCAATATTTCAAGGATGGATCAGGAACCAATAAAGAACTGAGAATGGGAAATAAATCAGCAAACAACATTTTTATACATGAAAGAAGCTAAAAACAACAGTTAATTAAGATATCGAGATTTAACTGTATTGGAACTCCACAGTGAAGCGAAATAATTATTAATTTATAGATGAGTCATATATGACTCATCTATAAATTAATAGTTAATTAAGATGCAATTTACTTAAGATAAGTCAGCACTAGTAACACTAACATCACTTTTTTTCTCTCTGTTAACTTGTTTAGGGAACATGTGTTCCTGTCTTCAGAAAGCGTCCGACTGACCCATGTTGATGTTTCTGTTGTGGTGGTTGTCTTATTATGGTGATTTTAGTGTTACTAGTGCCAACTCATTTTAAGTAATTACAAACAAAAACATTTTGTTTGACAATAACCCAGTGGGAATGCATATTGATGGCTATATTGAAAGTAAAGTGCAAAAACATATTTTGCTCTGATCAGTGATATTTTTCACCTATTACCAATTCAGCCAACATAATATAGGTTAACCAGCACCAATAATTGATAGAGTAAACATTTTCTAAATCTATTCCCAACTATTCTAGTTGTACCAACTTCATTCCTGTATCAATAGCTTACATAACATAAAAAAATTACTGCGTTTCTCTAAAAGAGAGAAAATTTCCGATAAAAAATCTGGCACTTATCAATTTAATTCTTTAGATTGCAACCAGGTTTACACTGGAAGGACCAAATGTAGTTTAGAAACCAGAACGGAAGAACATTTTAAAAATATTAGATATAAACAGACTTATAAATCAGTCATGGCAGTTCATTTTTGGTCACTTAACCATTAAATAAACAGAAGTTAGATTATTAAAGCAATTAAATGGTTCCTAGTTTTAATGGTTTGAGAGAAAATATTTATTTTAAGAAATAGAAATAACATATTGAATTTTGAAATACCACCAATTGATTCTGTCTTTAGGTTTGTTTTATTTTCACAGTTTGATAATACATACAAAAATAATGACCTTTAGTGGCAGTAATGATGACAATGAAGCAAACATTGACTGAATATGCAAAGAATTTTGGCAAAATTAGTCTCTTGACCTTTGTGGAAATTGCATCATTTTTTTTAAAAGATAAGTGAAGTTTTGTGACAAATATTATATTTTATTATTTGTTACTTCACTGATAGCTTCTATTTTTATGTATTAATTAGAGATCAACTGTTTCACTTCAAGACCCTATTACACAATTTTAACCTGAGCACATACAGACTATGCATTTTGCAAGTGCTATATAAAGAAGATTCTGACCATATTATAAATGACTTCTCATTTGACTGACTTCTGAGAAACAATAAAGCCTAATTTAAGCTGAATAACTGGAATAAGATGTCTAAATAAAGACATCAGTGAAGAGCAGAAGCTCTCTTGGAGTACAGATTAAGAGTGGAGGGTCCCAGGCATTCTCTAAGGTATACATCCAAACCTAAAGGAGAGATAAAAGGTGCAGAAAATTGTAGAGCAGACAAACATTTTGAGGTTAGCTGAACGGTATTTCTGATGCAGTATAATAATAGAAATGTTGCATGAATATAACTATAATTTATAAAACTTAATTTTCCAGTGAAAATGAAATGTAACTCACATAACAAATGTGTGTGTAGTGTATCAACTATTGAGTACTGCTACTCTATGAGAAACTGTCCATTATAAGCATGTACTACACTGTATTCTTTGTACAAAACAAGATGAACACTCAGTATTATCGTAGGCTTCCCACCAAACCATCTAGTTACAATTAGTACTATGCCAGAGAAATTTTGTTTACATATGACATGCTACATTACATCATGAATGCATTTCATAATCAGAAAATTTAATATGATGCATTTATTGTTGACACATGTAGACAGGGCAGTAAAAAAGTTCTGCGGCTCTTCATTCCTATCCTCAAAATTACTTATTTTTAACTGTCTTTCCTCTACAATTCTCTGCAACTATATATAACAATGCATGTACACATTGAAATGTTGCACCAGATGGAGCACCACCTCATTTTGGTTTAGGTGTGGATCTTTTCGAAAAGGAAATTTATGAATGGTGAAAATTTGAGTAATGTAAAAACAAAAGAACCACTCATATCATATTACGATCTAACACTATGTGATATCTCATTTTGGGGTTTTATGAAAGATAATTGTTTTCCCTTTTGCCCTGAAACCAAAGGGTTCTATGTCATTTGCAAGAGCAAAATCAGTGCACATTTTAGTTTCATATCAACATTTATAAATTATGACTGTAAGATTTTAATTGTATGTATGAATCCTCGTTTTCATTTCAAAGTTCATGAAAAAATTTATAATACATACAATTAGTGCTGTAATAATGTGATTTGTATATTTAAAATGTTTAAAATATACTAGCCAAAACTCACTTGTTTTAATCAGAAAATGTTTCAAGAATATTTGCTGTGGTGCTGATTGCAATAGCAGTACATTTTGGTCCTTCAACTATGAAATCATGCCTATGGCCATTCTTGAAATGTGCTAACATGCAGTTGAAAGCTCATGTGGGAACAAATATATCCTTAAGAACAAAGACAGCATACAGTATGCACATATTTTCTTGAGCTCTGGATTTACGGTGTGGTGCGGGCAGAGGGGAAGAAGCGAGAGCTAACGCTCGTTTGTTTCTGCAGTGTGGTCAACCTTGAAAAACACAGTTCAACAAAATAGCGTGTCAGATAAGCAAAGATATCAAAAGTTATGTTGCATCCTCAAAAACATTCCTTAGTATTACCCATGCCAGCTCAATTGAGTTCAGATCACAGTTACACGGAGGTAGATGAATAATGTGTCCTCTTTTGAGAGCCATAACATCCACAAATGTTCATACAAATATAAATAGTTTTCAAGTAAATGCTGATGTACATTACCACCACACTCGTAATAAGGATAAACTGGCAATTCGAGTGCACCAAACGAGCCTTTATGAAAGAAGCTTTAACTACAAAGGGATAATGTTATATAATAAACTTCCAAATTCATTTAAACAAGCTCTATCATTAAAACACTTTAAGAATAAGGTTAAGAAATCTTTGCATGCACACTGTTCTTATACGGTTAATGAATTTTTAGAACTATAACCACGTAAATGAGCACTGGGAGCACAGTACATTCACAAACCTGTAATATTTATGTTATGACATTTCTATTAGTAAATTACTCTATGCAAATACCACATGAAACCATAGAAAAGCTGCTTACTGTGTATATTGTATGTAATCAATTTGACTTTATGTATATACTGTATTTATACATTTTAACGTGTCTCAAAACATGAATATGTTGCCAAGGACGAACTAAAATTCTAATTCTAACATACGATTGTTAGCTGATTAACCTCAAAATTGATCAAAACAAAATATGGCGGACATGATAAAGCTTAGCGTATTAGCCACTAGATGTCAGTGTATAGCACATTTCAAATTTCAAAGTTGCCATCTATGTTTATGGAGTTAAACGAAACTTACCGAAAGAGGACTTGGGACTCGATTGCTTTTCTTATCGCGCGCATACTGTACTAAACTTTGATGATACTCCATTAGATTAGTTAAATTCATCATCCCACCTTTAGGGTGAAACAAATTTTCTATACCAAATGCTGCAACATCAAGCAAAAATCCTTCTGGCTCGCACATTAATAAGTCCACAGCTAACAATGACAGCAAATACTCTTGAAACATGTTCTGATCAAGGCAAGTGAGAAAATGTAGAAGTGCTACAATTTCCAACTCATTATATTCTAAACATTTTAAACAAACAAAATGTTTGGTGATACTCTTTTGTTCCATTCTAATCCAGCTATTTTTGTAAATGTATAAATACTCCCTGAAGGTCCACCGGCTTATTATGATAGCATTTGTAGCTTAGATTGAACTGTGTTCGTACTGAATGCAATCAGAGACCCACAATACCAAACATACTCGGCACGCGTCTGAATGGGTTGAGGAAAGCTGCCATTCAAAACTCCCAAAGACAGCAGTTATAATATAAGAGAAATTAAGACTTCAAAAAGTTTCTTACTCAAACCATTTCTAAAGTACTACACTTCTTTCAGTCCACTATAAAGTGTTACATAAAAGTCCAATTTTTAGTTAAGAATGATGTGAATTGTGAATGAGTTTTTGGTTGAACAATTAGGTTGCCGGCTTCTCTGTCCAGAGAACACTTTTGGGTGCTATTTTTATTTCATTAGGATGCTTCTTAGGAGTCTGAAAGATAAGAGTGGAGGAGTGAATAGGAGCATGTTTTAAATATACATTATAAATATATAAATAAATAATAAAAATAGTTGTCAGTATTTTCAATATTATGTATAAAATCAATAAAACAGTAGATAGAGAGTTTTAGCTGACAGAAAATGTGTTGGCAAAATAAAAGCATGCAGAAATAAAATGGAAGTCTTACAATCAGGCCCTGTCACCTCCCCCCAACTTTTTAAACAAAGAACATTTAATTTTTCTATTTTCTTTCAAATCATTAGCCAAAATGTTGGTTGACTGTTCACAACACTCCACATAATATGGTCCACAACTTCCAGGAAAACCTAGTTTCACCCAGGAGCCACCCAGAGGGTCATGATGGTCAATGGTCAATGACAAATGGAGAATAATGATGCCAAACCACATTGGGCCTTGGGATATATGGAGCTAGTCAGAAATGAAGTCTTGGCTAGGACTAACTTAAAAATGACCTTGAACCCTCAGCAAGATATACGCAAAACCTGTGAACTATCCCAGCAACCCTCAGTCAAAATATTAATGGAAAAAGCAGAAATTACATAAGGCATATAAATGAATCACATACTTAGAGCTACATGACATGTAAGACACCAGACATGAAAGTTTGATTGCAAGCTAGTGTACACTTCAAAAGTTTATTTCTTAGCCAGAAAATGGCGGAAAGAAAAGCAAAAGAACAAATTCAAAGAACAATTTTCTCTCTGTATATTTCTACAAGTATACCAGTCACAAAAATAATAAATTAAGTACAAAAACAATAAAAGCTCTATAGCAAAGAAAAATTGAAGTACCATTAAATGATATATGAAGTGCAACTCCTGACTGTTTAACAATGTATACGTATAGCCACCTTTACAATCACATCCACAAGAAAATATAAAATGTCTCATTACTCTAAGGCAATGATTATACAAATGCTATTTACACTTATATACACATATCAAACTATAACAAATAGTGAGCATAATTTGAGTTACTGAAAACTAATTACAGATATTATCACTCACCATTTATGTTCTTATGAACTGTCGACTAATCCAATTTACAATGTACATTATTTACAACCGTTATAAAAATAACTCAAAATAAAATGTAATGTCGTGTCATAATCTATGCATGTGGCATCACTTACACTATTTACATAAGTTTATAGTAAACACTGAAGGCAACTTGTCACTTTTTACTGGATCCATCAGAAGCAATTTGAGCTGCCAAGTCTGCAAACTTGGCCATGTAGTCTACACTGCTTTCACTCATCAGGCACTGAAGCTGTGCCTCAACCTGTGAATTATATACATTGGAACAATGAGTTTCCAACAATAACTTATACAGATAAGTAACTATATACAGAATGAATTACAACATATATGTCATTTATTTTGGGAAATACTGCATTAAAATATTCAAGAAAAGAATATAAAGCACAAAATAATGTTTCCATTTGATTTCATCAATTAAACTGGTCGCCAATCTAGAAAGTGATTGACATTTCGTGTGGAGAGAGAGGCGACGTTGCCGCTTATTGCTGCCATGTGGAGAGTGCGATAGGATTACGCACACGAAGTTGATTCAGTTGCGACTGCAATGGGTATTTTATTATTATTATTCTTATTATTATTTATAATACTGTACAGAAAGACAATAGAAAAGTCATGGATCTACATGCAAACGGTAGAACATGCAAGAACACATCAATGTAAAGACCATCGTAACAAAAGAGGCATATCTGTGACATTTTGATGCTTATTGAACTGGGGAAATGCCGCTTACATACTTTTTTTCCCGGGAGTTTCTAATTTAGATCAGATGCCTGACTTTCTTCTTTAAAATACTTTTCTTTCCCAATCTTAACCACAGTGTTCTTACTGATACCTACAGCAAGTGAAGTCCTATCAAGCAACTTAGAGAATGGAATAACAGGCTTTCCTTTCAATTTCTCCTCTTCTAAGTATTCTCTCATGGAGCATATTACTCGTATTTCCCATGCCAGTTCTTTAATTGGAATACCTTTACAAAATATAGTTTTATTTGGTTCCTGAGCATGTTCAGGTTTTTGCTTGTCACTATTTTTATACATAATTAAACATTCATTAAAACACGATTGCAAATGATCACAACATGCGCAATGATACACGAACTCACACACACACACACACATAAACCAAGGGAAACGGTCACAAAATGCAAAGCAACTTGCCAGTACAGGATCTCTAACTGTTGTAGCCTTATATAAAATAACAGCAACATACAGGCATTCTGTTTACGTAGCGTTATTAGAAGAGAAACAAAAACCAAGGTATTGTGTTTACTGCAGCGTTTGCTTAACTCGCTCGCCCGCACGTCATGCTAAGCATGTGTTAGAATATTGGCAACCATGGTTTATCATCTAAATTGTCATGGAAACGTCTTGACTCAAGTGGTCCTTCTAATGGTTACTATGACAACTGTTATGACGTACTCATCCCCTCCTGTTTATTTACAGCATTTTTCCATGTGCTTACTAACTGTCAATCACATTCTAGTTTGGCGACCAGTATAGCTATAACTGGAAGTGGGTAGGTGTCATATCACTTCAAAATTTCAAATGTGAGTCAGGATTGAATAGGTACCATTAAGTGGTCTTCAAAACAAATATCTTTCAAAGGAAACATTTTAAATAATTCATACTCTTTCAAGGAGAAAAGTGCACAAAAAACACACTACATAATGCACTGGACCCCAAGTATGCTGAAAGGGTAAAAGGTTATACAATTACATAAAGATAATTATACAGGTTCACAAACTTCACTTATCTTTTAAGAAAATTCATGAAAATTTCCACAGAATTAAAGAGACTAATTTTGTAAATGCTTACATCAGTCATTTCCTCATTGTCATCATTATGGTTGCCAGATGTAATATTTTTATACATATTTTACCGAACTCTGAAAATGAAACAAAAAGACAGAATCGATTGGTGGTATTTCAATGACTGAAAATGTAAATATTTATGAAACTGGTCTCTTTCTATGGAAATTTTCGTCAATTTTCTTAAAAAATGGATAAAGTTTGTGACAAACAATTATATTTTATGTAGTATTTGTTGCTTCACTGTTGCTAGCTCCTACTTTTTACATATAACCTTTTATATTGAGAAATGTGGCCACACTGAGTGGTTACACCACTTGGCTCTCACCAAGGCAGCCCAGGTTCGATGCCAGGCAACCACAAAGTGAGATTTGTGGTGGACAACATGGCACTTGGATGGGTTTTCTCCAGGTCCTCTAGTTTCCCCTGTCAGAATTCCATCAATTGCGCCATCATCTTTCTTACATTCATCTCGCCTTCATATATATCATCCCCTTTCTTCGCCTTCACATCAGGCATTGGGCTGATCACATATCCTGGTTCTCTATCGGATCCAAAAGTTCTGTTCCTCAGGCCCAACCTTACAAGAGATAGAGGAACAAGAATCCCCTAACACCACGATAGTGGTACAACTAAGGAAGTTAAAGAAGATATTGAGAAATGTTACATTGAGATAATTAAAATTAAAGTTAGTACAGGAAGCTCAGATGGTCTTGAATAATACAATGACAGTTGTGTATTTTGTTTCCTTTATTTTTATGGCTAATGAAATTAATATAAAAGTTAAAAGTGTCTATAAATACTTCAGTTCTACCACATATAGTGATGATTTTCACAAAAAAAGGGTTGATATGTTGATAGCTTTGGGCAAATAAATGGGCTGTACATATATACACCAAGAGACACCCTCACACAGTGTATGACCAACTGGACAACTGAAGTCTAGACGCAACAGAAGTAGACATATTCTTTTCTCCTTGATAGAGTATGAACTAATAAAACCATATCCTACTAAAGTTGTTTGTTTTGGAGGGCTCCATCTAATGGTATCTTATTTAAACCCCACTGCAAAAGTACTAGTGAGAGCAGTGTCATGTTATGAGTAGAGTGCATCTCCGCAGGGAAGGGGTTGACAGGCTTTGGAATGATGCAGAAAGCAGTTCACGGATCAGCAATTGCAACTCTGTAATAAGAAATCGGTGGGCTATGGAATAGGGTAGTGAGGCAGATTTGTGCAAATATCAGAATGATGTTCAGAATTGATGTGTAGCTACGTGACAGAGGTTGGCCTGTGTGTTTGTCAGAAAGATTTATTAGCAGCACACAGGGTGCATGCTTAAGAGACATAAAAAACACTGCAAAAATAATTCAAAGTACTGTATATGTGTAAAACAGAGACTGATTATACATTAGCATTAAGCTAACGATTTAGTGACAAAGCAGTTTGAAGTGAAGTTTGTTGTCTTTGTCACATGGTGTCAGGGGTGGGATAGGAAGAGGTGATGGAGGCAGCTTTCGGAAAATTTTGTGCTAGCATGAATAAGATGGAATCCTTGATAGAAGAAATAAAAACGGTGAAATCCAGAAAGGTAAACATTAAGAGTGAAATGAAAACTGGCCTGAACAAAATGGAATCAACATATGTAGAAGAAATGAAACTCAAATTGGAGAATGTGAATTATGGAATGGATGAAATAATGAGTGAAACAATTACTGTGAACTTTGCGAAAGAAGAGATGAAGACAGAAGTTTCCAAGATAACAGAAAAGAAACACAGAAGTGAGAAGAAAAGAGATCAAAATTGACAAGCAATCGGCTGCCACACAGAAAGATATTGAAGCAATTTCTTCTTTCTATATGCTTTATAATACATTAATGACCTGGAGGACCTGACCAGAAAGCTTAAAATTCCAGAATGTGGAATCGAGGAACAAGTTTTGCTTGCAGAGGAGAGGATAGCACTGGACTGAGAAGGGAGCAGCTGGGGACAAGGTGATGGCTGCCCTCAGCATGAGCATCAGGAGTGTCTTATGTTGGGAACATGGGATCGGCTCAAGAGAAGTTGGTGATCTCCATGAGACATGTGAAAGCAGAGTAACCACCTGGAACCTAAGGAGGACTGTCAACAGGCAAGTGAAAGTCCTGCGAGCAAATGAGTAAGAGTCAGCATAGCATACAGCACATGGAAGCAACATCAAGTGACACCATATGTCTTGGATGAAAGACTGGAGGACAGCCTCATCGTGGATGGCGGCAGGGTACAAGAAATGCAGTATCATATGATGAACATGGGTGCAATGTGACCAGGATCAGAAATAATGAAGCGAAGGGCTTGCCATTAAGGAAACTAAACTGGCTTTACTAAATAGTGATGGCATCAGGTGATAGTGCCTATTGTCACCCAATTATCAGAAGGCACGGCCTACTGGCAGCTGGGTAGGGGACAGAAGGCGTTCAGGCTATGCCTACCCTTGTAACTGGTTGGCGCTTGCTGAGGGGGTGGGGGATAACTACCACAAGTCAATGGACCGTCCCTTTCCCCTCCCTCTGACTTCTGGAACAACCAGGATATTTCATCTAACCCGGAACCTTCTAGATTGGCCAGTTGGTCCTATATATGCGACGCGTTGGGCTGGAGGAGAGTTTAGTTCTTGGCGAGCAGCCGTGAAGAGCACAGTGCTAGCGAATGGACTGGAAGACTGCATACGTGTATCAGAGGAGTTCTTAGTCAGCTCTAGAGAGAGTTGCACGTAATTGTGAGTGTGGAGTGGACCTGTGACAGACGAACTGGTGGATTGAAATTGTGTGCACTACGTAATTTTGTAATCGGCAAGAGTTCCAACTGTAATTCGGTGGAAATAAAGAACATTTTTGAGTTTGTGCAATTGCACTTTTAATTTCACAAACCCACAAAGTCTCACACTATGGAGGAGCCCTGGGTAGAGGTGACTGGGGTGGAGCACTAAGTGTGTGGGTTTCGTCGTGAAGGTGGCTGAGGATAAGACACTTGGTCCAAATACCTCCAGGATCTCGAGACAATGGTCAACGTTAAGCAAAGACTAAATTAAGTGAAGTGGCAGATCATAGGGAAAGACATGTCCAGAGGCTGTCCCAAGCAAAGATGCAAAGTGTTCAAGGCAGGTCACCTGACCTGCTCTGAGGAGGGAGCAGTGTCACACGTTGCTGTTTTCAAATGCTAGGCTTTGGCAATGAAGCCATTAGCTCTCTTGCTCTCCAATATTTCTGTGTAGTGGGTCCGGCAGGTAGGGCTTCACAGAATAGCATAAACATATCCGTTTTTTAAGTGGACACCAATTTTTTGCTTGTAAAGGTGGTTACATCATCCACTCACTTTAACCCCCAGTATGTCTGGAGGGTCGCACCTGTCTTTGGTTAATGGGTCCATTGGACCTGGCCGGGAGGAGTTTTAAAGTCCATCGGCTTTTCTCACAAGCACCAATTGTGGAACATTTGTATGCCATGACAGGTCAGCGCAGGAGATGAAATAGCATTTCCTCTATTTCTGATGTAGTTATACCGCTAATGCTCGGTCCCAAAGCCTCATTGGTAAAAGCAGGTTGCACCACGGGCAGGTTGAGGTTGGGATTTGGATAGGAGAGATTTGGAATGCACATCACTATCCCTTGCATCCCTGAATGTAATATATTGTAACATATGAGTTGAGATAGTTTTTCACCATGTTTCCACTGGTTGCAAGGAATACACCATACCATCTTTTCAAAAGAGGGTCCTAAAAGGACATACAGGTATGAAAGCTTAGGGAGGTCATTGTACTCACCCTTACACAGAAATAAATACAGAAATGTCACATTGTCACATTGGTGAATGCAAAACTGATTTGGAGGGGAAGAGTTGAGTCAGGCACCTTGGCCGCCACTGCGAAGAAGCAGGAGTAGAGAAATCGCCTTGCCTTGTTGCTTGTTGGCTATCAGGAGAGGAGTGGCATAATGTAAGGTCATCATTCCTATGAACCAGCTGGACCAAGGGCAGACTGCTATGCAGTGAGGTGACAAGCCCTACCCACATGAGGAAGGCTAAATATATATGGGGACAGTTGGCCATATTTTTCATTCAATTCCTGAACAAGGCTAGGGAGCTTGGAATGGCCAAAAGTTCGACATTAGTAACTGACACGTCTGATCACCCACAAAGCTCTGATTAACATTTTGCTCAATTATATGTTTTTTACTTATATGTTTTCTCATTAATATGTAACAACTTTTGGTTCCCATATACGAAATGCATATTACGCTTATTCTACGTTAAGATATATTGTGCATGGATTCTGAAAACTGTATTCTTGGTATAGCGGCAAAAAACAGTAGGCATATTGGGTATAATGACAATAGCTTTGAAACACATTATTGTTGTGCATGTGATAATATTACAGTTGGCAAGGTCATACTTCTCTAGATTCTATTTGATAATAAAATCATAGGCCTAAACTATTAATGCACCCATGTTCATGAGACAATCCAAGATCTAGCTCTGTAATTTTGATAATCACAAAGCGTAAATGATGATAGTATTTCTACAAATTAAAGCATATAACTGAATGGTGTGTAAAAGTGCAGAAAAATTAAGAGCAGCAAAGAAAACTGATTTTTTTTTTAAAGATGTAAAGCACCAGTATTCTGAAAATTTGCTGATTAAAATCTAAGACAGTATCAGTTCAATAAGAAAACTGACTTTTACATCTCATTTATAAATTAATTTAGTCATCTCCCTTTGAAAACATGTAATTCATGTTGTACTGTTCAGATTGGCTCCACAAAATAAATTTAGTTTGAAAAAATTATAAATCACTTAACCAGCATACTGTATGACATGAAGCCTGGTATACACAAAATCTGAGGACTGCAACATATCTTGTGAATGATTAAGAGGGCACAGTATCAGATTAAAACACCAAAGAAATATCAAATATAAACAAAATGGTAAGTCAGCAAGAACATACTATTTCTGGATAGACAATCACAACATAAAATACAAGAAATTAAATTCCTTATTAAAATTGTTGATAACTGTTCTTGAGCTTGCCACATGGAAAAATATCTTTATTTTTTAAAATTCTAATAAAATGTTAAATTTTGATATTTCACCACTCAGCAGTCACTTACTTCTATTAGTTTACCACCAGATGGCAGCAATTACATGTTCAGGCTGAGGAAAAGGAGGAAGAGACCATTATTTGTCGTCAAGTTAACAATGGGGACAAATGTGTTTTGAAAATGTAGCATGATTTTAACAACTGATGAATGTGAAGTTTAAGCATGAATATACAACATACATACATGTAAAATGAAAATAATTCAACAATTAATACTGCTTTCATTTTTATGTTTGTTATATTTGTGGCAAAAAGCACAGAAACCCTTATAAGTACTCACATCGGAAGAAAGTCTTGTGTCCTCTGTGGCAGGTGCAGTGGATGGAGGTTTCAGAGGTGATTCCAAATGACCTAGAAAACTGCTCAATGAAAAATCAGCTACCTGTAAAGGACACAAAATTAATAGATTACATCTCAAAGTTATTAACTAACTTAAAACTATCACACAGCTACAACAACTGGGCAATAAGCTTTATTAACTGATGTCTGGAGGAATCTAATAACAGTGACACCCAATTCAATAAAACAATTTAGTATGCTTCTTTCAAACTACATCACTCACTTTTTACATAAAAAGTTGGATCTCCAAGGTTGAAAACAAATTTGACGGCTCCCAAAACCAGTCCCTCAAAAGTTTAAAACAAATTAATTGTAACTGTGACATAGTATTGTTAACACAAATAACAGTTGTTAAAGAAACAATTTTTGGTATGAGGACTGCTTACCAAAGTGGTGTAAGTACTGTGCCAAGCGAATGGAGAGAATTTTTTTGAGTCAAATCCACCAACATGTAAGGCTGTTTATGATTTAATTCATAAATTTGAAACTGAAGGTTTTGTTTTGGGCAACTTAGGTCAGCACCAATTGATGAAAATAATCTGTTTGGCTGTTATAAAGACAGCAGCAGAGTTCCCATATATATCACATTGGCTAATCCAAACAATATTACATCAGCAGAACATCTACAGTGCAGTCCACGCATGATACAAGATATATGAGTTACTGATGTAGCACGATTCCTCTGTTGTTGTGGGTTTCGATGCCCCAAAGTTACGGCAACATATATAGCAAGATTCGTGCTGGTATCTCGTTTCCTGTTGTTGGTCTTACTTTGTCGATCTTACCTTCGTCCAAAATATTATGACTTGATGAAGATGTTCCTCGAAGTTATCAGAAAAATCCTTAATTATGCATCGGCTAGCTTTTAATATTCTTCTGTTATATTCTTACTTATGAGCAATGAAAACTCTAAGTAACAAGGGTGGTAACGAGTGAAAATTCATTTAGATTTTGAATTTGAATTTCTATAAGAAATCAATCTTTTGTTTATTTCTTTTAACACCAAATCCATTACAGTTCTTATCACAAAACTTCATACTGTGATCGGAATCAATCTAATACTTCAAATTTTACTAACACTTAACTATTTTCGAGCAATTTAAAAAGTGTCTGATCTCTTTGGCATTCCAGAAAGAAAGATAAATTTTCTTTCGGTTTCTACACTAAGATTATTTAATCCTTCATTACTATTGCTACCCATATATTACTTTTATATGATTGGCCAATTTACTACTACATCACTACATTACGTAATACAATTATTACTACGGCCAATCACAAAATTAAATATATTTTTACACAATTTTGCTTGTTTTTCTTTTATAAATTTATACATTTTTCAAAACCTTTTTAAATATAAATCAAAACAACTGTTACACTGAATGATTTAGATAAGACAGCTAAAATATTATGAAATTATGCTTCATTAGTATTGACTTGACCAGAAATTTTTTCCTAACATTTTTTGTGATAGTCAAGTTGTTGGGACATGTAAACTGACATGACTTTTACTTATGAGTAATCAGAAAATCACTAGTTGTTTTGGAGCAACTGCTAAATCAAATCAGTGTAAATGTGTGTGTTGTAATACTGGTACTTGGTATAACTACTTTATTGATGATAATCTCACTGGAGACAGTTCTACTTCAAGAGGTTTCACCAAGAATCTTCATTTACATGGTCAACTATGATCAACTCTACTTCCAGCACGTTGGAGCTCCTGCACGTTAAGCATCATTAGCTTGTAGAATGAACCTTGATGACATTTTTAATGTACTTGGACGTCATATTGCAATTAAATTTCCACCATGATGCCCCAATATTATCCCAATGGATTTCTTTCTTTGGAATGGTTAAAGACAAAATCTATAGAAGTTAAAGAAAGCTCTTGAAGAGCTGACCAATTACATGAAGGATGTCTATAAACTGAATTACATGTAACAGTGTTTGCGTGTGTGCTGGAGTGTTCCAAGTACATTTCAACCGTATAATAATAAAGGAAGACAGTTTCAACATAAAACTAATATGCAATGTAAGCTTGCATTATGTTCAAATTATTCAACATTAATATGTTAAGCAAGGAGCCACCTCTATAATGTCATGAATTTTAAGCATAACTTGTAAATACCTCTGAGTTGAGCCACTGTTGATCATCCTCTCCTTCTTTCAGTATCCTTGAAGGACTTGTAGGAGGTGTGCTAGTACTTTGTGCAACATTTTCTGCTGGTAGTAGACCTGTTCCAGGACAAACAGAAAAAGCTTGGTGTTAATATTCCAGCTTTCATCAATCACATTTAAAATCATACAACAAAGCATAATAAACCCGAGAATGTTACCGGACAGCTTTTGATCTCTCTCAACAGCTTTTGAATACAAAATATGCAGATTTACTACCAAATTGGCAATAGTACTGATTTTCAGAGACTTTAAAACAAACTTTGCTTAAAATAAATCTGATGTTTTACATTCATATGAGTTTCTCCATCCACTCTTCTGCAAACTACACTTACAAATCCTTATTTTACTATTTACTTCTTCAGTACTAAACTAGCAACAGAAGAGAAAATGAGCTAAGTGACACGATAACCACAAAGCAGATGGAAGAAATTACAAAAAATAACAGCTTGGCAATGAGATTTAAACAAGATTGGAGGAACTGGGATAAAATAGAGCTAGAGATTAAAACTAAAGAATTGGAGAAGATAAAAATGAAGATACAAATTGAAAGAGGAATGGAAAGTAAGAAAGACAGCATGACAAAAAATCTCAGGCTACTGATTGCAGATAACCTAGTAGTTGGGTCCATATCAAGTGGAGGGCTGAGAAGAGCATTCGAGGCAGCCAATTCTTATTGCAATAAATGGGGTTTGAAAGTGAAGGAAAACAAAACCAAGATTATGGTCTACAAAAAGGATACAGGTCGTATAAGGATGAGAAATGGGAGTTTAATAGAAGAGAAATAGGGGTGGTAAGAATATTTGATTATTTGGGAACAAGGTTGAGTTCAGATGGGAGCTGGAAAGAACAAAAAAAAAAAAGAGTCTGTGGCAAAAGGTAAAATGGCCATGAGGGTGATAAGATCATGCTACAGTAAACTACCAGATATAAATGTCAAATGGTTGGAGAGGATTATTATTCAATGGCAAGCAACATGGTAGGATTTTCAGGATTTAGAAATATATGGCATTTTCCAGTACAGATTTTATAATTGTAATCTTAATTTTTTATTTCCATTTGATGTAAAGGGAAAGATGAGAAGTAAATAAATTATATATATATATAATAAATTAAAAATGGCTTCAGGAAAAAACTTACAATTGCTATTAAAGAATTCTATCATGAAATACTGAAATAACTTGATAAGAATAATACAACCCCAGGATTATTCTTTGAGCTTTCCAAGGCTTTTGATATTGTAATACATGCACAAACTTGGTAAATTACAAAAACATCTTTTAGGGGTAAATTTCATAAAATTCTAAAATTCTTTCTGTTTCAATGTAACGAAATCCATTCTGGCAAGAAAGCACAATAGTATCCATAAATTCATAAAAGTGGGTGTTCCGCAAGGGTCTGTGCTTGGAACTCTCCTAGTTCTGCTTTCAATAAATGAACTTCTTAAATCCAGGAATTACAAAATAGTTACACATGCAGAGGATACATCCATCATGTTTGCTAAGAAAGATGTAAGCAGCTTAGAGGAGTCAATAAACATACAAGTACAAGAATTATGTAACTACTTAAAACACAATTTAAACGTAAATCCTCTAAAAACAAAAACAATCATGTTCCATTACAAAAATGTTAGTTCTGAAAATGAAGTACTAAATGTGAAAACTGATAATGGATGTACTGAGCAGTTAGAATGTATGAAATTCTTGGAAGTAATCATTGGCAAAAATATGTAATTTAAAGCTCTATTGAATGCATATGTAAAAAAAGTTCTTATATATATTTACTGAGAAATTTGGGAAATAACTAAGTACATATTAACCTAAGAATAGTATATTATCTACCCTCAAACTTCAGTATGGAACTGAGGCGTGGAGAGGATCAGGAATAACAAATGTAAACAGAATACTGATATTGCAGAAGAAATGTGTGACAAGCATATTTAATGTAAATAGTAAAATGTCATGTAGGGTTTGCCTGCCTCAGTAGCGTAGATGGTAGCGTGTCTGCCTCACGTTCAAGAGGTCCCGAGATTGAACCTCTACCAGGGTGAGTTACCTGGATAAGGGGTTTTCTGGGGTTCTCCCTTATCCTAAAAGACAAATGTCAGGTAACTCTGAGCTCTATGAGCCAAGGGCTCATTTGAACATTATTTCACCCATTCCATTCATTGTCCGATATCACTTAATGTTGGAGGATGTAAAATTACCAAAAAAAAAAAAAAAAAAAAAAAAAAAAAAAAAAAAAAAAAAAAAAAAAAAAAAAAAAAAAAAAAAGAGTCATGTAGGCAGAACTTAGTGAAAGCTTTGATACTAACTTTTCTTTCTTTATATATGTAAAGTTACTACGCAGTTCATAGAGTCAACATGAAAAAAAACAATGCCACGGCCGGGATTTGAACCACGGATCTCCTGGTTTCTGTCCAGTTGCTCTAACCCATTGAGCTACCATGGCCAACGTGCTGTCAAGACATTAAATTCTCCATTTGACTGATATATTTCCACGGTAGACCACTAGAAGCTCTTGCATTCGAGATACACCGTTTGTGGCGACTTATTATCGTAAGTACTTGAGTCCCAGGCTTCATCATTTAACTCTTATTATTTTAGTTAATTGATGGAAATTAATCATTTCTCCACACTAGCCATATATAGGCTAAGGTTTCTGATAGATAGAGTCAACATGAAAAATTCAATGCCACGGCTGGGACTTGAACCATGAATCTCCTGTTTCCATCCAGTTGCTCTAACCCATTGAGCTACCATGGCCAACGTGCTGCCATGACATTAAATTCTCCATTTGACTCGTATATTTCCCCGGTAGACCACTAGGGACTCTCGCATTTGAGATATATTGTTTGCGGTGACTTATTATCGTAGGTACTTGAGTTCCCAGGCTTCATCATTTAACTCTTATTATTTTAGTTAATTGATGGAAATTAATCATTTCTCCACACTAGCCATATATAGGCTAAGGTTTCTGATAGAGTAAACGTATCATGACAGCACATTGGCCATGATAGCTCAATTTTTTCTTCTTTGTCGTACGTAAAGCATGTGAAACAGCCATATTGGAAATACAGAAAGATGTTAAAAATAATTTCCCTTCCAAACAAGTATCAAGGCCCTCAAATCAAAACCGGTAATATACACAAAAGCGGACAAAGGCAACCAAATAGTTATCCTAAATAGATCAGATTACATCTCTAGAGTAGAAAACATGTTAAAAAGCAATGAATTCGCAAAATTGGAAAGTGATCCACTACAACTCTGTATGAAAGAATTCGAGAGAACCTTAAAAGAAGTCCGGATATTATCTGATATACAGAAATCTAAAGTCAAACCATACCACCCAGTATTACCGAGACTTTATGCGTTGCCGAAAATTCATAAACCAGGAGAGAAAATGAGGCCCATAATCAACAACATAGATGCACCTACCTACAAGTTAGCCAAACATCTAGCACATACATTTGCATCACTGCCACAGTTCCACAGCCTAGCCAATAGAAATTCATTAGAATTAGTAAACAGGATCTCAAATTTGCATTTGGACAGAAGACAAACTAGTATCATTTGATGTCACCTCTCTTTTTCCCAGTATTCCAACAGATGAACTCATGATATTCAAGAATTGGCTCATACAGACTAACATTTCAGCATGAAGAAATAGTAGATCTCACAAAACTTACTCATTTAGGCATACATCAAAATTTCTTTACATTCAACGGTAAATTCTATCAACAGACCTCAGGCTTAATAATGGGCAATCCACTTTCACCTTTCCTAGCCAACCTCTTTGAGCTACTTTGAAACACATATTACATCATCTTTCCCATACATCTTCAAATACTGGTATAGATATGTAGATGATATTTTTGCCATTGTTCCACACAAATTCATACAAGATTCCTTAAAACTATTGAACATACAGAATAGAGCAATAAAGTTCACAATAGAGATAGAAAAAGATGGCTACCTAACTATCTTAGATCTGAAGATAATCCATGAATTAAATAACATATCTTTTGGCATCTACAGGAAGCCAACACAAACAGATAATTACATCAAGAATGATAGCTACAACCCTACACCCAACAAACATGCAGTTTTGGACAGCTTAGCATATAGACTAGTAAACATCCCATTGAAACAGAATGAATACAACAAAGAATATAACCACATGACCAACATAGCTGCAATTAATGGATACAGTAAACAATTAATAGTTAAGAAAATTTGGAAATTCAAGAAACAGAAACACATATTGGATACCACAAAATTAACAGAATCAAAAACCGAGACACAGTTCAGGAAATTCACATATCATCCCAGAGTGCATCATAAATTCAACAAGATATTCAAGAAGTACATCACCCTAGCCCCAATAAATAAATTCAGTTTAAAAAACTTGTTATGCAACAACCTGAAAGACCCTTGTTCTTGAAAACAAGAAATCAGGTATATACAAAATCAACTGCTCAGACTGCAATAAGTTCTACATAGGAAAAACCAAAAGAAGTTTACATATTATATTACAGGAACATATGAGATGTGTGAAATACAAACAAATAGAAAAATCAGCAATAGCTCACCATTTCTGGTCTACCAATCATGAAATTGTACCAAATATAAAACTATTAAAGCCAGCCAGTAATGCAGCCGAACTCGAATAGTATACTTTAAATTTTGAATTGCCGCCTGAAAACTCTCTTTGGAAGTTCATCTCACACACAACAGATGCCAGCACAGACAACCAGCTCACTTCAGGAAACCATGAATCCAACCAGTCTGATAACTGCTGACGATGGGGACAAACCGTTCTCCAAAACATGTCCAAGTAAGGATAATTTAAGTGATGTTTGTGTTTGAATTACCGACTCATTACTTTCAAATATAGAAAAGGATCCCTTCTTAATGTGCAGAACAAAGGAACTCAGATGAATTTCCAGATTAATCTAAAAAGATACTTAATTGAAAAGTGTTTGTATAGAATAAATAGTAAATAAAACTGTAATTATTTTGTTCTCACTCTCCTTTTTTATTTTTTAAAAAAAAAGCTTGAAACTTGTAACTTAAGTCTATAAGCTAATAAAAATGATTATCATTCTTATCTTTATCATTACTATTATCATTATTATTGCTACTTTTATTTTATAAATATATTGATTTTGGGACTGAAAGGGCCTCGAATATGTATTTCTGGTGAAATTGATATCAAATTTTTTATGTACATACCTTCTTTTTTTTGTATGTGTAATTTACGGCCTCCAATGTTAAGTCATATCCGACGATGAATGAAATGGGTGAAATGATGCTCAAATGTGTCCGGGGTCCATGGAGTTTAGAGTTACCCGACATTCGTCTTCAGGATAAGGGAAAACCCTGGAAAAACCTTATCCAAGTAACTTGCCCTGACCGAGATTCGAACTCGGGACCTCTTGAACACATACCTTCTTTATCCACCATGTAAAAGGTAGAAAATAAAACAATTGACTTGTAAAAATCAGGAGTGTACCGGATAAATTGCAAGGACTGTGACAAATTCTACATTGGAAAAACAAAAAGGAACGTGAACATTAGGCTTAAAGAGCACTTTAGGAACATCAGAAATAAAGAAATAGATAAATCGGCGGTAGCGTACCACTTTTGGAAGGAAAATCATGACATAGAACGAGAAATTCACTTACTAAAAAGTGTCCAAGGTCCAGCTGCATTAACCACGTGGGAAAAAAATCTTTATAAAGAAATATGAAAGTAAATTGTTTAATTTCGATACTACCTTTGAAGAAAATCCAAATTTCAAGTTTATCAAGATACCGACAGAGACGCACCTATCACCTCCGAGGAGTTCACTGAACCGGCATCCATTAGTCGACAACAGCTGATGATGTTAGGAAGATCCTAACGAAACGCGTTCTAGGTAAATACTAGCAATAAATGGAGCATTGAGTATTAGTTAGACTCAAAATTGTATTAATTGACTTGTATTTGGAAGAAAATAGTACAAACTCATAAATGTGTTCTTACCTTCAAAGCTAGGTTGTACAGGTGCGTGGTCCTCAATAGGAACATCTAAAAGTTCTCCACTTGTCCCAGCAACAAGAGCAAGTTCCTCTCCAACAGTTGATGGAAGCGAGAGCTCCAGTAGGTTAGATATACTCGGAGGAGATGGCACCATTGTGTTCAGAGGTGGAGATGCTGAACCACAGCCAAGCAGTGAAGATGTGCTGCTGTTATTAACTGGAGCAGTGTCAACATGTTCTGTTGCTAATCTATTGGTCCCACTTTGATGAAGATTTAACTGCATGCCACTGCCACTTGGATGAAAGACGTTTTCTTGCTCCATTGCTACAGTTACACTGCTACTGGTACTGCTACTACTGCCATTTGGCTGAAGAATAACTGGACTAGCATCTGGAATTACAATCAATACCACACTCTATACAAATGTTGCTCCCTCTTAATTTCATTAAGATACCATTATACCAATTTGCAGGTCATATTAAAATATCACATTCAGAACCAGTATTTAACCAATCAATGTCAAATGTTAACACAATGTTAAAAATGATTTAACATTCAAGTCAACATACATTCTGTTTCATAAATGATAGCTGTAATTTTGTGTTACTCTTGTGTTAGGCACTTAAGAAATGTTAAAAAGTTGAAAAATGTATGTTGACATGGATTTTCTGTTACATTTTTCAGAAACCATTTCTAAGCAAAGAAGTAAGATGGACTCAATGAAATCCTGTTAAGAAGAATTTTTAAAGTGATACAAACTATCCAAAGTAGTCATGCACAGGGTTGCAGAAGAAAAAACAGGTTGAAATACTACCAAAAGAGACAAGCCTCTTGCTTCTACGCTGCAAGTGTTAATTATTAGAATTTATGCTACTGGCACTTGTCATTTAATGGCAGGTGGTAGTGTTGGAATTTCTAAAGCTAATGTTTGTAAGTTTATCTGGAAGCTTTCCAAAGACTGTTCATTTTCACTTTCACTTTAGAGCTGCTACCACTTGGTTCCATTAATATCTGTCTTTAGCCATGCTAATCCACTTTGCATCTAGCCCATCCTTGAACTCTTGGGACCATTGTAGCCTCAGACATCCTCTGCTTCTCCTCCCTTGTTGCACGTCCCATACTGTTATGGCATATGCCTATCTGTCTTGATGCATTCTTACTATATGTCCTGCTCATTGCCATTTAATCCTCTTCGCTCTGGTGGCTACATCTTCTAGGCCGCTTTTTCTTTGTAGCACTTCATTTTTCACTTTATCTTTTAGGCTGAGTTTAGGAACTTCCTTTCCATCTTCCATTGGCATGTTTGTAGCATCAGAGCCTGTTTCTTTGTTAGTGCTTATGTTTGGCAACTGTATAGTAAGACTGGAATGATGCAGGTTTGAAGGGTTTCTATTCTAATAGCTGGTCTTAAATGTTTGTTTTTAAGAATAAATTTCAGGCTCCACAATTTATCCCATGCTAATTTTACTCTTCTCCTTATTTCTGCATCACCTGCCCCTAAGAGACTCATCATTTGGCCTAGGTAAATGTAGTTGTTACAGTATTCTATTTGTTCTCCATCTACTTGAATAATGCTTTCTGTGGAGTTGGTCATGATTTTTGTTTTTGTGAGGTTCATTCGTAATCCCACTTTTTTTGCTCTTGTTGCTGACACTCAACATCTCTTGTACTTTTGTCGCTGAGTTTGCAAATAATGCAATGTCATTTGCAATCTTAGTTCGGTTAACTTCTTCCCATTTATATTCAGCCCTCAGCTTTTCTTCCATTTTATCCGTCTAAATGCTAACTCTACTATGCAGTTAAAAAGTTTTGGGAATATTGGGTCTCCTTGTCTGACACCTTTTGTTATTTCAAAGATTTCCCCTTCGACATCTGTTCTGATTTAAGAGCAGCAGTTTGTGTAAATCTTTCTTAGCACACTTACATATTTAGGATGTATTCCTATTGCATACAATGAATTTATCAAGCTGCTGTGGTCTACCGAGTCGAATACTTTGTTGAATTCGACAAATGCAATACATACTTTTAGAATGAATTCAGCTGCTTTCTCTATAACCTGATTTATGGTCTGTAGGTGATCTATTGCATTGTACTGAGCAAAGAATACTACCTGCTCTGGTGGCTGGTTCTCATCTATTATTTTCGTGAGCCTGTTTGTATTTTAGTAAACAGCTTGTAGAGGTTTGACATATTGGTCTACAGTTGTTCAGGTCTTTGCTTCCTTTCTTGTGTAAAAAGATTATTGTGCTTCCTTTCCATTTGTGTGGTATCTCCTCAGTCATCCATATTTTATTAAAGAGTGAGGAGATTGGTGTCATTACTTCTTCTTTACCCCATTTCAATAATTCATAAATAATGCCATCATCTCCTGGAGTTTTGCTGGTTTTCAGGTATTCTATGGTGTACTCTACTTCTCTTATTAAAATATGAGGGACCTTTTCTTCTTCCGACTGTCTTTGGATTTTGCAGTTACTTATTCTTGAGTCACTTGTGTATAGTTATCCATAGAATTTTGTCACTGCCTCCATTATTCCTTTTCTTGATTTTGTTGTCTCTCCTTTTCTATCTTTTGCACTTAGAATCCAGTGAGTACCATATGCCATTCTTTTTTTGCCTTCTTGACTGACTTTGAATTTTCTAATACATCTTGAATGTGTTTCATGTTGTACTGGCAGATGTCTTTCCGTATTTTTCTTTTTGTTTCTGTTTATTTTTGCCTATTCTGCTGAGAAACTTCTTAAGTCTTGTTGTAGCTTTATTTCTTCTCTTTTGTCTATTAGTTTGATGGTGTTCACACTCAGTTATTACTGATTCGTCTTATATTTGCCAAAGCTTCTTTGGCTGATTCCAGTATGACTGACTGTAAGTTACTGTAAACATCTTGTATGTTACTTGTGTGGTTTATTCTCACTGGTAGTAGCTTATTCTGCAGTGCTACTATGTAGGTTTCTGTATTTATTTTATCTGCTTTGGGTTTATAGCATTTTGCCACATATCTTTTCTTCTATGGTGTTTGGAGTGGTGCCAGTACCATTCTATGATCCATATCGAACTTGAGCCCATTCAGCATTGTTATGTCATTAATGTTTTCTCGACTGATGCTTAGAGTGAAGTTGATTTCGTTTTTAGCTGCAACATCAGGTGAACGCCACGTCCATTTTGCAGAAGGTGGTTTCCTATATAATGTGTTTAGATTGTAAAGATTGTTTTCTTCCGCAAACTGTATTAACCTTTCTGCCCTTTTATACCTCATGCCTATTCCATATGGTCCCAGGAGTGTTTCCTCAATCTCCATTTCTTACATTATTTTAGTTAATTGATTAAAATTAAACATTTCTTCACACTAGCCGTATATAGGCTAAGGTTTCTGATAGAGTCAACATGAAAAATTCAATGCCATGGCTGGGATTTGAACCACGGATCTCCTCTTTTCCATCCACTTGCTCTAACCCATTGAGCTACCATGGCCAACTTGCCGTCATGATATTAAATTCTCCATTTGACTCATATATTTCCCTGGTACACCACTAGGGGCTCTCGCATTCAAGATGCAGCATTTGTGGCGACTTACTATCATAAGTATTTGAGTCCCAGGCTTCTCACTCCTACCTTGCCATTAAAATCACCCATGATAAAGAGTGTTTGTCCCTTGTGATTAGTTAATTCTTCACCTAGGTCTTCATAGAATTCCTCTAGCTCTTCTTCTGTGTGTGATACTGTAGGAGCATAGATAGACTTGTATTATTATGGTGGTTCGTTTATTATTTTCATTTTAAGTATTGCAATTCTTTCACTTATACCTACGAATTCCTCTATAGCGTTCTTTGAATTTTTATTTACTAGAAATCCTACTCTTTTTGTCCCTTTGTATTCCCTATGTAATGTAGTATGTTGCCATTTGTTTTCTCTATTATGTTTTCTTCCATCCTTCTTACTTCACACAAACCTAGTACATTAAACTGTAATTTTTCCAGAGCATTTTCCAGTTCTATTTCTCTTTCTAATGTTCTCAGTGTTCTCACATTAGGGGTCCTTATATGGAATTCTTTCTTCTGATAGAGATTTTATTCATCATAAATACAAAACTTCAAAACTTTGTCAAATATAAAATGCTATCTTACAGATATCAAATTAAACACCTTACTGGACTGTAACAGCAGTTTACAAATAACACAAAATAGTCATTAAATTATAGAAAATGAACTAATGTTAATCATTCATTACGTTATAGTTATCAAATTGCTTTCAGGATATGTTTTAAGGTACTTTAGTTCACATTTTGGCTAGTGGCCACCTAATCAGTGATTTCCTGATCTTTTTCTTCCCTGTATAATTTAGCATCATCTGATGTGGGACTAGTTTAAACTATTATCTGCCAGTCTCTAAATTTATCAATCTCACACCAGATGGCATTAGTTACCCAGGGAGGATAATCTGGAAATCACCAATTAGTCAAACAGCATAAAAAATATGGAGCAATATGAGTGCTTAAGGTAAGTTGATTCATTTTCCATAATTACTTGCATCATATAAGAAAGTTCAATGGTTTTAAACAAAATAAACATGTTTTTGAAAGCTTTAGATGAAGTATGTGAGTTGGACAACACATATGTATTATAAAATATGTGAGTTAAAAGATGTAGAATTTTATGCTTGATTGTTTCTGATTTAAGAGTTCCCAATTTCCAGGAGTTTATTGCAGATGATAGTTTTCAAAATAACAAGATTTGAAAACAAATGTTACTGTTTTACCAATTTATCCTCTACTGTTATTGGAATAGTATTTGAAATTTTTTTACAATATAAATTTCATGATTTTAACAGTATGCTTTTCCAATATGAACACATCAGCTGAGTTTACTGGAGAAGAAAATCATAGAACATGCATATCCAAAATAGAAGCCCTTAAAATTTTAACAGAGATGATATGTACCATAACAAAAAATAATGCACATTTTTAAGTTATTATAAGCTAGTTTATACTACTAGCACAGTAAAGTTTGGATCTGTTTTTATTACAAATATATAGATTACCACAAAGTCCTTTAAAAATAGGATGCACTTTTTCATGTACATTACAAACTCACCCTGTCCAAGATCTGGAAGTCCACCAGTATTTACAGCATTTGCTTGAACTGGCAATGTTCCACATCCATTTTCAGTTGACGCCACTGGGTTATTGGCAGATGACATTAGGTGATGATTCTTGGACAGTCTTGGTAGAAGAGGTGTAGGCTGAGAATGTTTGGTTGTTACTGTTGGGTTAATTGGCATAAACTCTCCAGATAACTGACTGGTTTGAGGAATCACTTTGAGTGTGACCATAGCACGCCCATTAGGAGCTTTAGGCAACAATGGTAACATACGCTGAACCACAACATTCTTTGGCCGAACTGAACGTCCACGACGATTGCAATACCTTGGTCGAAATTTCTGAAGAATAAAACAGAATGTAACAGAAAGGCTATAAAATTATAATGGTGTACTTATCTTGTTCTAATATACAATGACTTACATCTAGTTGTGCTTTGAAAGCTTCCACAGTTCCTGGTTTAGCTAGTGGCTTGCAATGTGATGGTGCAAGTAACGGTCGTCGGAATACTCCATCATGTAATGCAGTCACACTAACGCTTACAGCAGTACGTGCAGGTGTTGTTGATGTTTGAGGATGTGACGTGTTGCTTTCCTCTTGTGTAACTTTGGGTTGTGGGGGTCGTCTCGAAGCTCCTGGCTTTCCTGAGGAGCCACAAACATGGCCACAAGGACATGTAACCTGTTTGAGAAAACAAATTTACATCAATGCATTTATGGCAGCCAAAATGCTATACAAGAGAACAGAAAAAGGAAAAAAAAAATATACTGTTTAAATCATTCACTTGTGCTTTTGTTTTGGTTGCATTCCTTATTGTCCTTGGTCTTTTAGTACAGAATTCCAGATAATAGGGATCACATACAGAGACTCCCATAAATAATCGGACAAAGCAGAGTACTAAGTTTTGAAAGTGAAAATTAACATTTGATGTGTTATTTTATTGAAATTAATGATAATTGACCGCTACATGGTTCATTCTTGTAAGAAAATAAATATTATCACATAAAAATTATATAATGTATGCTTTTTCAAGAATTAGAAAGAAATAAGGCATTTTTTGGCCCTCAAAGGTAATCGGACATAACTTGAGTGTGGTACAAAATATAGCTTAGTACTTTGTGACTCTCCTCTTCTTTTCACTACTTCTTGCAACCTATTTGGCATGCTGTGAACCAGGTTTTTCAGGTAGGCTGCAGAAAGTTTGCTCCATTCCTCTTGCAACCTCTCCTTCGAGTGCTGCTTGGAGGTGATGGGGGTCCTCAGCACGGCCTTCTCCAGTTTATCCCATACTGCTTCTATGGGATTAAGATCTGGGGACTGAGGGGGTGGATGCAGTACAGGAGGACAGATTTAAAGTAACCACAGCAGCACAATGTAACCACAATGACGTATGCTTCCTATCATTATCCTGATAAAATGAGAAGCTGTCCAAAATACCCATCATTTCTGCACTTTGTTTTAAATTTTGCTGTTAACAGTTTAAGATAGACTTCCTTGTTCATGGTTGTGTCAATCAACACCAGCTTTCCCACTCCCGTAGAGGAAATACAGCCCCAAACCATTACAATCCCTCTGCCGTGTTTGACTGTGCTTTGTAAATTGCACTCTTCCAGCTCCGTGTTTGGTTTCTTCCACACAACCATCCTGCCATCGGAACCAGCAAGGTTGTATTTGCTTTCGTCACAAAAAATAACTTGGTCCCAGCAATCAGTTGTCTTGTTAAGAAAGTCTTCGGTAAATTTTAATCGCTTTCTTTTATTCTTGCTGGAAATATATGGCTTTTTTCTGGCTACGCGACCATTAAAATCTTTATTATTAATTTATAGATGAGTCGTATTTATTACACTTAAAATCTTGTTTTCGCATGGCCCTTCTGACTGTTTCAGGGCTAAGTGTCAGTCCCAGTTCTTCCTGAATCTCAGCACACATCACTGGAGAACTTATACACAGATTCCGTTTTACCTTCCACATAACATAAGACTCCTGCCTATCGGTAAGAAGTTTTGGTCGCCCTGGCTTTTTTTTGAGATTCAGTTCTGTTTTCATACTTATACCAATAATTTATGTACTAACTGTACTTTTGCTAAGATTCACAATCTCTGCCATTTCCCGGGGTGTTTTGTTCTTTTCATAGTGATAGTGCTGTCCGATTCTTTTTTGTGTCGTAAACTCATAATGGGTTGAATGGGGAAACTCTTAGGTTAGCCACATTTTCAATCTCTAAAATGGATATTCAAAGCAAATGATTCTTGCTCAACACAAGGAGTACCTTGCGATTGATACACATAATCTATCCCGCTTTATAGAGCACTCCATAGTGAAATGCAAAGTCTGTCCGATTATTTATGGGAGTCAGTGTATATGACCACAAAGTTTATACTCATGTCATGATTGGTTCATGATATGCTATGCTGTTACAGATGATATGATGAAAGCCATGAACTGGCAATCTTGTAAACATGTCTCACATCTCAACATTTTCCTTTATTCATAATCTGTTAATCATGGCTCCCGATTCATAAAATTCAAGACATATTTCTTCTCCTTTTTCATACTAAGTTGCTAATAGTTTTTCTATGGCATGGTGTGGATAGAGGCAATTAGGAAGGTTCTCTTGCAAAAAGAAATACTGGCTGGAGTATGTGTTCTTTGACAATACAATCACTTTCTTTATGTATACCACTTTCACTCTTTCTGGTCTGGATAGATTCTTTACCATGAGATGCAGCCCGGTGGTTTCTATGCCTATGCTTCTTATATCAAAATATTGTTTAGACAATTCAATGAATACTGTCAATTTTAAAAAGAATACACCGATGAAATTACTGAAACACTTAAATATGCTATTATAGTATTCCTATGAGTAAGGACTATGATACAATAAAGCACAAAATTAATATAATTTTGAGTTGGAAAATATACTAGTTCAACTCAAAATTATATGCTGTTTAGGTTTACTCATTCTCATATAAAATGAGAATAATTCTTGCAGAATGAGAATTAAATGCTCTACACAATTTGAGTGCCAAAAGTTACAATGGAACGAACAGAACAGAGAACTTACAAAACTCAATTTGCAACACTTTAAACTCACATAAAATTATTTACAAAATCAAAAACCAATGCTGATAAAAGCATTCAAATGTTAAGTTAAAATTATGATTGAGGATGTCTTATGCAACAGTCACTGCAGAAGTATCATCTATTTCACAAAATAACTAAGTCTTTACAGACACTGACTGTTGGGGGCCGGGTTCAAACCTGACCAAGACAGATGTTTTTAAGTGTGCTTAAAATCAACAGCCCCATATGAGCAGATTTACTGGCAAGTAAAAAAATTCTGTGAGATGAAATTTTGTCACATCTGCAAAGCTGATATGATCCTGCAAATGACAGCGTTAACAAACGTTTTTCTTTTTCTTTCTTTCTTTTTCATTGTTGGGATAGGCTATCACGAAAACTTTTGTAATTGTTACTGTCTCTTTTAGTTTTATTTCATTCAATCCCAAATTAATATTTAGAATTTGATTTTAAAAATTTTATGGATGAGCAGATATGGATGGATGGATGGATGGATGGATGGATGGATGATTTTAATAATAAAAAAAAATAAAAAAAAATAAAAAAAGTTCAAAATATTTTGCCAAGCACAAATTACAATTTGGCTAACAATGATCATCTTCACAAAGGCATTAGGTGAAGTAAATGAGCTGGTCATGAACTCTTGTGTTGTAGAACATGTGGGTTAAAATATGATATAGAACTTTGTTTGAACTTATTTATTAATTTTTAGATGAGTCGTATTTATTACACATCTGCTTCACTTTCGTACCTATTTTGAGGACCTGTTTCGCAAATCATCGGTTGCATCTTCTGCTCTTATGCGACTAAAGCTTGATCCACACCCACCACACCACTGGATCAAGCTTTAGTCGCATAAGAGCAGAAGATGCAAACGATGATTTGCGAAACATGTCCTCAAAATAGGTACGAAAGTGAAGCAGATGTGTAATAAATACAACTCATCTAAAAATTAATAATTATTTCGCTTCACTGTGGTGTTCCAATACAGTTAAATCTCGATTTGTTTGAACTGTTTCTATTTTAAGAGCTCCCAATTTCCACATACAATGTACTCTCAATTATTAAAGATAATGTGGGGCAGAAGATCAATGAATAATTGAAAAACACAAATAATTATTTGTGTTTCGATTATAATCGAAAAACTCATAATTACATTTTTTAAGGTACAATATACATAATATGTTAATAGGAAATTACTTTAGTAGCTTACTTTTAAACAGTATTCTTTGTTCAAAGGTTTATTTAATTTCTGTAAAAATATACTACAGGTATTTAAAAAATACCTATTATGTCGGTCTGCTTCTAAGAAAAGTTGATATATTTTCACACAGTCTGCATTCCAATCCCATTATCAGCACTTAGTTTTGCAACAGTTTCCCCTTCTCAAATCTTTCAATTAATTCTAATTTTTAATTTAAAATATCAACCATATTTTCTTTTCATTTCTCCATCATCTCTTTTACAAATGTATTAACTTGCTCCAATGACCTTACACGTTGAATAACATTAAAAATATTGAACTTGGTTTCAATTTATATGGAACAGGTTAGCTGATAACAATGGAAACCGTACTCTGTTGTCATGTGTCTGGTTTTTTTTTTATTTATTTAATTACGTCATCCAACATTTAGTCATACCAGACAATGATGCTCAAATGAGTGCAGGGTCCATAAAGTTTTTAGTTACAGACATTCATCTTTCAGGGATTGAAAAACCCAGAATAAAAACTTTACTTAAGTAACTCCCCTGACCGAGATTCAAACTCGGGAACTCTTGAATGTGAGAGACACACTATCATCTACACTACCGAAGCAGACACATGTGGTTGTTATTGAAACAATGGAAAGACATTTACAGTCACACATAGGTTGATTATTGCATTTACTTGGGAAGAACAATGTATGCATGTACAATATCTTTTTGGGAGGATGCATAGATAATCCGCAACCAGATAAATCACACACAGATAATCAGAAAAATATACTGTAGTTTATTGCAGATTGACAGTCCTCAGTGTAACATGCTTTGAAAAAAAAATATACTGTTTTGGTGATTTAGATGTAAGTTATGTAATCCCCTAGTGTTATAGAAGAAATGGTAAGCAGAGTTTCTTTAAAATACATGTTTTATAATATACATTTTATGAATAAAGTGAACAGTCTCAAGAACGTAAGAACATGGTGTAAGTAATGTGTTGAATTCTTTGAAAACTGGTTTAGTTGATGAATTAATAGAAACATTTAGAAACATAATAAATATGTTTAAATATGAAGCTATTCACAGTGAAGCAAACAAATATATACAAATATAATAATTTGTAACTTGAAACTTCACTTATCTTATAAGAAATGATAATTCTTATAAATTCTCCAGGATTGCAATTTCATGTATACTTATACACATCTTCAGCTGTCACCATTGTTACTAAACAATAGATGTTGATATGTTCTTGTTAGTACTACCAAAATCTGAAAATAAAACAAATTTAAAAACAGAACCGACTGCCGGTATTTCAAAATTCATTACGCAATGTTTGTTTTTTAAAATAAGTATCTTTCCCCAAACCATTAAATCCATCGGACCATTTAATTGTTTTAATTTAACTTCTGAATTTATTTCATGGTTAAATGACCAAAAATGATTTGCTATGGCCGGTTTATCAGTTTGTTTATACTTTATGTTACGAAAATGTTCTTTCGTTCTGGTTTCTAAATTAAGTTTTGTCTTTCCAATATAAACTTTATCGCAATCGAAACAATTAAACTGATAAATACCAGATTTTTTAGTATTAGGAATTTTATTTTTTAGAGAGAAATGCAATAAATTTTTAATATTATATTTATTTTGAGGAACTAAAGTTATATCAAACTCTTTAAAAAACTTTTGAAAATGTTTATTAACCCAAGGTTAGTAAGTAAATTTTTTAAAATTATAATTGTGTTTTATTTTTCTAAGGGTAGAAATATCATTAACAGTTCTTTAATATTTGAATTTTTCAATTTTTTTATTTATAAAGTCTTTATTAAAACTATTAATTAAAGCAGTATTAATAATATGTTTATATTCTTTATTAAATTCATCTTTATTTAGGGGCATATTTATTAATCCATAAATCAAACTATTAAAAACAGCAAATTTATGAGAAAAAGGCTTTGAACTGTGGCACGCATTCAGAATTGGAAAATCAAAAGGCAAAAGAAGTATTGGTGAAATTCAGCAATAGAGAATTGGCAACACAAGCATTAAAACAAGCAAAAAAGTTAAGAGGAACTTCTGTTTACAGCACCAAACATGTATCTTATAAACATAAAGAATGCAGGAGACTGAAGACAGGAGTAAGGTTAAAAAACAAGGATTTAATGTATTCATATGAAACAGCAAACTGTGGATTGATGGGTGAGTGGCTGAGCAGAGAAGCGGCTTAAGCAACATCAAACAGAGCATATGTGTGTTGATGCAATAGAGACAAACAAGCTGATTTCAATATCTAGTGTGAATGTCCAGAATAAAAGTGGACAAATGCACTATGCATTGATGGAGGGGAAGTGATGAACAATGTAAATGGAAGAAAAGAGGGGGAAAATTTGGAAATGGCAGTCAGTGGAATGAAGAAGAAAATAAAAATGAAATTGCATTATGGCGAGTACAGAATGAAACGTGTGGAAACCCAGGTGATCAGGAAAAAGCAGAGTGAAACCAGTGTGGGGATACAAAAGGGGTGAGAATTACGCAGGGGATTTTGAGATGTAGCAGTATATCAGCAAAGCAAATATATGGCTATTATGGGTAAATTGCAGAAAGGAAAGAATAGAATGGGGAGATTCAACTGTATTGGAACACCACAGTGAAGCGAAAAATTATTAAATTTTAGATGAGTCGCGTTTTTTACACATCTGCTTCACTTTCGTACCTATTTTGAGGACATGTTTCGCAAATCTTCGCTTGCATCTACGGCTCTTGTGCGACTGACGCTAGATCCAGCGGTGTGGGTAATTCTGGGGTTGTTGCTGCCATCTGTTGATTTAGTGATGAACTGAAATGTGGGATTCTCTTCTAGCGGGATTTCAAAGTTCATTAGTTGGTTTTTATGTTTTTCTATGTATATCCTCTCCCATATGACGAGTTCACTATGTTTTTGTACGTATTTTAGTAATTTTGTGCTATCTTCAATTTCATGATTTTCAGACCAGAAATGAGCTGCTATTGCGGACTTATCAATATTTTTGTATCTTAAGTGCCTGAAGTGTTCTTTCTTTCTAGTGCCTATGTTCCTTTTTGTCCTTCCTATGTAAATTTTTTCACAGTCTTTACACTTAATTTTGTAAATGCCTGACTTTTCCTCTGGTTTTATCTTATCAGTATTATTACTGTGAAGTAGGTTTTTAATGTTGTAATTGTTTTTTGGTGCCAATGTTATATTGTATTTCTTGAATATTTTTTGGAACTTTTTTGTGGCCCAGGGGTGGTAAGTAAATTTAGCAAATCTAGTTTCTTGTTTTATTGGTGTGAGAGCTGTGATCTGTTTTAAAGAGATCTGTGTCAAAGAGAAAATTTATCGTCAAAATAAGAAACTAAAACGTAATCATAATCATTGGCAACCAAAACATAACAAAATTTCAGCAAAGAACACATCCCCAGATAGTGTAATTAACCTCTCTAAGCAAAATTTTAACAAGGAAGAAATAGATGTACTTAACCAAGGCCTAAAAACATGTATAACATACTCCAGCAACCCGGATGAATTCATTGCAGACATAGAATTAGCAGTAGAAGGCTTGGAAACCATGGACAAAAATATAATTAGGAAAAAATCAGCTCCTATATTGGAAAACTTAATAAATAAAAAGCCAATAAAACATTTGAAACAAATTCAGATAATTAAATCTTTAAGGAAAAAGGATGTAATCTTCTCAAGGGCTGACAAAGGGAACAAAATAGTAATCTTAGATACAGCTACATACAAAGAAAAAATGTTAGAGTTACTACAACAAAAAGAATTCCAGGAAATAGATTCTAATCCACTCAACCGATGCATAAAAGATGTACAAAAAACCATCATTAATAGTAAAATTTTAACAACTACAGAACAAAAAACTATCAAACCAGACAACCCTACCCTTGCAAGAATATATGGTTTGCCTAAAATACACAAACCCAACATACCCATGAGACCCATTGTAAATAATATAAACACTCCTACTTACCTTCTGGCAAAATGGCTAACCAAAAAATTTCAGTCCTTTCCACAATTCCATACTCAGAGTATAAAAAACTCTTTAGACCTGGTAGAAAAAATTCAAAATCTTAAACTTAAACCTCATGACACTTTAGTATCCTTTGATGTCCGCTCCCTCTTCCCTAGCATTCCATTAGACAAACTTTTGATTCAACTGAAAAAATGGCTAAATTCTATAAACCTGGATGCCAATGCAATAGAAGAATATGTGGCAATGACTGAATTATGTATACATCAAAATTATTTTGTCTTCGATGGAAAATATTATAAACAAATTTCAGGACTAGCTATGGGAAGCCCATTATCACCATTTTTGGCCAATCTATACATGAGCTTTTTCGAAACACATATTACTAAAGCCTTCCCTCATATGTTTAAAACATGGTACAGATACGTAGACGACATCTTTGCAATAGTGCCCTACAAACTAATAGATGATGCTTTGAAACTACTCAACCTGCAAGAACCCAGCATACAATTCACAGTAGAAACTGAAGAGGACTGTACTCTACCTTTTTTAGACCTTAAAATCAAAAAAGGCAATGAAAAACTAGAATTTGGCATTCATAGAAAAGCAACACACACAGATAATTACATCAAAGCAAATAGTTTCAACCCAATTCCACACAAACATGCAACCATCAACAGTCTAACACACAGATTAGTAAATCTACCTCTCAGCCAGCAAGAATATCAAAACGAATACCATCAAATCTTAAAAACTGCAATCAAAAATGGATATGGAAAAAACCTTGTAGATAAAAAACTAAAATTATTCAAACTTCAAAAGAAATTAAAACAGATCACAGCTCTCACACCAATAAAACAAGAAACTAGATTTGCTAAATTTACTTACCACCCCTGGGCCACAAAAAAGTTCCAAAAAATATTCAAGAAATACAATATAACATTGGCACCAAAAAACAATTACAACATTAAAAACCTACTTCACAGTAATAATACTGATAAGATAAAACCAGAGGAAAAGTCAGGCATTTACAAAATTAAGTGTAAAGACTGTGAAAAAATTTACATAGGAAGGACAAAAAGGAACATAGGCACTAGAAAGAAAGAACACTTCAGGCACTTAAGATACAAAAATATTGATAAGTCCGCAATAGCAGCTCATTTCTGGTCTGAAAATCATGAAATTGAAGATAGCACAGAATTACTAAAATACGTACAAAAACATAGTGAACTCGTCATATGGGAGAGGATATACATAGAAAAACATAAAAACCAACTAATGAACTTTGAAATCCCGCTAGAAGAGAATCCCACATTTCAGTTCATCACTAAATCAACAGATGGCAGCAACAACCCCAGAATTACCCACACCGCTGGATCTAGCGTCAGTCGCACAAGAGCCGTAGATGCAAGCGAAGATTTGCGAAACATGTCCTCAAAATAGGTACGAAAGTGAAGCAGATGTGTAAAAAACGCGACTCATCTAAAATTTAATAATAGAATGGGGCCTTGAGAGATAAAGGAAAAGATATGAGCAAATGTGATGAAATAATAGATAGTCGGCACCGCCACCATAATTTCTAAAATGTTAGAGTATTATTTACACTAGGTGAGGGTGAATCAAAGGTTGTCAAAATTGTTTGGAGATCCAAAAGTATCTTTAAAATATAGTTCTTCATCTTCAGTATATGCTGCACAAGTATTGTGTGTTTCAAATGGGATGATGTTTGTCCTTGAACGCTACCAGGTGAGCAACCAATTGGAGTACTGCAGTGTTGTCACATTGTATTCTTCGAAGTGGTGTGTGTCAAGCGCCAGCTGAATTCATTTCTAATAAACACTATTTGTGCTAAGACAAAAATTCAAATTTGGCAAAAAGCGATGCATGAGGAAGGTACGGAGCATGTCTAACATAACTGCAAAATCCCCATATTTTTAGCCTAATTAGTTTTCCTAATACAAATAAAGTACCAATATATTATAACAATGCATCACAATGTAAGCACTGTAATTGGTTAGCATGTATGTGTGTATGTATATCTGATTACTCAGAACTGAAATGTAAACTTTTGACATGACGTGATAAAAGAATTACTTTGTATAAGCCAAAGTGACTGTCAAACTCAAGAGAGAGCAAACAGTAAACTTCCTGCTGGCCTAGTAGAACCTGAGTTGTCACATTATATGTTTGTTTATGAATAGTTCGTAATCCATATTTACTCTAAAGAGTTCAAAGCAGTATTATTCAGTTGTCCTTCCATTTAAAAACCAGGGAAAAGTGTATCAGTTGGATCAACTTGCAACTGAAATGAGACACGAGTTAATTCACCTTCCCCATTTACACTGCCAGTACAATATAACTGAGTTAATGTGGGCTCAAATTATGTTGCAAACATGTGCATAATATGCAAACATCCATGTTTCATTGTGGCCCAAATGACCTTGTTGTCGACGGGCCCTAAAACACCCACACACTCCATGTTTCATTGTGATTTCAACAACTGCATTATTATAAGTTTGAAAAATTCAGTTTGGGTTCCCTTATGTTTAGCTCCATGGTCTAACATAATGTGAGAGAGAGAGAGGGAAATATAAAAAGAGTGGGGCTGACAAGGCAGCAATAATGAGTGCGCTAACACATCTGATTGGCTGTGGTTCAGAACTCTTCCAATTTGAAACACACAATAGTACTATCTGCTGCATTCATGATGTGGCCCACTACCTTCAATCTTTTATAAAAGTTATACAGAGCAAAATCATAAGAGCTTTCTTCTCGTTTCTTTTCTCCCCCATTTGCAACATCATCTAGGATTTTAGGATTCTGGAGAAGCATATTGCTTATTTCTTTTACATTTAGAGCAAATTTTGTAATATTTTGTTGCAGGATGTTGCAGTCGGAAGGTAAAAAATTGATTTAGCAAAACATTTATGTGGTTCAAAAACAAATTATCCAAGCCAGCAGGATTATTATTAAACAAAGCCTTTCACTTTTCTCTTCCCACGATTTCACTGAAAGGTTAAAGTCTATAATATTGCCGCGAGAAATTGTTGCAATGGGTGCAGTCGGCGCACGCAAAAAGACACATAGTGCAACGAGGAGATAAAAGCTTGCTGAAACAGAGAAAGAAAGGGACAGATAGATGACTGGGAGGTTCGTTTTCTTGATTGTTACAGAACGTTCCACTAATTTCTAGAACAATGAGTGAAGATATAAAAGTATCATTGCTGTCAACACAGTGGGACAGTTGTAATTGGACTTACGTAGTGAGTTGAAAGTAGAGAACTGTTAACTGTGGACCTTTGAAGTGTACCGCAAGTGGTTTTGTTCGGTTGTTTATGTGTGGTGAAGCAACCAGTCTACTGTGTGTATGACACGTCACTTTCAGAACCTGTGAGGGGTGTACAAAAAGTGTCTTTCTACAGGAATAAAGAACATTTTGAATTTCTGTAGACTTGACTTTTAATTTTACAAACTCACAAAGTTACAATATCATTTTTAGATTACTTTCTGAAACAATCACTGCTGTTTAAAACTCACTGTGGTCCAATGTTTAACAGATGTATGTTAGAGTAAACAAAATATTCTTACAATGTGTGCATCAGAAATACTATATTATTTTCAGGAGCTAAGCTAATAAAGTTAACCTATAATCATAGGTGGTTAATACAAATGCAGATAATATTCATCTTCAGGACCCATGATACCAGTGGACCCTTAGGAAACTATTTTTAATTTGAAGCTACTGAGGATGTAAATACCTTTATTTTTACTCAATTGCTAACTTGTTTATTACACAAATTGTGTATAATAGTTTGATTACAATAATATATTATAAATATATAAATAGAAGTATTACTATTATTATAATCATCATGATTATTGTTGATACAAGACTCAGTTTCTTAACATCTGCTTAAGAATTAATGTTCCATAGTGCATTTTGTAATGAATAAAATCACAGCCAATTTATTACATATTTCTCATTATTTATTGCTTAGCTTGTTACGCTTACCTTAGCCTGCTTGATATTACTGTTGAGTTTTGCTATAGAAAGCAACTTAAGTAACGTTTCTGCAAGAGGTCCAGGAAGGGATTTTTTTGGTGGATCACCAATACTATTGTTGGTTTCTTCCTTGCAATTTGTATCAGCAGTAGCTTTTGCTGGTTCTTCCCACCAGTATTCAAGTTGTAATTTTGAATCACAGCCAAACTGAAACAAAACATACCATGACATATCATGCTGTGGATACTGACATAAATTGCATCTTCCTTTAATTCAACTAATTACTAAAGAGACAAAAAGTATATAAAAATCTGATGATACATTTATATGACGTTCTCTACCTACTATTATTTATTTTAACAGAGCTGTTAGAACTAATCTTATATTTGTGTAATACTCTTACGAAAGCTTAAATTTCTATTTACTTCCTGCTAAGCAAGGTAAACCTTGATGTGTGTTTGGAGGAATTTAGTAACAGTGACGTCAAAATTAATATAAAAATTATTTGTGGTTGGTTTATTGACACTCGTCACTTACTTTTTCATATATTTATGAGAGTAAACCTTTGTAATAATGAATGTGTCATTACACATTTCATTGTAGATACAAGATTAGAGGTAAACAAATCTATACATTATGCATGATTGGAGGAATTTAGTAACAGTAATGTCAAAATTAATTGAAAAAACTGACAAGTAGTTTTTTTTTTCCAACTGAATCCATACATATTCATAAGTTTGAAAGTGTATCACTATAAGGTGCCTTTAAATGCCATACTCTTTCCATGACACTACAAGAACTGAAGGGCATTCACTTTTAAAAAATCACAAAATACTATCAAGCTCAACAATAATGTATATCTCGGAAATGGCTGATGCCTAAGAAAAGTTTATTTGAAATAAATTGTGTCTCTCAAAGAGTTCTAAATTCTCTGTAGACAGTTGAACCTAATTTATACTATATCAAGGGGAAGAGAAAAAATTACTTATAATTCAGAATTATGTACACATGAAGGTTTGATAATACATCATTTTTTTAAAGTAATACAATGGGACTGCAGAATACAAAATAAAGACATGTAGGATGCAAACATTATCATGACTGATCGAAATCCAAAATTATTAAAAAGAGTGATAAATCAAAATAAACTGACAACATGGGAGAACATATTCATATGGAAAAATAAGGACTGCGTAATTAACTTTGAAATCCCTCCAGTAGATAATTTTACTGAGAAGTTCATAGTTCCACCGCCAGTGAGAGGAGAGCAGATGACAACAGATGCTAGTTGGAGAACAAATTTAGTGTACAACACCTTTTGAAATCACATAATACAAAGGAGATAACCACAGACAAAAAATCAGATGTGTACCGCATAAACTGCAAAGGCTGTGACAACTTTTACATTGGAAAAACAAAAAGGAACTTCAACATTAGGCTCACGAACAAAGAAATAGATAAATCGGCAGTAGCGTACCATTTTTGGAAGGAGAATCATGATATAGAACGAGAAATCCACTTATTAAAAAGTGTCCAAGGTCCAGCTGCATTAACCACGTGGGAAAAAAATCTTCATAAAGAAATATGAAAGAAAATTGTTTAATTTCGACACTACCTTTGAAGAAAACCCAAACTTCAAGTTGATCACGATACCAACAGAGACGCACCTATCGTCTCCAATGAGTTCACCAAACCAACGTCAATTAGTCGACAACAGGTGATGATGTTAGGAAGATTTTAACAAAACGCGTTCTAGGCAAATACTACCAATAAGTGGAGCATTGAGTGTTAGTTTGACTCAAAATTATATTAATTTTGTGCTTCATTGTATCACAGTCCTTACACATTAGAATACAAAATTTGTTCAAAAAATTCTAGAACTCGTAAAAAAAATTTTCTACTTTTTTATTTTAATTATTGTGTATGGTCTCCTTCAAAATACTCTCCTCCACAATTTATGCACTGCTTTCAATGCTGTATCCACTTCTGGAAGCAGTCTTGGTACACCTCTTTCTTGATCGTGCAAAGCAAAATCTGCGAATTCTCTTTTATGTCATCTAATGTTGCAAATCTAAGTCTTTGTGACAGGGTTTTCAACTTCCACCAGTTATGATTTTCTTAAGAAACATCTCATTCTCATTTACGCAATCCACAAGCTATTCATGGATTGTGAGGCGACAAGTCTTTCCTGTCTTGACTCACCAGCCGTCGGATGAATTTGGTGGCAACATGATGCATCTCAAGATGCTGTGTCGGGATATCATGGAATGATCCAACTGAAATGTTACACTCTTCTGCAATCTCTCAGACAGTGAGTCTGACTGGCATGCACAATTTCATTTACATTCCTGAAATGAACATTGTCGATAGTCATTGAAAGACATCCTGAATGAGGGTCATCTAACTTCCACTGGCCATTTTTAAAATGCATGAAACTGTACATTCATAAAATTGAGTACAACTTAAGCACTTTACACCATAGGCTTCCTGCATCACTTGGTGTGTTCTGTAAAAGTTTTCTTGAGTTTCATGCAAAATTTAATGCAGACACCTTGCTCTGCAATCTTGAAATTTGCAAACTGTGCGAAACAATGTTCTACGCAATACTGTGACTTTGGGGGTTCGTGAAGTTAAAAGTCCAATTGCACAAACTCAAAATGTTCTCTATTTCCACCGAATTACAGTTGAAACACTTGCCGATTACATAGAATTACTTAGCGCACACAATTACAATTCACCAGTTCATCTGTCACAGGTCCATTGCATGCTCACAGTTACATACAACTCCTCTGATACACATACATCGTCTTCCAGTCCATCCACTCACTCGACGCTCCTCACGGCTGCTCGCCAAGAACTGAACTCACTCGCCAACTGCAGCTCCTTTTTATAGGAATATCGCTGTTTCTGGAAGTCTCGCGTTTCAGTGAATCACCCCGAAGGTTCCAGACAGCAGAGGGAGGGGAAAGAGATGGCCAGTGATGTTTTTCCAGCCATCCCTTGTTTAGCGATATAAGACAAATGGGTAGGCGTGGCAGTTTGTCTCCTGGCCCTCACCCAGCCGCCCGTTGGTCGCGCCTTCCGATAATTGGGTGACACTGCTCCCTCCTCAAAGCTGGTCTCCGGAACAGCACCATCGTAGCGGGCCAGGCGATCCAGGTGTACCACCATCTCTCCTCGGGGCACCTTCTGGATGAGGTGGACCACATCGTTAATCCCCTTCACTACACGGTACAGTCCTTGCCATGGCTGCTGAAGCTTCGGGCAGCGTCCCTTGGTCCGGGTAGGATGGTACAACCAGACCAGGTCACCTTGCTGGAACCCTTGGCTGTTGGCTTGCCTGTCGTATCGGGTCTTTATGCAGTCGCTCGCCTTCTGGATGTTCTGGCAGGCCATCTCGTGCATGTCGTGGAGGTGGTCCACCAGGTTCTCCACATACTCGGTCACTGGTTGTTTCGCTTCCGGAGGACTTCCAAAAGCCAGGTCACAAGGGAGGCGTAACTCTCGGCCGAACATTAAACTGGCTGGCATCATCCCCATGGTGTCGTGTGTTGACGAGCAGTAGGCCAGCAAGAACAGTGGCACCTTGACGTCCCAGTCTCGCTGATGGCTGGCCACGACCTTCCTCAGGTGTTCCTCTAAGGTCTTGATGTATCTTTCGACCATGCCATCCGATTGGGGATGTAGAGGCATCGTGCAGATCTTGTTCACCCCAAGCCTTTGTAGTGCCTCCTTCATTAGGTTGGACTCAAAATTGGTATCCTGGTCACTGTGCAGCTCTAACCGCACCCCAAATCGGCAGAACACTTGCTCCACGAGGCAGTCTGTGATTGTCTTTGCCTTTTGGTTCGGGATGGCATACACCTCCAGCCACTTGGTGAAGTAGTCCACAACCACCATCAGGTACTTGTTGCCTCGGTCGGACACTGGGAAAGGTCAAGCAATGTCAAAGGCGATCCATTCGAATGGCGCTCCGATGTTGTACTGCTGCATGCGACCCCGGCTCCTAGCCTGGGGGCTGCAACTCGCCGCGCACACGTGACATTGACGACACCATCTCTCAGCGTCTGATCGTATAATCAGCCAGTAGTAGCGCTGCCGTAGTTTGTCAATCGTTCGGTTTGCTCCCAGGTGTCCTGGAGTACCGGCGTGCACTTCCTCCACGACTTCCCGGACCCTAATCCGGGGAAGTACCAACTGTTCTCTCTGCGTCTTCCCATCGGGTGATTCCCATACCCGGAACAGCACGCCCTCTCTGAACTTCAACGAGTCCCATTGGGCCCAGTAGACCTGTAGGTGACGTTTCTCGGTGCGACGTACTCCCAGGTAGGTCTTGTCCCTGCCTCCACTTACCTCAAGAGTGGCTCCAAGTCTGCGTCCGCCAGCTGCTCCCTCCTCAGGCCTGCGCTATCCCAGCCGTCCGCAGGCACTGCCGTGACTACTCGGACTGCTGCAACATGCTCCTTATCTTCCACTCTTGTACACTGGCCACACTCATCTGAACAGGGTCTTCGGGACATAGCGTCTGCGTTACCGTGGCTCTTCCCTCTGCGATGTTCCGAGGTGAAGTCGTACTCATGCAGCCTCTGGACCCAGCGTGCTGTATGGCCTTCCAGGTTCTTAAAGCTCAATAGCCAAGTTAGGGGGGAATGGTCAGTCCTCAGGTGGAATGGCTGACCGTACAGGTACTTGTGGAAGTGCTCCAAGGTCTTTACTACCGCCAGGAACTCTCATCGGGTGACGCAGTAGTTCAAATCTGCCTTGGATAGCGTCTTGCTGTAGTAGGCTATCACCCGCTCATGGCCGTCCTGGATCTGCGATAGGACGCCTCAATGCAATGGTTGCTGGCGTCGGTGTCCACAATGAAGGCGCCACCTGGTTGAGGAAAACCCAAAATTGGAGCACTGCACAGGGTCTTCTTCAGGTGCTGGAAAGCGTCTTCGGTGTCCTCCGTCTACACATAAGCCCGGTGTTCCTCTGTCAGGCAGGTGAGGGGTTTGGCGATGTTAGAGAATCCCTTTATGAAGCGTCGGTAATAACTGCACAGCCCCAGGAAACTGCGCAACTCTTTCTTATCCTTTGGGTGAGGCCAATCTCTCACAGCCTGTGTCTTCTCCGGATCTGTGGCCACGCCGGTTACTGAGACTATGTGGCCCAAGTGGTTCACTTCCTTGAGCTGGCACTTCTTCACGTTTAGCTTCAGGTTGGTCACCTGCAGTCGCTGTAGCACCTTGCTCAGGTTCTCTAGATGGTCTTCAAAAGTCTTACCGACAATGATGATGTCGTCCAGGTATAGCAGGCAAGCGTCGTAAGTCAGTCCTCTCATCACTGACTACATGAGGTATTGGAAGGTAGCTGGTGCGTTGCAGAGGCCAAAGGGCATAACTGTGAACTGCCAGAGCCCTTGGCCTGTCGAGAATACGGTCTTCCCCTTGTCTCTCGGGTCTAGAGCTACCTGCCAGTAGCCCAACTTCAGGGTCGAGAACCACTGTGCCCAGCTAGCGTGTCCAGGGTGTCGTCAATATGGGGTAAGGGAAAACAGTCCTTCCGGGTGACAGCGTTCAACTTTCTGTAGTCTACACAGAAGCGCAGTTCGCCGTTCTTTTTCGTCACCAAGATTACAGGGGAACACCAAGGGCTGTCAACTTTTCAATCGCTCCCCTGGATCTCATGTCCTCCAGCATGTCTCGTACCGCCCCTTGCTTCGCCAGCGGAATGCGTCTATGTGGTTGCCGAATAGGCCGGGCGTCCCCGGTGTCGATGCGGTGAAGCACTTTGTCCGTGCGACCGTAGTCACTATCACCTTGGCTGAAGACGCGCTGGTATCATCTTAGCAGTTGTCGAACTTTCTCCAGCTGCTCTGCGGTCAGGTGGTCGGCCGCCCTCTCCAGTAGGCCTTCTAGCCGGGGCCCCAGGTGTTGCGTCGGCACCGGCTCCTGTGTCTTGTCGATTGCTGTTACGATCACCTCGGGCTCGCACGTTCCCAACTCTGTCCCGGCCTGGACGTCGTGATCGGTGTCCGTTGGATTTAGCAGTCTCACCTCCTCTCGGCATGGCAGCAATGCCCTGGCTACACATAGTCCGCGTACAGGCGTCTTCTGGTCCAGCATCATGTTCCTGGTTCTCTGGCCTTCCAGTCGCACCGTCACCACCACCTCGCTCCTCGCGGGGACAACCACGTCTTCGTTCAAGTTGACCCTGCAGATTCCAAGGCGCTCTTCGGGTTGACGGAGTATAACCTCTTCTCCGTTTAGCCGCAGGACCTTCCTGCCGACGTCGACCGTCGCCTCGTGGCTCCTGAGGGCATCCAGTCCCAGAATCACCTCCTCAGCCACCTTCGCGACGAACACCACAGACGCACGGCACTCCGTCCCAAGGTCAGCTTCAGCAGGGCCTCCTTCTCCACAGGCCAGGTGTCGCCCGATGCCGTGACAAGCTGGTATGGTCGGCTCGGCTTCCTTGTCGACAAACCCTTCGCCACGTCAGGTCTGATGATGGTCACGGCTGCCCCAGTGTCCACCAGCTCGCGGCACTGCTTCCCTCTCATCCAACCGTGCGCGATAAGGCTGTCATCCATACGCCGGCAGACGGCGCGCAGTGTCACTCGAGGGGATGGTGGTGATGGCGCCGACGTGCCCCTCTCCACGACGGCCCTTACTCGTTTTCCGGCTGATTTTCCTGGTGTGGGCAGTCTCTCTCCAGGTGTCCGGGCTGTCCACACCACCAACACAGGCCATTAGGTCTTCGCCGGCGTCCCTCGGCTGGTCTTCTGTCTCCGGTGTAGCGGACACTCCTCGTTCTCGACGTCGGGATAGCTGTTACCTTGGCCGCCTCCATCCTTAATGCTGCGGTTAGCCCCTCGTGGATGGTTTTATAATCGCCGAGCATTAGGCGCTGACGAATCTCCGTGTCTCGTACCCCGTCAACGAATGTGTAGGCAGCTTCCCGAAATACGAACTCTGGTGGGAGGTCGACTAGGGCTTTCTAGCCAGTTGTTCAACTGCCAGGGCGAACTCCTGTAGCGTCTCCCCTGGCTGCTTTGACTTTGCCTTTTGCTGGCTGCGGTAAACTGCGGCTAAGCGGTGGTTTCCAAAACGATTCTCCAGGGCCTCCCAGATGTCCTTGAGCGCCGTCGTTGTCTGGTTCAGGACTTCCGCGGCCCGTCGCTGGAGGCTGGCTATTAACTGTGTGGCCTCCTCCTCTGGTGACCATTTGTTGTGCTTGGCCACTGCGTCGAATTGGCGGTGGAAGACTTCGAAAGTTGTCGCGCCGTCGTATTTAGGAGGTTTGACGCGCGCAGATGTGTCGCGTCCCGGCGCGTCGACCTTTAAATCCTTTAACCTCCTGCCGACGACGTCCTCCACCATGGCGTTCAGGGACTTGACGCTGCTTTCCGCCTTTCCTTCCAGGTTGTTTACGCGGTTGGCAAGGTCCTCGACGTCTTCCACCATGGCGTTCAGGGACTTGGCGTTATTGTCGGCCTTTTCCTCTAAATCATTAAGGCGCTCGTCTACTTGACCCATCCGCTTGCCCAGTTTCGCGACGTCATCGCTCACGCCGACCAACTGTTCCTCAAATTTGGCGGCGAGAACCTCGTTCGCCACATTCATTTCCGTGGCCAGGCTGTCGTTCGCTGCTCTCATTTCAGTGGTTAATTCGGTCTTTATTTCCTTCAGTTCCACTGCCAGGTTGTTGTTTGCAGCTTCCGTCTTCGCAGCGAGGTTGTCATTCTCCGTCTTTATTTCCTTCAGTTCGGCGGTGAGGTTGTCATTCGCCGCCTTTATTTCTTTCAGTTCCGCTGCCAGGTTGTTGTTTGCCGTCTCCGTCGTTAATTCGTACATCTTCTCCAAAATCTTTTCCATTGCCGATTCCATGGCCATTATCCCACTTCTGACACCAGTTGTGACTTTTGGGGTTCGTGAAATTAAAAGTCCAATTGCACAAACTCAAAATGTTCTCTATTTCCACCGAATTACAGTTGAAACACTTGCCGATTACATAGAATTACTTAGCGCACACAATTACAATTCACCAGTTCGTCTGTCACAGGTCCATTGCACGCTCACAGTTACGTACAACTCCTCTGATACACGTACACCGTCTTCCAGTCCGTCCACTCACTCGACGCTCCTCACGGCTGCTCGCCAAGAACTGAACTCACTTGCCAACTGCAGCCCCTTTTTATAGGAATATCGCTATTTCTGGAAGTCTCGCGTTTCAGTGAATCACCCCGAAGGTTCCAGACAGCAGGGGGAGGGGAAAGAGACTGCCAGTGATGTTTTTCCAGCCATCCCTTCGTTAGCGCTATAAGACAAATGGGTAGGCCTCCCGGCCCTCACCCAGCCGCCCGTTGGTCACGCCTTCCGATAATATGTTACAATACAGTACTGAACAATGACAGACCTACAATAATGAAACTTCCAGCAGTTACATATTAAACATAGGCATGTGCAAGGATGCCAACCATATTTGGTACAAAATTACAAATTGTTCCAGAATTTTTTGAAAATATCTTGTACAAGGAGAAACTATACACAATCCATGAGCTAAATTAGGGAAAATTACAGTACACAAACTTGCAAATATAAATTGTGATTTTAATAGCCAACCCCCGCAACTCTTGCGGTCGTCGTCCACTGGAAATGACACTGTTGGCACCAGCACTGCTTGCACCAAATGGTATAGATGTCACAGACTGCTGTTTATCCAGTAAAGTGAGAAGCAACTTCAGCTATAAGAAGCAAATAAACATTTGAAGAGTACCTCAAAAGTGAGGCACATATGTATGTCATGTGTCATTTGAGCCCTGCAGGATTATTTTGTAGAGAAAAGCCATTTCAACATGTAATAACAGCTCCAAAAACGTTTTCTAAGATCATATAAATAAAATCTACATGTTACAGTTCTACAGCTTCTTCTATGCATTATCAATAGCTATTCTCATTCACCAGAAAGCCCTTTCTTATATCGGTTTTATATTAATCATAAGTCTTTGCCTAATATACTTCCAAATTATTACAGATGTTGTTAAATGTAAAATATGGGATCCACAATGTTTATAATATATCATGACCAATATCTTTAGTTTGAGTTTATACAAAATATGTCACACATTTTTACAATCTTTATTGAAGTATACTTCAACCAAGGATAACTTTTAATAATTAAATAAAAAATAAAATTTTCAACCCTATTTCACATAAATTTGCTGTTTTAACCCCTAAATAAGGAGGAACTTAATACAGAATATAAACACATTATTAACACTGCTTTAATTAATGGTTTTAATAATGATTTTATACAAAAAAGGATAGAAACATTTAAATATTAAAAAAAGTGTAAATCATATTTCCACCCTTAAAAAAATAAAACGTGATTATAATTTTAAAAAATTTATTTGTCATCTTTGGGCAAATAAAAATTTTAAAAATTTCCTTAACGAAGTTGGTATAATATTGGTACCTCAAAATAAATACAACATAAAAAATCCACTATATTTTTTTTAAAAAAGACAACATTTTGGATAAAAACAAATATGGCATTTATCAAGTTAACTGTTTAGAATGCGATCAGATTTACACTGGGAGGACCAAACGTAATTTGGGAACCAGAGCGAAGGAACATTTCAGATATATTAAATATAAACAGATGAATAAGTCAGCAGTGGCTTATAATTTTTGGTCATCCAAACATGAAATAAATCCGGAAGTTAAATTATTAAAACAAGTTATTGGACTAACAGATTTAATGGTTTGGGAAAAGATATTTATTTTGAAAAATAAAGATCGTGTGATGAATTTTGAAATTCTGCCAATAAATGTCAATAAGTTTGTGTTGGCCCCAGTAAATGGCAGTAAAATAGCAAACTACTTGTGAAGTTCCAAAACTAACCAAAGCCTATTTGGTCTGTTGGCTGAGGATGTGACCAAAACGGCATGAAACCACCCCGAGGATTTAGACAATTTACCAAAAAGATAAGTCAGCATGTTGCTAAATTTAAAAAAAAAAAAAAAAAAAAAAAAAAAAAAACACTCTTTGTAGTCTGTTTTTTGACATTTCATCACTTAAATTTTTATATTACTGAGGGACTAGTTTCGGAAGTCATTGCATTCTTTTTCAACCTTTATCCAACTAACCTCTGTTGTTATCTGCTCCCTTCTCTCTAACAGTGGAACTATGAACTTGTTCATCAAAATTTGTTTGTCTTGGTGGGATTTCAAAGTTCATTACTCAGTCCTTATTTTTCTATATGAATTATGTTCTCCCATATTGTCAGTTTATTTTGGCTTATCACTCCTTTTAGTAATTTTGGATTTGGATCAATGTTGTGGTTTTCATTTCAAATATGAAATGCTACTGCCGACTTATCTTCTTGTTTCATTTTGATGTTTCTAAAGTACTCTTTGACTCTAGTTTTTAGGTTTCTTTTAGTTTGACCTATGTAGAATTTTTCACAATTCTTACAACTTATTTGGTATATTCTGGATGTTAATTGGCACGATTTCATCTTTTGTTTTTGAATTTAGCGATTTTAAAACTGAGTATCTATTAGTAAGTTATAATATCTATTAGTAATTTGTGTTTCAAATACAATAAAAGGATGGAAGACCTGTTAAAGGATAGCAATTACCAAAATGTGAAAAGCAACCCATTGAAGTACTGCATTGAATCCACAAATAAAACTTTAAAAGAAAGAAAAATAATCAACAAGAAAGAATTTCACAAAAAGTAGATAATCCAACATTATCAAGAGTATATGGACTACCAAAAATTTAAAAATATGACAAAGTGTCAAAAAACTGACAACAAATAGTTTTTTCAATTAATTTTGACTGTTACTAAATTCCTCCAATCATGCATAAATGTTGCTAAAAGTTGTAGTTTATTCATAATACTTCCTATATGTTAGTTAAGCTGTAGAGAAAGCAAAATGTTCTACATACATGTGCAATATTGCATATAGGCACAACAAATAAATAAATAAATAAATAAATATATATATATATATATATATAGATAGATATATATAGATAAGAGCAAAAACTTTGAGCTCAATTACAGACATACCATTAGATAAAGTTCCCCAATAGTAAGAGTATTGGCATCTTCTATTGTCCATCCAGCTCGTATTTTTTTGATAAACTCTTCATCATCCTCTACTTTTGGCTCCTGTGGACTTGTTTGAGCAGGCTCCCTCTTTGACTCTTCTTTTATAGTTGTCGGTGCTGAATCTATGCTCACCGCTTTCACACTGTCTGATTCAGCACCATTTTCAATTTTAAGTTCTGAAAACAATTTTTTTTATTAAGAATAACTAAACACTATAGCAACACAACTTCACTATTACTTATCTCATTTACAATCCTTTGGGACCGGTTTTGAAGTGTGTCAGTGTCAAGTTGACAGGTTGAAAATGAAGCAGAGAGATAAGTAATAGTGAAGTTGTGTTGCTATAGTGTTTAGTTATTCTTAATACTTAGTTTACTTCAATGTCAGCAGCTTCAGTTTCTTTACATAATTTTTTTTTATTATTACGAGGGCTGATCAACAAAGACTGAGACTGATTTCTTTTCACAGATGTTTATTACTGCAATTCAATGTTTATATGATCTTTTTCAAAGTAGTACCCTCTTACTTCAATGCACTTTTTCTAGCGTCTCTGCCAGTCCTTGAACACGTACTGCAGACCATTCTGTGTCAGGTCCTTGAGAATCGCCTCACTTTTCTTGAGCACTGCTTCAGAGTTCTCAAATCGAATACCCCTAAGTTTCGATTATCACCGGTGATGAGTCATGGCTGCATCCTGAAGGAAAACAAGCCAGCACAGTGTGGAAATAGCTAGGTTCTCTAACACCAAAAAAGGCAAAAGTTGTTCCATCTGCAGGGAAAGTGATGGTAATCACATTTTCTGACTGTAATGGAATGGTTTACCAGCATGCACTTCCCCCTCATACTACTGTTACAGCAGCATACTACACGTTATTATTGGCTACACTGAAGAAGCACATTGTAAAGAAACGACCATAGCTTTCTCGGACTGTGTGACGACTTGATCATGACAATGCACGGCCTCACGTCACAAATCAAGTCATGCAGTTTCTGGCTCGATTCAACATTACCTGTATACCACATCCACCTTATAGCCCTGATCTTGCACCCTCTGACTTCTTTTTATTCCTATCACTAAAGTAAAAGCTTAGGGGTATTTCATTTGAGAACTCTGAAGCAGTGCTCAAGAAAACTGAGCCGATTCTCAAGGACCTGACAAAGAATGGTCTGCAGCAAGTGTTCAAAGACTGGCAGAGATGTTATAAAAAGTGCATTGAAGTAGGAGGGAACTACTTTGAAAAAGATCATGTAACCACTGAATTACAGTAATAAACATCTGTGAAAAAAAAAAAATCAGTCTCAGCCTTTGTTGATCAGCCCTCGTAACTAAAGCATAAATGAACTACAATTTAATGCTTTTAAATATACTTCTCCAAATTTGACAATTTGTACACTCTTCCAAAATTTGATGCTGTAAGAGGTATTACTTAACAAAGCAAACAAGCATTACGGAAAATATGTGGAATAGCTATGCCATTCATATCTACAACATTTGAAGTACACTCACTGCAGATGCAATAAGTTATCATATCATAATGAAGGCGAAGAGTTATTAATTGCCAGGCAGAAGAGATGATGTGTATATATATTTTAGGATTGCCAAGCAGCACATCAAAGGAGTTTGCCCAAATGGAAATGGGTAGAGTAGGAACGAAAGCTATGATCATGGAGAGAGCACTTAAGTTTTGGTTCAGAATTTTAAATTTAGATGTAAAGAATCTGTTAAGGCAATACAAAATATCAAGGAAATAATTTAAAAGATGGATGGTGCTATAGTATACAATATAATTTGGAAAGTAAGGTCTGGGAGAAATTTGGAGAATGAGGGAAAACAATGCAAAGGGTTTTTGGAAAGGAGTTTAAGATTTGTAGATATGAAAATACAAAGACTTTATTGATATAGTTGGAAAAAGATTGTTAGAATCATACATTACAATAAAAAATACATGGAAAAGAGAGGAATATGTTGACAAAGTAAATAAATAACAAAGAAAAGGTATAGCTATGTGAGAACGGGTGCACGGAGAATGAAGGAATGAGAAAAGGTTTTCCACAAAAAGAGTGCCCAATATGCTGGAGAAAAGGCTCAAAATGAATAGAAAGACTGCATTAATTTAACTTTTCAGTAAAGCTGTACAAAGCTGGAGAGTTTTAATTAAAGCTAAAAATAAAGGAACTGGTCATTAAAAAGAGTAGGAACGAAGGTATAATTTTAAGGGAAATTATTGTGTAGCTAGTAGACATTGTATAATGAATATGGTAAGTTAATAGCCTGTGCTGAACACTTAATCATATTCCTTGTATTTTTTATTTGTATGAAGCTCAGTGAAAATACATAAACAAATAAATAAGCATATATCACAGAGTATTGCAAAGAAAATACTAAAAATGATTGGACTATTAGAACAAGTAGTTGAGAGGTTGAAACTTTATAGGAATAGTGATGACTCTGAAGGCTGGCAATACATTTTTCTGAATGCTTTAAGATGCACTGAAAAGCAAAACACTTGTTTCGTTATGGTGGTTTGCCTCTTGTCGCATGCAGGAAGAGAGGAGAGCAAGTCACATGATGTGTGGGTGGTGAGGGAGGGAGAAGATTCCTCTCATGCATGCGCACGCTGACATTGGTTTGTTTGCAGTTTCTCTATAGTTTTGTGTATGATATGTTGTTGCACCGTGGCGTAGCAGGCTAAGGCAGCATACCTTGGTCCATGGTCACGGAAAGCGGCCCAGGTTCGATCCCACCCATGGGGTGCGGATTTTAGGTCCCGGGTATAGGACCGGTGCCCACTCAGCATCATGAGGAAAGTGAGGAGCTTAAGATAGGTAAGCGGTCCTGGTCACGAAAACCAATGTTCCGGTTGGGAGATGCTGAGATGCTGACCACATCTCCTCCCTGTATCGGTTGGATGATCGTCCAGCTCTGCCATACGTAAGTGGATGTGAGGCCAGCAGTCAGGTTGGTAGGCCTTGGTCCTCGTAGGGCTATCGCACCAGTGGTTAACTTTTAAAGATATGTTGTCATGATGTAAAAATATTTGTCCTTTTGGCCTCTTTTAAAAAACTTTTTTAAAAAATATGCAGTAAACAGACATTTGCCCATTAATTGAGAGTAATGGTATGTATCTTTTAATGCTATAGTAGCTATGCGGCCCATTTTAGAAAAAAGAAAGAAAAAAAAACAACCCCCAAAAAATACTTAGCAATTATCTTCTTACCAGCACTGCAAATTCATCAGAATTTTGTAGGTGCATGTTCTGTTCGAAAGACCCATTGAGCAGATTAACTTTTTTTTTTTCAGAATCATAACAATTAATCCAAGACTCATCACAAATTTTCTAATGAAAATTCAAGTCCCACCTTGGAATTTTTCTAAGGTTTTTCTATACTAATCAATGCATTATTGTTTTTATTCAGAAGTCGGTTTAATCCATGAATAAAAGGTTGATGCTTAGAATTGTTTTAAATTAAACTCATACCAATGCCTAACATTCTCAAACAAATTTATAAAATATCCATCTATCTTCTTCAAGAATTGCTTCAACAGGGACAATATTTTCATCAGTAATAGTGGTCTTGGGTGTCCATTACAAAATTCACCATTAAGAAAAAACCAATCTCTTTTGAATTTACTATACTAATTATAAACTGTAGTCTCAAATGAGGCTTCTTTGCTAAATGCATTTCTAAGCCAGTCTTCACATTATTCAGATGTTAGTGACAATTTTAAAAACTTCACATCCCTTTCTGTAGTCAAATTTGTTTTTGGAGGAGCACAAAATCTTTAAACAATAATCAACAAACTATACTGGTTGCCAATCTAGAAAGTGATTGACATTTCGTATGGAGAGAGAAAAGATGTTGCCGCTTATTGCACGTGGAGAGCGCGATAGGATTATGCGTGCGAAGGTGATTCAGTTGTGACTGCAATGGGTATTTATTATTACTATCATTTTCGTTTTTTATAATACTGTACAAAAGACAGTAGAAGAGTCGTGGATCTACATGTAAATGCTAGAACATGCAAGAACACATCAATGTAAAGATCATAACAAAACAGGCATATCTGTGACATTTTGATGCGTATTGAAGTGGGGAAATGCCGTAAACATACTTTCTTTTACAGGAAGTTTCTAATTTATTTTCGATGCCTGACTTTCTCCTTTAAAATACTTTTCTTTCCCAATCTTATCCACAGTGTTCTTACTGATACAGCATGTGAAGTCCTATCAAGCACCTTAGATAATGGAATAATAGGCTCCCTTTTCAATTTCTCCTCTTCGAAGTATTCTGTCACAGAGCATAGTATTTCCCGTGCCTGTCCTTTAATTGAAATACCTTTACCAAATATAGTTTTGTTTGGTTCCCGAGCACATTCAGGTTTTCGCTTGTCACTATTTTTAGACATAATTAAACATTCATTAAAAACAATTGCAAATGATCACAACACACGCACAGATACACGAACTCACACACACACGTAAACCAAGGCAAATTGCCACAAATAAAATGCAAAGTAAATTGCCAGTACAGGATCTCTAACTGTAGTATACAAAATAAGAGCAGCAAGGCATTCTGTTTATGTAGCACTATCGGCAGAGAAACAAACATCAAGGTATTAAGATTACTGCATTTGCATAACTCGCTCGCCCGCACGTGTTAAAATATTGGCAACCAAGGTTTAGCATCTAATGTTGTCATGGAAACTTCTTGACTCTAATTGGTCCTTCTAATGGTTACTATGACAACCGTTATGACATACTCATCCCCTCTAATTAATTTAAAGCATTCTTCCATATGCTTGCTGTCAATCAAATTCTAGTTTGGTGATTAGTATATTAGAGTAAATTGAACAAACTACATGGCCATCAACCCCCAAAACTTGAGAAAGTATCTAATATAAGCACTTTTTTTTTTTTTTTTTAAAAAAGAAACATGGCATTCTAAACATATTCAGTGTTGCCCTTAAATTATCCTTCAATTCTTTTAGCTACAGAAGCTATTAAGAAAAAGTGTAGTGACTAATTTAGTTTATTTTTTTTCAGAATTTCTTTGTTATGAGAATTACAAAGGATAAGAGAATGCTTGGTCTCATTTTCACTCAATGAAAAGTTCTACACAATAAACAATGAATGTAGATAGGTAATGAATTTACCACCATTAAATTGATTTTTCCTAATATTTACTTGTGTAATTAAGTTGTGCACAACTAACCACTTAAACTTTATACAATGATACACCAAGCTCTAGAATGCTCCATTTGTGGCCTGTTACTGTATGCTGAATTATTTATATATTTCTGCTCTAGTAAATAGCAAGCCAATGCAGTGCTGCAGCACTCAAAGTCGCTGTCTGGTGCTTTAGCCGAGTAGTAAATCTATCCCCTAAGGAAGAAGTAATTTAATTACTATACAAAAATGTTTTAACATTAATGTAATTTTCTCCACTTACACTTCTAAAAACTATATTTAAAATAGTTTACCATTCCATTCACCTCTTGTCAATCAAAATATTTAAACATTTTGTTGTACAATGTAATAGGCGAGAGCAATAGCTAGAATTTTAAAGAGCATGTCAATATATGACAGTTTTGAAATCCCATGCTCTTAGCAGGACAATGAGCAAAAGTTGAACAGTGATCTTCTACTAGAAAAAAGTATACATATTTGCAAATTTAAACCATTAACAAAGTATATCTCGGAAACAGTTAATGCCAGAAAAAAGTTTGACAAACTGTGGGCTTTAGCAAGATAGTTTTTATGTGGTAACATATTGTCTACACCTCATGATTTACTGGTTATGGAAAAGTCATTTAAAATGAACAGCCTTTACAGGCTACTCATAGAAAATCAAGATATTTTGTGATAACATCTTAAATGTATAAAATTTTAAACAAAATTCTTAAACCATTTAAAAAAAATGAGCAATTTCCCACATAATCAATAATTTGCGGTACAGAGATTTCGCTGGAAATCCCCATGTAGCATTCCTCAAACATCCAAGGGTGCTGATGGCTGCGTAGTTGAGCATCCTTATATATACATCATCATTAGGGGTGGTGATTTTTCGCAAATGTGATATAGCGTGATAAAGTGCAAAATTGACTCAAAATGTGATATAAATGCGAAATCGAAGATTTTTCCAAGTAATTATTTTTTCCCAATACTTTTTCTTCTGGAAACTTTAAATGAAGAGTCTGCAGAACCTTTACATGTTTAGAAAGTTATAAAGTAAGTGACCACTCTTATGGAATGTGGAAAGCAACTCTTCCTGCTCAATTAGCCTATTGTTCCACCACTGCCCATATGAGGTACATATGTTTGGTACTGAAGTGAGTTCAGTTGTTTTACAAACGAGACCCCTCTTATGATGCCTAATGCCTGTCATAAATCTTATCTTCACAACCAAGTTAACGGAAAATTTCAATTGTTGTCTCTGAAAACAAATAGCAATCTTAATTTTAAGGAAGTGATAAACACATTTCCTTTCTTGGAAGTGTTGAAAACAATGTTGTTATGATAAATTAAATTTAAAGGGAGTCAATTAATGATACTAAACAACACTTACTTTTAAATTTTTCTAGAACATGTTTCAGAGACTTTGCCTCTATCCTCAGTCGGCCATCGACTGGTTCTCATTGGTGTAGTTGACAATATTTTGTCATAGGTCTCCTCTGGTGGCGGTTCAAGGAACTTGCTGAACAAATCTTTCTGGGGGATGTCGAAATTGAATACTTTGTTCCTATTTTTTGAAATGAAGATTTGTTCCCATGTGGATAGTTCTTGTTTTCCTGATGTATGTTTTAGTAGTTTTGGTTCTGGATTTATGTTGTGGTTTTTTTCCCAAAAATGTGTGGCAACTGCTGATTTTTCTAATTGTTTATATTTTATGTTTCTAAAGTGTTCCTAATTATAAAAATCAGCAGTTGCCACACATTTTTGGAAAAAAAAACCACAACATAAATCCAGAACAAAAACTACTAAAACATACATCAGGAAAACAAGGGAAATACAAATCCTTAGTCAAAGCACCACAATCACTTTTTAACCAGTATTCATTCCAGTCGTTGATGATAATCTCCTTTAATGTTTGCCTCACATAGGAAATGGGGCATAGAGTGTATGCTTCTGGAAGATCTGAAGTCGCAGCTCTCTTTGCAAGCTCATCTGCACGTTCATTTCCGGCAATCCCATGTCCTCTGACCCATTTAATACACAGATGAGAACTACATAATAATTGACTTCTTATTTCAGCTGCAATAGGTCTGCTGTTTCTCGTATCTTTCAAAGCTGCAATTGCTGCTTGTGAGTCACTGTAAAGGCGAGCGGTACATTGTAAGTTGTTGCTCCATTTCACTGCTTCCACGGATTGCTAATAATTCAGCTTGAAAAACTGAACACTCCTTGACAAGTCTGAACATGGAAGAATGGCATTCTATGGAGCGGGAGAGTACCACAAACGCACATCCTACTTTGGCATTTTTACTAAGCCCTTCAGCTATCCGAGAGCCATCTGTGTAAATGGAGTACTGGTGATATTCTGCTGCACAATCTTCAAGGAGACTAGAGACACAGGTGGCTGGATTAGAAGCTTGTTTAACTGGTTGTTCAAGTTGCAGTTGTGATATATGTTGTGGCAAGGCTCAGCCATTTCTACTGTTGTTGATATTTGCCTTATATACACCAGTAAGAAAGATGGGTTCAATATTAGCAATAATGAGCGCTGCTGGAGTGGAGATGGTGCAGTATCCTAGGATGATTCTTAAGATGTATCCACGCTGTATCTGTAATAATTTAGTTTGTGCCCATCTCTTCTGAAAAATACTTTGAAATGCTCCTTCACAATAGAGAACCATAGGTTCAACCGCCACTTTATAAATTAGCTTCCATAAAGAAGAGTTTAGGCCCCATGTTGGTCTCGTTAAAGCAGTCAGTGTGGTAAGAAGTTTACTTGCCTTCCTGGCTACATAATCAAGATGATTTCGGAACGTCAGATGTCTGTCTAAAATAACTCCTAGATACTTCAAATTATCCACTAATTAAATCTTTCTATTATTCCTGTAAAGAGATAATTCTTCCAAATTTCTTTTCTTAGTGCCTAGCATAGCCAATGTCTTGTTAGCATTAAAGTTCAATTTGTTAGTTACACCCCAGGAATGAATGATATGGAGGGCTTCATTGGCTGTCGTCTGTAACTTCTGACAGCCAATGGAACCCTCCATATCATTCATTCCTGGGGTGTAACTAACAAATTGAACTTTAATGCCAACAAGACATTGTTGTTGTTTGTTGTTGTTACTTGCTGGTTGTTGTCGTCGTCATCATTTGTCTCCTTGTCTCCTTGTCTCCATTTCTCCTTGTCTCCATTTCTCCTTGTCTCCATTTCTCCTTTTCTCCTTTTCTCCTTTTCTCCTTTTCTCCTTTTCTCCTTTTCTCCTTTTCTCCTTTTCTCCTTTTCTCCTTTTCTCCTTTTCTCCTTCTCTCCTTCTCTCCTTCTCCTCCTTCTCCTCCTTCTCCTCCTCCTCCTTCTCCTCCTTCCCCTCCTTCCCCTCCTCCTTCTTCCTCTTCTTCTTCTTCTTCTTCTTCTTCTTCTTCTTCTTCTTCTTCTTCTTATTATTATTATTATTATTATTATTATTATTATTATTATTATTATTATTATTATTATTATTATTATTATTATTATTATTATTATTATTATTATTATTATTATTATTATTATTATTATTATTATTATTATCATCATCATTAAGACAATTTTAAATTGTGCAAATTTTGGTATGGAATTTTTTTGGATGGAATGCAATACCTCCTGTGCTTACTATATTTAAGTAACAGTTGAAAATGTGCTTAAGAAAATGCTAATTTCAATTATTCACAAGGGCATCATTTAGTTTTACCAAAATAGTGTATCTATACTGTAAAAGTGCACCTACTGAAAAGTATATCCAATGCTGATTTTATTTTTAGACATTTAGGAGCATGAGTTTGAATGCAATGTCAGAATTGTTACTAAATGCATTTTCACAGATTTCAACATTATGTCAAGCTAATGAATAATCTGTACAACTCATATTCAAGGCCAGTATTTATTAACTATTTTGTTATTTTAAACTGCATAATGTCAGCAATGGGTTGTGTGTTTGGTGTAACAGTTATCAATGGAAAGAGCTAAATTAACAGAAACATTATTACATATTTCAACATTACTGTAGGTTATTAACACTTTTACTGATATGGACGTCATATGACGTTCAAATTAAAATGCCCCAAACCGATATGGACATGTATAGATGTTCTGCGCATACATGCATTTAATGCTTATTTAACGCCAATTATTTTAACCTTCCTATTTTACAATCAATTTAAATTAGTTCTATAAGGGATGAAAACTAATTCTTAAAGGTTTATTTTTGAATGGTATACCTCAAAACTTGGATAAACATACAAGGGCATATCTTCAGATTCACAGCAAATAATACTGGTTTCCTTGCAAACCTTTTTTTCGCAACACACTACACTTTTTTGAAATGGTTGCGACTTTTTTGGTTGTGGGTGTTATCTTTTTAGTAAAATGTTTTCTCTCATGTATGAAGGGTGCTGTAGTGGTGAATTTCTTATCCCTATGAAAAGGCCTCTAAATATTATAGTACTTAATAGGTTACGGGCTATGAAATGCCTAAGTCCAGGAAGGTCATTGTCTTGCATGAATTTAGAGGTCTGCAAATCACTAACAATTGTGTATGGTTATATCCAGCTGGTATAAAAATACTTTTTTAACATTTCACTGGTTTTTGTAATAACTGATCTACCCCACCCATATTTGACCCATCATTTCCCAAACAATGGAGCAGCTAGCATGCCATCTGTAGACAGTACACGTCTAATGTAGGTTTACAAATAACATATACACTGTCCACTTGTGAATTCTCCCCTTATGCCCTAAATTGCTTTTAGAGGTCAGGGCTTCCCTCATCCTAGTCGCATATACCTTTGTTTCCGTAACAATGAGAGACACTAAGTCAACAATAAAAAATTTTTATGAAAATGTCAGTTGGCTGGATGTCTGAAGTTAGCTGTACATCAGAAAATATGTATATTTGTCTATATGTCTATTTGCCTATGTTATTTGTGTTTGAGTTATTTTGACCATTGTTGATTCTTCACCAACACCTGAAGGAAGCCGGTAATTTTCTTCCTCACTGCTACCTATATTCTCAACGCCTCTCTCATAATCGCCTTCAATATCCAAATCATGTCAAACAACAAAAGGTCTTCCAGATTTTCTAAAGTGATATCAGAAGTTAGTACACATCCTACGAAAGCTAATTTATTTGCTACTTTACTAGGATAAGCCATGGTTAACACTGAAATTTAACAATTTCAAATGAGCCATTCATTTAGCTCTTGATTGCAGTAAGAAATCTCTCTGAACACCCAGAGAGTACAAATAAATAACTACAATACTAAGCGAAAACAGCTGCATAAGGATACCATAAACTTCAGTTGTGAAATACTGTAGTAAGAAGTGCTGACAGAGAGATTTGTTTCTTTCCAGCATGTGTTTCACACAACATATACAATGATTATTGCTTGGTGGTATATATTAGAGCCTAAAACCTTGAACCGGACAAGTTGCTTATGTAGCTATACATATATACATTCATTCGTATGCACGCAAATCAAAATGACTCAAATATTAGGTGCGTTCGGTGCATGTGGCTGGTGGACCACTAGGGGCTCTTGCATTCGAGATACACCATTTGTGGCAACTTCTATTGTAAGTACCATCAATTAACTAACAAAAACTCCATCCCAGATCTCTCAAGCACTTACAGTTGCACTTGATTTATTTAAAAAATCCTTTTTTCTAATTTGTACAAAGTATGTGCATTCCTAAAGGACAGTGATGAGCCTATGATAAACATACAGATTAATTTTATGGAAAAACTGAACCTAGAGTTGGAACATGCCACTTTCTTTCCAAATAGGTACAACAGAGCTGTGGTTATCCAAGCCCTGACTAATCCGTTTCTGGTTTAACTAAGGTCTCTCTGAAAAGAAAAAAATAAATACTATTTCTTGCAAAGAATCATTCAGATAAAGTGCTGTGCCAAGTATTTACTGTATGTATGTCACTTTTCATTTCAATTTTTATTTTTAGGTCAGTTTTCATTTGATAATACAGCAGATACCTCTTTTCACGACTTTGACCACATTTTTATTCATTTCATCAGCTCAACATACATTTCCCTCTCAATTTTTGACAGAGTCCATGTTATCCAACTTTTTTACTATCCCAGATATCATTGGTCCTCTTTACCTCAGATAATCGAGACATATCTTGAGATAGGTATGTCAATGATATCTTGATAATAGTACTATACTGGTTCATCCAGGATTCTCTCAAATTAGTTTACTTACAGAACAGAGCAATACAACTTACTATGGAAATTGAAAATGAATGCACACTATCTTTCCTAGATTTAAAAGTAATTATTTGCCAAAACAGGATCAATTTTGGTATTTACAGAAAGTCTACACGTTTTAGAATTTCATAAAAAACAATAGCTTCAATTTGACTTCACATGAGCATGTGGTTCTAAACAGTTTAACCCATAAACTGGTTTAGACCCACTTAACACAACAAAAATATAATCACTAGTCAACACAATGTTTCACCAAACAAACCATTGACAAGAAAATAACAAATTCAAAATATAAAAACAATTTAAGGATATTACAAAACTCAACCAGCAAAAGAACAAACTGATTTTCAGAAAGTTCACATAAATTCAAATTCTACATTTTCAAAAACAATTTTCATCTGTTTACCCCACAGGATTTTCCTGGCATCTGTTAACTGTAAACAGTGTTCATTTTTATTTGTTATTTCCCGCCCTCCAATTAAGCAAAAATGATGTCATTGTTGACTGGTGAGTCTATCTTGAAATTATAGTGACCTCTACAGAGAAGAAGCGGTAATGTTTACGGAATGGTAACTAACTACAATGCTCTGAGTGTGATTGCGCTAATAACTAATACAACCGGCCTCGCCTTTCACCCCACTTTACGGTGATCATGATTATCATTCTAGTACATATGTAAAGTAGCATGTTTGTACTCTAAAGGTGGATCTGTAGACAGAGCACCGTGTCTTCAAGGTTGAATGCTACTTTCGTACCAGAATTAAAATTAGTGTGACATATCAATATATTTTAAATTGCTGCACAGAGGAGTTTATGTAACGCTAACCGGCATTCAGAGAAATCCCTCGGAGCATAATGTTGTCAAAAGTGTCCAGGTAACGTCAAATTGACATACTGTTGTTTACAATATAAACGTCTTACGTTTTATCAGTATATGATATAAATTTTTTGTCATTCTCAAGCTTATGTAAAATGTCTTTCTTAACATTGGTAGCCTTATGTCTTTTAAAACCAATAGGTGCATCAAACATTTACAAGATCAGTTACTCGCAAAATGAGAAATACTCAATGCTATAGGTATAAAGTGACGGTCCCAATTTAGAAGTAATAAACATAATAAGTAAATATTATAAATATATAATATAAATAATGTGTTTCTTGACCGCCTCCGTGGTGTGAGGTAGCATGTGTACCTCACACTCAAGAGGTCACGAGTTCGAATCTCACTAAGGATGAGTTACCTGGATAAAGTTTTTACCAGGGTTTTCCCTTATCCTACGAAGATGAATGTCAGGTAACTCTGAGCTCTAGGGACCCTGGACTCATTTGAGTATCATATCATCCGTTTCATTCATTCACTCATTCATTGTTCAATATGACGTGCACTGTTGAAAGGACAAAAAATCTGTTTCTTTACTAAAATGTTTTGAAACTAATACTGTTATTAATTTGATATTCCTTTATTAAATTATATGAAGTTATATATCTTCACAGAGAAACACCAAATTTCAAGATATTGTTTGCATTTATCCGTCAATTAGTGTTCACATTCATTAAAACAGTTATCATATCTACGCACCAGGTGAAATTACACACCTTTATATTACGCGGGCAGGACCCACCCCTCAAATAGTATATTTACCTGCCGGTAGAGGGAGGCCTAAAAGCTGCTGTCAGCAGATCAAGTACGATCGCAAGCCGCTAGGGGAATCTTATATAAACTAGCTCCATCAACGATGCTAATGATGTCAAATTTTGCGTGGTAAAACTACAGATAAAAATGAACACCGTGTATATGTATGTACATTACATAGGACATGTAATATGTTCTTCACACAAGTACAACCATTTAGGTTCTTTGACATCCAATATGAAGTAATCAGTTAAAGAATGTTAACCTTAGAGGAAAAAACCCCTTAATGCATGCATTACATGAAAAGTACTAATAACTGACATGTATAGAATTACCTGAAGAGTGCTGGAGAGACAAGATTTTGTTTACTGCCATATCATTGATATCAGCTTCTGTACACGTAACACTGTCCTTATCACTGCCTTTGGTAGTACTTTCAGGATCACAAACATTCTCTGCTGCTTGCACACTAGTGATTTCACTGTCTGCATCCTTCTGCTTCACTAATGGAGCACTAACTTCTGCATTTTTTTTATCACTGGCACTATCAACTCTCTGGCGTTTGCCTCCTTTCTTAGATACACAACCTTTACTGCCTCCTTTCCATGCCGCCAATGCTTCTCCTGCTATTCGATTGGCACAACGTTCTTCATAAGACATAAATGAAAGATTTGAGCTAGTCAGGTACTCTGTGAGATTAACATTGGGTACACATATTGTTGCTCCTGGACGAGGGGCTACCCTTAGGAGAGGATCTTTTTCTTTTTTCCTATCTTCTATTACTTGGGAAAACATTTCCATTCCATCAGCAGATGTCAAAAGTTTATCGCGCTGTAGATTTTGTTAAGGTTAACATGGCTGCAACTGAATCAATAAATAAAATGCTATAAAATAACATGAGTCCAAGTATAAAACAAGAAAAAAATCTTAAGGTACTTAAACAATGCTTCATGCCCTTTTATTTTGTAAGCTCTAAATATATGGTGTTAAAAAAACAAATATCATGTTCTAGCACTGAAATAACAGGTATAATTAAGGATTACATGTAAAAATACTTGAAAATACATAAAAATGTAAAAACTGAAATATCTGTAAGTAATTATATATCAGAATATGACGTTAAGACATATTGAGCATGTATGTAATAAAATTATGGTAGAACGCAAAATTTAAAGGCAGCTGAATATTGACCACTAGCAGCGAAACGGGAGTAGCCTATGTCAAAGGGCGGGAAGAAGCTATATGCAGTTACAAGACAAAATGAAAACACTTTATAGGATATTACTCATAGTGCTTATACATATTAAGAAATTAAAAAAAAAAATCATCTTAAATTTAGATTGCTTAGTCATTTTTTTAAAAGAATTTCCTTTAATGGAAGTGTTGAAAACAGTGTTGCTGTAATAAATTAAATTTAAGGGTGAGTCAATTAATGACACTAAACAACACTTACTTTTAAATTGGTTGCTATGTTATTATGTTTTTTCAGTATTACCAAAATCTGAAAACGAAACAAACCTAAAAACACAATCAACTACTGCTATTTCAAAATTCATTATGCAATATTAGGTACAATTAATGGAAATTAATAGTTCTTTCACACTATTCGTGTGTAGGACGCACTATGAAAGGGTAGAATTTAATATTGAGAACATCGAGTCAGTTGGAGAATTTAATGTCATATCGGCACGTTGGCCATAGTAGCTCAATGGTTAGAGCAGCTGGACGGAGACCAGAACATCCGTGGTTCAAATCCTGGCTATGGCATTGAATTTTTCAGTCTGGCTCTACCCTTTCATAATGCAATGTTTATTTTTGAAAATAAATATCTTTTCCCAAACCATTAAATCTATGAAACAATTTAATTGTTTTAATAATTTAACTTCAGGATTTATTTCATGGTTAAATGACCAAAAATGATCTGCTACAGCCGATTGATCAGTTTGTTTATACTTAATGTTACGAAAATGTTCTTTTGTTCTGGTTTCCAAATTACATTTGGTCTTTCCAATTTAAACCTGATCACAATCTAAACAATTAAATTGATAAATACCAGACAAATAAAACATGATTATAATTTTAAAAAATTTACTTACCATTCTTGGGTTAATAAACATTTTTAAATTTTTTTTAAAGAGTTTGGTATAACTTTAGTTCCTCAAAATAAATGTAGTATTAAAAATTTACTATATTTCTCTAAAAAGATAAAATTCCTAATAATAAAAAATCTGGTATTTATCAATTTAATTGTTTAGATTGTGATCAGGTGTATCTAGGAAAGATGAAACAAAATTTGGAAACCAGAACGATAGAACATTTTTGTAACATTAAGTATAAACAAACTGATAAATCGGGCATAGCAGATCATTTTTGGTCATTTAACCATGAAATAAATCCAGAAGTTAATTTATTAAAACAATTAAATTGTCTGATAGATTTAATGGTTTGGGAAAAGATATTTATTTTAAAAAATAAACATTGCGTAATGAGTTTTGAAATACTAGCAGTTGATTCTGTTGTTAGGTTTGTTTCGTTTTCAGATTTTGGTAATACTGAAAAAACATAATAACAGGCAACCAGTATCCTTTACGATGAAGTGTTGTGGACTAGCGATGCAAACGAGTTGTTTGTGTAATTGATCTCAATTAATAAGAAAAATTTTATATCATTTTCTTAATATAAGTGAAGTTTTTATTACAAATAGTTATATTCGTGTAATATTAATTGCTTCACTGTAGCTAGCTTCATTTTCTATGTAATATACATAGAAGCTTGAAACTCCAGGTTTCATCGAGTCAACATGAAAAATTCAATGTTGACTATCTATTAAAAACCTTGGCCTATATATGGATTAAAACTCAACACATCTAAAACGTCTGTTATGCACTTAAAACAAATAAAAGTAGACAATAACATGTTACACCTCACCAATATAAGTACTGCCACCTCAGCAAAAATACTTGGAATATATGTAAATAATCAGTTAAAATGGCAGGAACATATACATTACATAGCCAAAAGATTAAATTCTGCCTGCTTTAACATATTCTGCCCGTCCCAAATCACAAACTTGGAGACTAGGAAAGTAGTATATTTTAGTTACTTTCATTCTATCATGTTGTATGGAATAATTCTCTGGGGTCATGCAACAGGCTGGGAATCAATATTCAAAACCCAAAAGAAAATAATCTGCATAATAATACACACAGGTCCAAAAGAATCTTGTACACCATTATTAAAAAACTTGGAAATATTAGCTTTCCCATCGCAATATATACAAGAGCTTTGCAAGTATATACATATAAATTTTGACAAACTGTATAGTACACAAAAACAACACGGCTATCAGACCAGAGCCAAAAGTACTTTAAAACCACTAGCATATAGATTAACACTATTTGAAAAAAGTCCACTATATGCAGGAATAAAAATGTATAATAAATTATCCACTAAAATAAGGCAGACAAAAGATATAAAAACATTTAATAAAGCCATCAAAGACATGCTGGTAAAAAGGGCATATTACTCAGTAAGGGAATATCTAGAGGATAGTTTATAAACATTAATTGTATTGAAATATGAGCTGAATCTTTCCTGGCGGCGTATATGTTCTAGACGTTCTCGGGCTTCGAGCCAGGTAAACAGATGTTGAGACATCGACGTTTTGGGAGCGTACATCTCTCCCATCTTCAGGATGTTGAATGACTTAGGGCTGGGGTGACCCATATATATACTGGTCGCCAAGAAAATGACGCGGACCAATCAGCGAGCGGGCTCGCGTTGGTGAATATGACAACCTTTCAGAAAACACTGCTGCTCTGGTCGCTGCTCAGTAAGCCAGATCACTTTGTAAAGGCATTTTGCCTAAATATTGTACATTAATTAGTTGTTTATACACCTGTATAAATGTAAATAATATTTATTTCATTGACGTGTCACCTGTTTACGGAGCTAATGCTCACTTTGTAAATGTTTGTGATGAATAAAGTTATTTATTATTATTATCATTATTATGGCTAGTGTGAAGAAATGATTAATTTCCATCAATTAACTTAAATCCTGGTTTTATGCTTATGGCTATGTGTGCATATGAAGTCAACCAATCAGTGAACAGATAGTAACATTAAAAAGATAGCACCAAAACAAAATTCTTCAAAGATGAAGTAGTTCGTTGAGAAGCTGATTTTCTTTTTATATAAGGATCAACGTTACCTGTATGACAAGGCATATAAGGCCTACAAATATGCTACACTGAAGAGAAACTATACAAGTCAGTTATTAATGAAATGCATACTGATGGTAAGTAAAATTAAAAGAAAAAGTTACCTTTTGTTTGTTTAAAATATTTATTTGTATTATACTTTTTGCCGTTAAGTAGGCTAGTGTTGCAGAACGCATTATTTTATCTTTTCTTTAAGCATTAATTTAAGTGACCTTACTTCCCAACATTGCTCCAAATAAAAATGTAATGTGCCAAATGTATCAGTAATCAAATATTTGATTAATATGCTCTAGTCCCTATATCTTTTGTAACTAGCATGTAGCATTTCAATTAATTCACTTAAGTCATGGTTCTCATCTGTCTTTATAATCTAAGACCTGCTGAAATTCCTATTGATATATTTTCCGTTATTCAAACTAATATTTTATTATAGTACTGAGCAATCTTCCCAGATATTAGAACTCTTTTATTATTGCATTAAAAGGGAAGGAATGTAATGAAATAGAACTTGTGACATCTATTTAATCACGTAATAGATTTGAGTGATTATAAGCAACCTAAACAAAGAACTTAACCTCCTGAGTCATTTGGGGTTAAATTTAACACCAACAGTTTAAAATTCCCGGGTGAGCCACTGCTACTGGTTAGAAGTTAATGACGTTTATATAAGCTCTCTTGGAGGTCAGTACCTTGCAGGAGTGTAGCTATGTGACGTCTGTTCACAAATCTTAGCTGTTGGAATTACATAGCAAAGATGCCTGATTTCAGAAAACAGCACCAATGCATTTATCACATAGGTAAGTAATTTTTATATTTGTTAAATAACGTTTCAACTAATTGAACCACTACACTTTTTGTTATAAAAAGTATGCTCTATTTAAATGCATGGGTTAGAATTTGGTAGTATACTGAGGTAATTTACTAATGAAGTGGGAAAATGGTGGTGCCAATTTTAGCGCCTCAGGTCCCAGTCATTACAAATCAAGTTATCTGTCATTGCTAACTGGTTAGAATATAATTAATTTTTATGTTATTACTATTTCAGGGAGGGACTGGGATGAAGTCAAAGCTATATTGGATGAATCTGGCATAAACTTTAGTTTTGATGATGACAGTGGTGATGATGATGCATTTGAACAAAATTACAAAAATGCTGATATTCACAAATACAATACACGTCAGAAAGATGACTTTCACATTGAAAATTGTTGAACGGAAATCTTCAGGTCTAGTGCTATCAATAAAGGTATAAGATTATACAACAGGCTACCAGAAAATATTAAACAAATGAAGAGCCTTATACATTTTAAAAAGGGAGTAAAACTCTTTTTACTGCAACATTCATTTTATTCTGTAAATGAGTTGTTAAATATTAATTAGTTTTAACTGATTGTAAATAATGACAGTGGCCATTAATGTAATTTTTATACTATGACATGTCTGATATCAATTGAAAGGACAAAATAAATTGAATTAAATTGAATTAAATCATGAAGTAGAGTAAACTCCACATTTGTGAACAATTACTTTTATATAGCATTTGTCTATGGTCTTTATATAGTTTATATTTATTTGCTTTTTCTACTGTAGACTTTTGTTGGATCCTGTATCTGTTACAGTTGTTAGTCTTATGTAACTTTTTATATTTATCTTTGTATCTTGAACTGACGTGTCCTATAACATATGTATTATGTTCCAAAGGATGAAATAAATACAATACAACATGGTGGCAACACAATGATGCTAAGCTTGGGAATAACTGCAGTCGATCCTGAAACTGAAGAAAAATGTACTAATAAAGCAGACGACATACCTCAATGGTACCATAATATGCACAAAGATGTCAATTTCAAGGCTGCAGAAGCAACACCTATGATGAATGCACAGAATATAAGATGTTTCTATACCTAACATCGAAAAGAAATCATATTACACACTTTCATGTGTAAAAAAAGTTTGTTAATAAAATTATAAATTTTCAGGGAGTGTACTTATTGAGACCTGATGTGCTAAATTTCACACCATTCATTTTTTCAAAAACTTATTTAGAAAAAAAACGTTTTCATATAATGTTTTCAATAGTTATTCTACTTTAAAAGTATTTCCAACCGAAAAAGTTGAAAAAATGTTCTTAGGACTGAGGAGGTTAAGAGCATTTTGATTTTGATAAAAAATTTAAATGTATGCATCCATGAAAATTTCTTTAGCAGTAGTCCACATGTACTCATATCTCAGGTTTCCATGTTTTACAATGCAACCAATAGAAATGGGATGTAGCTTCTTCAAGTTCTTATTCACATCAAAGTGCTGTCCAGTAGTACTGACATGGGTTTCCGGAGGACTTCCTTCACCGTAATTCTCAGGAGCACAGCTATTCCACCCTGGTTTTCACATTTGCAAAGACCCTTGTCTCTCTTTGGCACACTTTCTGACCACAGCAGGTAATCCCACTACCTATTCAACAGCTCTTACAGATTAGGCCCTTGGGAGAAATATCCGCCTATGCTGGTAGCACCATGAATTCTGTGCTTCAGGATTGGCCTTAGGTCTCAGATCTGCCAACTGCTTCCACCTCCAAATGTCTTTGTCCACCTAACTGCAGGTTACATTATGATTAGATATGTGCTGTTGGTCAAAATGCTCTTGCAGAACTGTATCACCCTCATGCTTTCTTCTCTCTACCTCTCTAGCTATTCTTCTTACTGTGCCCTTCTATTACATTAATTTTATCTTCCCTGTCAGATTTAATTTTTTTTTATCCCTTTGCAAAGTCATCTTTCAGGGCTTTCACTGTGCTTTTATCTGAGATTTAAGAAGTCATTGTGAAGAGAGTTCAGATTTCATTTTCTCCGTTTGGTTCATTTCTTCTTTAGCATTGCTCATTTCTGTTCCCATCTCAATTGTGGAATCTAACTCTTCATTTCACATTCTATTTTCGCCAATTGGAGTCTATTTTCTTCACTCCAGCTAATATTTTTTTCAGCATTTTTTTCCATTGAAACACCTAAATTCCACTCCTCTCCTTACACCAGTCACTTAATACCCTAATCTAACTTTTGCTAAGACTTTGCTTAGCTCATAATGCCACTCCACATATGTGAATTAGTTCAAATTGTCACCATCACTTCCCATTTGTGTCATAATGAAATGCACACAACACAACCTCTTCCTCCAAACAGTTCACTCCCTGGAGAGTGTAATAAAATATATCCCTTGCTGTAATGACGCTCATTGTAAGTTGCCTCAGTGACAAACTTGTTCAGGTAATGACACTTTGTCACAACAGAAATACCCTCAATAATTTATATCTTCATGTAATCAATGATTTCTCAAGGCTCGCTGACTGAACTTGGAACACTGTTTGCTTATAGAGCTATAGAAAATTTTCACAGAGCTCCAGAATGTGTGAGAAGGCAAAACTTCTAGAAGATCCTGGTTATTTGATAATAATGCTTCCAGTGTTTAAATTGGGCGAGTGCACGACTTATCTGTTTACCATTCCAACTGTCTGATGCTGGCCTCCCAACAATCATGAGCCATTGCTGCTTTGTCACAGTACAGTTGAACCTACTTCATATGTAATCCAGTTATAAATAATTCGTATTTATACGTCAATATTTGCAGTTCCTGAAAAAAATGTAATTTAGACACAAAACCAAAACCTTAATTATTTCTGACTTAGAAATTCCTCATACACGCTATGTATAGTTATCAGTGATGGAAAACCCCAGAAAAAATTGATCAAGATAATTATTAAATTTTAGATGAGTCGTATTTCTTACACATCTGCTTCACTTTCGTACCTATTTTGAGGACATGTTTCGCAAATCTTCGTTTGCATCTACGGCTCTTGTGCGACTGATGCTAGATCCAGCGGTGTGGGTAATTCTGGGGTTGTTGCTGCCATCTGTTGATTTAGTGATGAACTGAAATGTGGGATTCTCTTCTAGCGGGATTTCAAAGTTCATTAGTTGGTTTTTATGTCTTTCTATGTATATCCTCTCCCATATGACGAGTTCACTATGTTTTTGTACGTCTTTTAGTAATTCTGTGCTATCTTCAATTTCATGATTTTCAGACCAGAAATGAGCTGCTATTGCGGACTTATCAATATTTTTGTATCTTAAGTGCCTGAAGTGTTCTTTCTTTCTAGTGCCTATGTTTCTTTTTGTCCTCCCTATGTAAATTTTTTCACAGTCATTACACTTAATCTTGTAAATGCCTGACTTTTCCTCTGGTTTTATCTTATCAGTATTATTACTGTGAAGTAGGTTTTTAATGTTGTAATTGTTTTTTGGTGCCAATGTTATATTGTATTTCTTGAATATTTTTTGGAACTTTTTTGTGGCCCAGGGGTGGTAAGTAAATTTAGCAAATCTAGTTTCTTGTTTTATTGGTGTGAGAGCTGTGATCTGTTTTAATTTCTTTTGAAGTTTGAATAATTTTAGTTTTTTATCTACAAGGTTTTTTCCATATCCATTTTTAATTGCAGTTTTTAAGATTTGATGGTATTCGTTTTGATATTCTTGCTGGCTGAGAGGTAGATTTACTAATCTGTGTGTCAGACTGTTGATGGTTGCATGTTTGTGTGGAATTGGGTTGAAACTATTTGCTTTGATGTAATTATCTGTGTGTGTGTTGCTTTTCTATGAATGCCAAATTCTAGTTTTTCATTGCCTTTTTTGATTTTAAGGTCTAAAAAAGGTAGAGTACAGTCCTCTTCAGTTTCTACTGTGAATTGTATGCTGGGTTCTTGCAGGTTGAGTAGTTTCAAAGCATCATCTATTAGTTTGTAGGGCACTATTGCAAAGATGTCGTCTACGTATCTGTACCATGTTTTAAACATATGAGGGAAGGCTTTAGTAATATGTGTTTCGAAAAAGCTCATGTATAGATTGGCCAAAAATGGTGATAGCGGGCTTCCCATAGCTAGTCCTGAAATTTGTTTATAATATTTTCCATCGAAGACAAAATAATTTTGATGTATACATAATTCAGTCATTGCCAAATATTCTTCTATTGCATTGGCATCCAGGTTTATAGAATTTAGCCATTTTTTCAGTTGAATCAAAAGTTTGTCTAATGGAATGCTAGGGAAGAGGGAGCGGACATCAAAGGATACTAAAGTGTCATGAGGTTTTAGTTTAAGATTTTGAATTTTTTCTACCAGGTCTAAAGAGTTTTTTATACTCAGAGTATGGAATTGTGGAAAGGACTGAAATTTTTTGGTTAGCCATTTTGCCAGAAGGTAAGTAGGAGTGTTTATATTATTTACAATGGGTCTCATGGGTATGTTGGGTTTGTGTATTTTAGGCAAACCATATATTCTTGCAAGGGTAGGGTTGTCTGGTTTGATAGTTTTTTGTTCTGTAGTTGTTAAAATTTTACTATTAATGATGGTTTTTTGTACATCTTTTATGCATCGGTTGAGTGGATTAGAATCTATTTCCTGGAATTCTTTTTGTTGTAGTAACTCTAACATTTTTTCTTTGTATGTAGCTGTATCTAAGATTACTATTTTGTTCCCTTTATCAGCCCTTGAGAAGATTACATCCTTTTTCCTTAAAGATTTAATTATCTGAATTTGTTTCAAATGTTTTATTGGCTTTTTATTTATTAAGTTTTCCAATATAGGAGCTGATTTTTTCCTAATTATATTTTTGTCCATGGTTTCCAAGCCTTCTACTGCTAATTCTATGTCTGCAATGAATTCATCCGGGTTGCTGTAGTATGTTATACATGTTTTTAGGCCTTGGTTAAGTACATCTATTTCTCCATTGCATCAAAGCAAATCTTCATTTGCATCAAAGCAAATAGTTTCAACCCAATTCCACACAAACATGCAACCATCAACAGTCTGACACACAGATTAGTAATCTACCTCTCAGCCAGCAAGAATATCAAAACGAATACCATCAAATCTTAAAAACTGCAATTAAAAATGGATATGGAAAAAACCTTGTAGATAAAAAACTAAAATTATTCAAACTTCAAAAGAAATTAAAACAGATCACAGCTCTCACACCAATAAAACAAGAAACTAGATTTGCTAAATTTACTTACCACCCCTGGGCCACAAAAAAGTTCCAAAAAATATTCAAGAAATACAATATAACATTGGCACCAAAAAACAATTACAACATTAAAAACCTACTTCACAGTAATAATACTGAAAAGATAAAACCAGAGGAAAAGTCAGGCATTTACAAAATTAAGTGTAAAGACTGTGAAAAAATTTACATAGGGAGGACAAAAAGAAACATAGGCACTAGAAAGAAAGAACACTTCAGGCACTTAAGATACAAAAATATTGATAAGTCCGCAATAGCAGCTCATTTCTGGCCTGAAAATCATGAAATTGAAGATAGCACAGAATTACTAAAATACGTACAAAAACATAGTGAACTCGTCATATGGGAGAGGATATACATAGAAAAACATAAAAACCAACTAATGAACTTTGAAATCCCACTAGAAGAGAATCCCACATTTCAGTTCATCGCTAAATCAACAGATGGCAGCAACAACCCCAGAATTACCCACACCGCTGGATCTAGCGTCAGTCGCACAAGAGCCGTAGATGCAAACGAAGATTTGCGAAACATGTCCTCAAAATAGGTACGAAAGTGAAGTAGATGTGTAAGAAATACGACTCATCTAAAATTTAATAATTTTTCGCTTCACTGTGGTGTTCCAATACAGTTAAATCTCGATATATTGACCAAGATAATTCGCCCTGACCCAGATTCAAATTCGGGACCTCTTGAATGCAGGCTGTGTAAGCATTACATCAGAGCAAAAAGTTGTAGTGAAAAGTTCTAGGTTCATTAATATACTCTGCAAAATGAGTTCTATGCCTTTAATGCAAAAAAAGTAAAAAAAATAACAAATTAACAGACTAGTTTAAAATTTATCTTTATTAATCGTAAAAACTATTTGTAGTCGGTTTATTGACACTCGTCACTTTTTTTTTATATTATTGAGGGACTAGTTTCAAAGGCCATTGCTTCCATTTTCAACCTCTCTCCAACTAGCATCTGTTGTAGTCTGCCTTCCTCTCTCTGGTGGTGGAACTATGAACGTCTTTGTCAAATTATCTACTGGCAGTATTTAAAAGTTCATTGTGGTCCTTATTTTTACATATGAATATGTTCTCCCATGTTGTTAGCTTATTTTGGTTTATCACTCCTTTTAATAATTTTGGATTTGGATCAATGTCATGATTTTCATTCCAAAAATGAAATGCTACTGCTGACTTTTCTTCTTGTTTCAATCTGATGTTTCTAAAGTGCTCTTTGACTCTGGTTTTTAGATTTCTTTAAGTTTGACCTGTGTAGCATTTTTTACAATTTTTAAAACTTATTTTGTATATTCCGGATCTGTAAACTGATAGGATTTCATCTTTTGTTTTTGAATTTAGCAATTTTAAAATTGAGTGTCCATTAGTAGGTGCCAAGATTATATTTAGTACCTTAAAGATCTTTTTAAATTTATTAAACATTTATCTTTAATGTTTGTACAATTTTATACATGCAAGCCCACTGTATTACTCGGCTCTTCTTTCTAATATGGGACGCCACAATTTTTTTCTAATTACTTCACACTTTTTTATGTTTTTGTATACAACCATGATTTTTAATATAATTTCTTTAATTTTTAGTGCAATTTCGTGTTGGAGGGCATTCTTTTAACATTATTAATTGTTTGTTTATTTACTTCCTGTGTAATGCAGCCATATTGAAGAGGTCAGTGCAGCCAAACTAAGCTTGTTTCTCCACTGAACGCAATGCTGCCAACAGTCTTACTTGTCCCGAAATTACACTATGTAGCAGACACACAAAGTAGTACCTAAATTGCACCACATAGCCAACTAAACACTAACATGATTTGAGTAGGCTAAGTTAGCGCCCGTCAAATTTTGTTACTCATGCACTGCTTTGCACATAAACAATCCTATGACACGATGATAATGGAGTGCTCCGTAAGAAATACATGTATGAGTTCGCGGACTGTATCGGACTGGTTTGGCTACTGCCGCAAAGTGTGCATGACACCAAGTATACTGCGAGGAGGAAAATTGACAGTCCTGGCTACGTCGTTCAAATCGACGAATGCAAAATAGGACAATGCAAGTTTCACCGTGAGCGCTGCAATTAGACTGTAGAGCGTACTTACATCCCTCCTGTTGTTGGGGCATATTGTCATCCACACCTCATTCGTTTCCACATCGATCATTCCCAAGATCCAGTTGCCCTCTACGAAGCGCCCACGATGAAACTTGCGTCGTCTTATTTTGCATTCGTCGATTTGAACGAGGTGACCAGGACCGCCAATTTCCCCCTTGCAGTATACTTGGTGTCATTTGACATCATAAACACTTCGCGGCAGTAGCCGAACCAGTCCGTGAGCTCATACATGTATTTCCTACGGAGCACTCCATTATCGTCGTGTCATAGGATTGTTTAAGTGCAAAGTAGTGCATGAGTAACAAAATTTGACCAAGCAATAACTTAGCCTGCTCAAACCATGTTCCTTTGCACATGGACTGCATCACCTATGTCTGGAGCATTTTTGCAGAGGTTGGCTTCAAATTTTACATATCTTTCTCATGTTGGCTGCAACGCGACAACCGGCTGCTCGTCTGCTTGCGCATGTGTATACGTGCACTTTTGGACTTAGAAAATATTCTCGTGTCGCACAAAAGAAAGTTTCTCCTCAAAACCTTATTTGTAAGTAATTTTGAGTTATTATGTAAATCTTTTCTCTTCCCCTTGATATAAGTATAAATCAGGTTCAACTGTACATACAACTGTCTGCCAAATAAGTTAAATGATGTAGGTGCAGCATGAGATTTAAACAAAAATTGAAAATTTATCTTTAAAATAATCCTGTATATAATATACATATATCCTGTATATAATATATAATATACATATATGATTTTCTGAATCAGTAACTGTATACACAGCTTGTTTGTGTTTCTTCTATTGTAAATAAAAATGTTTGAAAAGTCTTCTTGTGTTCTTACAAATCAAAGAATGAACCTGAACATGATATATCTGTAAATACTCTTCTCCTGCATTTATAAAAGCAGCATTCAGAGGTGTGGATATGTAATTTATAAATGCATATCAAGAGATAAGAACAGAAATTATATCTCACATTTTTAAGAAATTATAATTTTAACAAAAATATTTCAGAAAAACATTATGAATGTTTCTGTAAAGACCTAGATTTCAACACTAAATCACAAACTTTAAACTACACAACTAGCATTATTTTGTATACGGATAAAAAAACAAGTTATTTGAAAAACTTGTGACCAAAATGAACATATTTAATACATAAAAATGTAACAACAAGAGATACCACTCAGGGTAGCACCATATCCGGCATACTGTACATAATATACACTTCTGACACTCCCCAACCGATCCACCCAACAATCCAACTGGCACAGTATGCGGACGATACTGCATACTGGTGCTCAGCAGCAAAACTACGGAGCAGCAAATCACGACTTGAGAAACAGCTCGTAATCTTCAACAAATGGGCGAACAGGTGGAGAATAACCATAAACCCGGCAAAAACCCAATACATAATTTTCCGTATACAAGCCAAGGAAACCTACAGAGCTTCCACCATTTCCTACAACAATCTCGACATACCGACCCAGAAGAAAGTTAAATACCTTGGAGTGACATTAACCGAAAAGCTATCAACCTGTACGCATTACCAAAACAAACTTCAAGAGGCAAAAGCAGCAACATCATGCCTAAGGCTCTTGGCGAAAATAGGAAAGGAAGGACTAGCCCCAAGCACCCTAACACAGATCTACAAAACCATAATTAGACCAACACTTACCTACTCTGCAATCACCTTATGGCCCATCACCACGCAAAACACAAAAGACAGAATATCCGTATATGAACAGAAATGCCTACGCATAGCAATGAAGCTACCACCATGGTCCAGGAGCAACGAAGTCTATGAAATAGCAAAATCTACAAGTATAGAAGAAACGATAAGAAAGAATACCACCAAATACATGGACAACGCAAAGGACCGAACCCATAGACAGAACATCATTGACGCCGCAAGGAATTATAAGCAAAGCCAGATGCATCAGAGTAAGAATTTAAGCGACCCTCCTCTAACAACCATCATTAAACAGTACGAACAAGAAAAAGAAGAAGAACAGAAAATACAACAGAACCTACGACAACTTCTGCGATAACCTAGGAAAACTCTACTGACGACCTACGGATACATTTCTCACTATGTAGAATATCCTAGAACATGTTCAAAAAAATTCAAAGTAAAAAAATATATATATATATATATATATACATATATACAAAAAAGTAAAAAAAAAAAAAAATAAAAAAAATAACATATATATAACAATATAAAAAAAAATAAAAAAAAGCCATCTGCCTCTCCCAAACAAATAATATTCTGGCTGAAGAGGGCGAAATAAGCCCTAAAGCAGCCTTGGGTGTAAGTAGACCCAGAATCCCCCTACCCAGACCCAGATACCACTTGAGAGTGCCAGTGTGTATCGTGCAGACAGAGCTGTGAGAAATGTCACCTACTAACTTGTACAAAAAGGACCAAATCCCTTACAGACTACAGCAAAGACTAAATTGCTATTTTAACCTTGTTTGTTACTTTGATATTTTGATATTTATTTATTTGTACAGTATCCATTACAAATTCAGTACAATAAAATTTAACATAGAACATGCTGTATTATACCTCCTGCACAAATACATAAAATTGCTGATTTACTCATAAGATTTACTCGCTGACTCAGGTCCCCTGGCTATAAGCCTTTGGTTTTCCTGAGCAGCGTGATGCCATTTCTTCTTGACCTTTTCTTCCTTTATCCTAATCCACTTTTCTCTTATCCTATATAAGAAATCTCCTATACATCTATTTTTCTTTTCACCCATTAGCATGCGTACCGCTAATATCTCTTTACTTACTGTGTCCCATATTGTTTGTTAATGCTCCACTTGAGCACATCTTTGTTAATAATACATAAATCAAAATATAAATGTTCCATTTACAATTAAAATAATAAGTGTACAACTACTATACATCATTACTTTTATACGAGGGCTGTTCAATAAAGAATGATCATAATTTTACGGTCATAATTTTTTGCACTGAAATTCAATCTTATATTCTGTTAGCTTAATGTGAAACAAACACGCCATAGTAGTATCATTGTTGGTACTCCTGGTTCCTACCTGTGAGAACCATGTAACTTCAGACATGTTCAGTATCGCCTACCGCTGCAATGGAGTTTCTTTCAAGCATAATCACCGCGGATGAACATCATTTTGATCCTGAGAGCAAACAGCAAAACTCAGTGTGGAAATATCCTTCATCACCAACCCCCAAAACAGCAAAAGTGGTTGCTTCTGCTGAGAAAGTTAGGTCATCTCATTGATATTCATGGAATGGTTTATCAGCATGTTGTACCTGCACACACATCAGTAACTGGACAATACTGCAGGGATGTCCTGAAAACATTGCAAGTCCATAAGAGGCACAAAAGACCACATTTCCATGAAGTAGGCTGGATGCTACACCACAATAATGCGCGGCCACATATTGCCAATGTTGTTGCTAAATATCTTGCAAAACTCAATGTGAAGTGCATCCTTCACCCTCCCTATAGTCCGGATTTAGCCCCATGTGACTTTTTTCTATTCCCTAACTTGAAGAAACTCCTTCGTGGGAGGCATTATCCGTCATCAGAAGCAGTGGTGAAGGCTGCGGAGGCAATTTTGAAGGATCTCTCAAAAAATGGTTTCCAGCATGTATTTGAAGACTGGCGGAAACGCTGGGACAAGTGCATAGCGTTCAGGGAAGACTATTTTGAGATGGACCATCAAAATTATGGGGATGAGTAAAGGTACGTTGTCAAAAAAAATTGTGATCATTCTTTATTGAACAGCCCTCGTAATTTATATATAGAGTGTGGCTTTTTCCTCATATTTTATCCCAAGAATTTTTACCTTTATTGCTCAAGAATGCTGAAGAAGGCCTCTTATGATACTCAAAAACAAAAAAGCAAAAAACCCTGCTCTACAATGCAATACATAAACCAGTCAAGAGAAATTCGATACACAGCACGTAATGAAAGCCATAATTGCTGCTCCGTGGAAGTGCATTATTATGAAAACCTATTCAAATTCTTTCAATTTTTCAAAGTCTGATCTGACTTCCATTTTTAGCCCATACATTGTTAATTTGAATAAGAATAATTTATTTTTCTAATCATAAAATCTAACATTTAGCAACAGATATGCTCAACCATTTTTTTTTTATGAAAATAACCAAATAGCTTTACTAAGACTTAAAATTGAAAAAAAAGAAATCCAGCAAAAATGTTCGCCAAAAGATATATCTATTATCATGCTGGGCCATAATTTCTATTCTTCAACAGAACATTGGAAAATCAATGTTAGCATCATCATGCTTGCTAATAAGTATCAAATGTTCCAAACTACATCGTGATTAAATTCTAAAAACAGTTCTTAATTTGAAATAATGCTTAGCAATATGTTGTGAAGGATACATGCTTTGCAGCAGGTAGTTGCCATCGCTGATTAAGGAATGCAAGGAGTGATGTTAGTCTCCTCTGCAGGGGCAGTAATGTACGTATGCGAGGATTCTGTGATGTGGCTTGTACTCTTGCCCAGGCACTGTTATGTCGTGGACGCAACTCTATCAGAACTCGGGCAGGAAGTTTCAGATCATCCTGACATTCTGTTAACAGGCAGAGCGATGTGTACAAACATCAATGACTGTGCAAAAGTCTTACAATAAATCTTACCACACCCATTGCTTTATGTACCAGCTGTACATGGAGTGCTTAGCCATATGTACACCCTTTTCCCCCCAGGAAAACTAATGCTTTAGGTTAAAGAATATGGAAGATCAATGTATTCTGAAACAATGTTTGATTTCACAAGAGAACATTACCTTGCCTGAATCAACAGAATTAAATGGGGCCTGGAAGTAAATGGAGAAAGGGTATAATGGGGAGATAAGGAATTAAAAGAGAGAGGAATCAAATTAATAATGAATAATATTGCAAATTCAAGAAGTTTTTGGCACTTTTAACAAACCATTACTGATCAATTACAGGGACCAAAACGTAGAATGGGTAAAAGAAATATATGGAAAAAGGATATAAAACAATCAGGGAAGGAAATGCAAGAGCTAGCTCAGGGGTAGTAAAACCGAAAGCTGTATGAGGAAGAAAGACTTTCACAACATATGGAATAAGAGACAGTTATTGATGTGTCATTTTGGAATGCTAATAAGTCAGAGAAAGGAGGAGTAAATTAACACTGAAAAAAATGGGCTTAATTACTGATAGATAAGTATAATGGGATAAAAAGTTACTGAAATTACAATATAGATTAGATTTTTATTGTGCATATTCCAAAATTTTGCAATTAACAACTTTTGGTTACATTTATTTGTCTTTACCTTGTTGCTACCTTGGCTTACCTGACATCCTGGTCTTCTGCTCTACCAGGTAGCTCTTAACCTCCATACCTCCTTGTTACTTAATTAGCCCCATTCTTCCCCATTATCTTCCATTCTTATATTCTTTACATTTCTGGCCCATTTTTCTTTTACTTTCTGCAAGAACTCACCAATACTTACCTTCTTTTCCTCCCTGCCTGTTAACATTTTTATAACTACTATCATCTTCTCTACTTTCTCCCATTTTTCCTCCCAAACCTTTTTTCTCCATATTGCAACCTCCTTGTGTTCTGTTACATAGTGTTCTATGCTTTCTTTTCCCTCACACAATTCACAAATTCCCTTTTCCCTACCTCTTATTCCTCTTAGAAATATTGTTCCTGTTCTCATCTAAGCTAACCCTTCTCTCTCTTGCCTATTGCAGTAATCTACATGTGCTTCTTGTCCCCAATTTCTTTTTATTTGCTTGTAAAATTGTAATGATTTCATACTTTCTAGACTTCCCCATATTTCCTGTCTTTCTATATCTTCTATTCTGAATTTTACCAATTTACCCACATCGCTTGTATTCCTTTCCTCTAATCTCCATATATCTCCAATTCCTATTTTTTCCATAAATCCTCCTATCTCTGCCCACCAAATATTTGAGTTCACATATTTTTTTGCTGTCTCATGCATAATTTCATAATTTCCCCTTCTTCTTTGGCCAAATACCTATACCAAAATTTTATTATTTCTTCCATTATTATTCCATTTCTTCTTGTCTTTCCTAATTCTACTAAAGCTACTTCCCTAGGTGCTGATCTTGGTAAGTCTAGTAGCTCTTTACAAAACCTTCTGTAGTTTTGGTTTACCGTTTTGTTTAACTCTGTGCTCCCCCCCCCCCCCCCCCCCCCCAGATCTCCACTGTATACAACATTTTGGATTCAACTAGTGCTTCATACATTCTTTCTAACCATTTAGTTGTCATTTCTAGCTTATATTTGCATATTCTTATCCCATTCATTGCCGCCCTTCCTTCTGCTTCAATCTTTCTCCTGTGTGCTCCCCACTTTCCATTGTTATTCAACCTCACTCCTAAGTATTCAAATTCATTGACCACTTCTACCGTTTGCCATTTAGTACCCAATTTTAATCTTTTTTTTTTTTAGTTTAACTCCCTTCTTGAAGACCACAACTTTCGACTTATTTATGTTTATTTTTATTACCCACTATTCACAAAATTTCTGGATTTAATTTATTGCCTTCTGCAATCCTACTACCATTGCAGATCCTACCATTAATACATCCGCATATAGCAGTCCAGGAATTTCTTTGTTTGCTATTACTGGACAGTGCTAATTTCCTTCTTTAACCTTGTCTATTATCCCATCTATAAATAAGTTAAATAAAATTGGACTCATTTTGCATCCTTGTCTTAGGCCTATTTTTTGTTCTGTCATCTCCATAATTACATTTTTTTCTCACCTTATGCAAAACTTCACCCCTTCATAGATATTCTCTACTTCTTTTATATATTTTCCACGTACCCCTTTCATCCTCAATTTCCAAACTAATGCTTTTCTGTTTATCATATCAAAAGCTTTCACAAAATCTGCAAAGAACATATATACCCTTCCTCTCTTCTTCCTGAGGTATTTGTCTATTATGGTCTTTATTATGAACAGATTATCTATTGTCCATTTTCCTTTCCTGAAACCTGCTTGAAATTCAGACAGCTTCCTTTCTTGTTCTACCCATATTCTTAGCCTTTCTGCTAATATTCCTGTGTATATTTTTCCTAATATAGATAACAGACTTATTCTCCTGTAGTTTTCTGGTTTATTTGCACCTCCCTTCCCCTTATAAATAGGCACAATCATTTTTGAGTTTGATTAATGAGTCACTATGTTTACACTCAACTTCACTTACTATTTTTTTCTTTAAATCTTTCTTTGTGTAGCACGTGTAAACATGCTAAAGTGTAAACATAGTGACTCATTAATCAAACTCAAAAATGAAGAATACTTCACTGTTAATAATGCTTCTGCTTTTAATATTTAGGCACACTCATGCTTATTTTTTAGTTTTCTGGTATGTCATCACTTTCTTTTATCTTGTTTAGCACCTTTGAAATTAAAACAGATAAGGACATTGAGGAAACTGGCAGTTATTTAGGTAGTGTACAAAAATGGATGGGAAAATTATGTAAGAAGGATGTATAAGTCCACTAGAAGTTGTTAGAGGTAATGGAGCTTTGTGTATAGTGATCCCAGAAATGACATAAAAATGGAAAATAAGACCTGAAGCTTTCCTGGCAACGAATATGCTCCCTTTCTTCTCGGGCAACAAGCCAGGTGAAAAGACGATTAGATATCGACGTTTCAGGAGTGTGCATTGATAGTGTTTAGTCTTTGTTTATGTTGGTGTTATATCCAGTGTTTCAGTTTTGGTTATAACAATTTATAAATATCCTGATGATGGGAGCTATGAACAATCCCGAAACGTCGATATCTAATCGTCTTTTCACCAGGCTTGTTGCCTGAGAAGAAAGTGGACATAACCATGGAGTTGAAGTTCTGCGACCAATAGATTAAGCAGTAGCTAGCAAGATGGGGTTTAGAACTTTAGATTAAGATATAACAGGAGAGATAAATGTAATTAAATGTATTTAAATATACAGAAGAATAATTTTATCTTATCTGCACCAATGCGCTTTGCTATGGAGTCATGCTTTGGGTTAGCTCTTCAAAGAGCAAAGAATTATTCAAGATTCAAAAATAAGTACTATAATGGGTGCATTATAAGTTGGTGATTGGCGTTTTGCCTCCACGTGCTGTTCAGCTGCGAAAACAAGGAGAGGAGATAAACACGTCACTGACACGTCATTGCCGTCGCCTAGCAACCAGCAATCCACCAATCAAAAGTAAACTGTTGTCATAGCAACCCAAGCCGCTTATCCTATGTTGCCAACTCTATCACACTACACCACGTGTTTTATGCATGACGCTATTCTATCGGCATGTTGAGGTTTTCAGTAAACAGACACTGGTTCTATTGTTGCTTCGCTTATGAATCAGCAGTATCACAATACCGTCGTCGTTTGTTGCCCTTTAGTATGAGACGGTATGCGTTGTTAGAAGGGAACAGGTGTGGATTTAGTTTCAAGGAATAGCTTATGACGTTTTCTGGGTCAATGACCAACCTTTACAGTTTAATGACCAACCCTTACTTAGGGTATTTTTCCCTGTCGTCACTGCCAAACTAAGAGTGTACTGCTTCAAGTAGTGAATGTTTCACAGAGTGTAAACAGCTTTACATTTTCGCAATATAATTCGTGTGTTTCAGTGATCAACTTTAGTGTTTCAGTGCAACTTCAATATTTAGCTAATTATCGTTACTCATGGCTACCGCAAACATTTGTGCTACAGAAACAGACAGAAAGAAACTATCTGCGAAGACCACAAAAAATGTTTTTGGGCACGGAATCCCAATTAAAGGACAAGCAAGGGAAATTGTATGTTCTGTAAGAAAATATTTTGAGGATGAAAGAGACAATGGGAGTCCAATAATTCCCGTTTCAAAAGTACTGGACAGAACCTCAGCTGCTGTTGGTGTAAGTAAGAATACCATAGTTAGAGTAGGGAAAGAGAAATACGCTAGTGAAGAAAATCAGGCATGTACATCGCGGTTACAAACTCGTATGCTGTACTTAGGTAACTGCTCACTTAAACGTGTACACAGTCTTACGGCAATCTTACGATTAATACCGCGGTATGCAAATTTCTAGGAATATGTGCGTGTGCATTACTGCAACTGACTGAAACCGAACTTCCACCTCCCCTCTTCCCGTCACCTTCATTGCCTAGCACGTGGAGAGGGACGGTAAAGTGGCAACGGTGCTATCCCCTCTCTTTCCCCACTCCTTCAACCGTCAATCACCAACTTATAATGCACCCATAATAATACTTGATTGCAAGAAACCCATCAACTAGTGGCTATAAACCATATTTAAAAAACAGCATATTTTGCCCTTGCCTTCAATTTAGGTGCACTAAGTATTACTGTACATTCAAACCATGTCAGATTACTGAATGTAGATATACATTACCACCACATTCACAATGAAGATAAACTGGCAATTCCATATGAAGGAAAATTTAACTATGAAAGAATTACGCTCTATAACAAACTACCAAATTTAATTAAATAGGCAAATTCTTCAAAACATTTAAGAACAATTAAAACATATTTGCATGAGCATTACTTCTAAACTATTCAGGAATTTATAGAGAAAAAAACTTTGTATTCACTAGCTGAAATCAAATTTTGGGATAGTGACCACAAAGTATGTATATAATTAAGTGTAATATGCATAAAGTTGCTTTTATGGTAGATTTGAACTTCCAAAATATCACAAAATTCACATCGACTCACAAATTTCATATATTTCTGAGAAAATCATGCAATTTTTATGGCAATTAATGAAAAGCAAGTGAATTTATTCAAGCATTTATCTTTTTAATGCTCCTATTCCAGTGTCATTAATTGTTAAAGCTTTTAAGTGGATAATAAAAAATGTGATTTTGTTCAAATGTGCAGAATCTTATGAGCACTCTCTGACACATTCAGCTGTGATGAATCTTTTAGGGGGGGGGGGGGGGGGGGTGGCTTGTTCATGAGTTGTCATTCACAATGTACTGTAATGCTTTTGAGTGTAATAAGTTACTGCATTGCAATAATTAAGCAAAAACAAAGAAAAGTGAAAACAATGTACACTACTAAGTTTGTGGCGCATGTGCCAGAATGCCGAATTATAAGCTATCTTTCAGAGATTGATTTATCCAGTATAAAAGTCATTGTATTTACTGCAGACAAGAACAGTAATGTGCAAATGTCAGGTGGGCCGCAAAAGATGTAATTCCATTGAAAAACATTTGAAGATTGCAGAGCATGTGGCCGGGTTTAATTCACGTAAGAGACTTCCATTGCCATCTTTTTCAACAGCATGGTAAACAAAAAGAAAAGTAGCAAGCATTTTGAAAAACCAATGGCAGACTTGTAAAAAAGCTTATTTGATTTCTAGTTAGAAAGTAAATGTGGGAAGCTATTCAAGAACAAAGATAAGGTTACACACAATTTTGTTTTGAATATTTTTAAAAACAAAATTTAATTTTAACAGAATTTGGATGAAAAGACTGTATTCTAGATATAGCAATAAAAATACATTCAAGATTGCTAGCAGACATTTTGGTGGTATGCAATACATCTATTACTACTGTAGTTTCCTCAGGACAATGGCTTTGTCCTTTAATGACAAGCATGCAGTGGAGTGGATAGCTTCTTGGCTAAAATGCAGACAATGTGCATTCAAGCATATTGTTAACAAGTGCAATCATACTGTAAGCAGCATCAGTAGACTTTTGCAAGTATCCCATTAATATAATTAGTGAAATGACTAGCTTTCAGAAAACAGGATTTTAAAACAAGAAATTTGGAAGAGAACTGAAAGAAGCCCTTTACATGCTCCAGGCAAGATAAGACCTCAAAATCTAGAGCAAAATATAATATAGACAATTCTGATGTGTGCATCACTAAGTGGACAATGACTGACTTCTATGTACATACATAAAAAGATACTTCCACCATGCAGAAAGGTACTTCCTGGAGTCAAAAGTAACCTGTAATTTCCTTGGAAGGAACAGTCTTTAAGCAAGTTATTTGGAAAATGGGATTTAGATGGCACAAGTGCCGAGGAAAGCAAACTCTTAATCAAAAATCCAAGAATTAATATAATTTTGAGTTGAACTAATACTCAATGCTCCACTTATTGCTAGTATTTACCTAGAATGTGTTTCGTTAAGATGTTCCTAACATCATCAGCTGTTATCGACTAATGGACGTTGGTTTGGTGAATTCATTGGAGGCTATAGGTGTGTGAGTTCACCAAACCAACGCCCATTAGTCGACAACAGCTGATGATGTTAGGAAGATCTAATGAAACGCGTTCTAGGTAAATACTAGCAATAAGTAGAGCATTGAGTATCAGTTTGACTGAAAATTATATTAATTTTGTGCTTCATTGTACCATAGTCCTTACACATTGGAAGCCAAGAATTGTTGAATGGAGATGCAAATAGCTCAGGGAATACTAAACACAAGGCAGGAATATTGTTTATTTGGATATACAGCAATTTATCATTCAAGAAATGTTGACAAGGTGATGGCATCACAGGGATACTTACTGATGGTAGTGCAAGAAGCAGACTCATTGTTACATGTGTTTGGAGTGACATCCAAATTAATTGATAAAACTATTTATACATAGCTTTTCATACGAAACTTACATTTTCATTTTTTGAGGGACTAGTTTTGGCAGCTGTTGCTTCCATTTTCAACCTCGAAGGTTCAGCTGTCATCCGTTGTTATTGTTACCTGCAGTCTTTTCTCTGGTGGTGGAACTATCAACTTCTTTATCAAATAATTGACTGGTGGGATTTCAAAGTTTATTAGTCTGCCTCTATATTTCCATATTAAGATGTTCTTCCATGTTATCAGTTTGTTATGATCTTTAATAATTTTGGATTTGGGTCGAGGTTATGGTTTTCATTCCAAAAGTGGAATAGTACTACTGATTTGTCTTCCTGTTTCAATTTGATGTTTCTAAAGTGCTCTTTGACTCTGGTTTTTAGGTTTCTTTTAGTTTGACCTATGTAAAATTTTTCACAATCCTTTCAACTTATTCAGTATATTCTGGACCTATTGACTGGTGGGATTTCATCTTTTGTTTTTGAATTTAACAATTTTAATACTGTATATAGGTGCCAATATGATTTTCTGTTCTTTAAAAATATTTTTGAATTTATTATATGGCATATGGTTTTAGAAGACACATGAGCTGAACCAATGTGTGCACACGGTGACTACACTGCTGCCAAGTGATGTGCCAGAGAGCAGAAGTTACGGAGAGTGAATGAGGAAAGTAACATTTGTCGTGTCACAAATTGTCAGAACAAACTTATGCAGCAAAGGATAATGATGATACATTATAAACTGTAACACTCAATATTAACATATTTACTGAAAATAATGTACCTGGATTTTTTAAAATGACTTATTGTAAAGGAGTTGCTAGCACATCCTCCTCCTCCTCCTCCTCCTCCTCCTCCTCCTCCTCCTCCTCCTCCTCCTCCTCCTCCTCCTCCTCCTCCTCCTCCTCCTCCTCCTCCTCCTCCTCCTCCTCCTCCTCCTCCTCCTCCTCCTCCTCCTCCTCCTCCTCCTCCTCCTCCTCCTCCTCCTCCTCCTCCTCCTCCTCCTCCTCCTCCTCCTCCTCCTCCTCCTCCTCCTCCTCCTCCTCCTCCTCCTCCTCCTCCTCCTCCTCCTCCTCCTCCTCCTCCTCCTCCTCCTCCTCCTCCTCCTCCTCCTCCTCCTCCTCCTCCTCCTCCTCCTCCTCCTCCTCCTCCTCCTCCTCCTCCTCCTCCTCCTCCTCCTCCTCCTCCTCCTCCTCCTCCTCCTCCTCCTCCTCCTCCTCCTCCTCCTCCTCCTCCTCCTCCTCCTCCTCCTCCTCCTCCTCCTCCTCCTCCTCCTCCTCCTCCTCCTCCTCCTCCTCCTCCTCCTCTTCTTCTTCTTCTTCTTCTTCTTCTTCTTCCTAATCCTCATTTAATTCGGAATCAGTTTCTCAAAGATTTATAACTAAATCTCTGTACTGTATTATCTCTTATGGAAATCATCTTCTTGCAATTTCTCAGTGTGCAACATGGCTAGCCCAGTCTTCTGTTGTAGCTCTGTCAAGTGCAGCATGCATAAGCCTTTCAAATTTTCATGAGACAAAAAGTAATGTTTTCTTTAGCAACTTCCCCCTTTACCTTAGCCCAAATTAATTCTATCGGGTTGTACTGGCAGTGATATGGAGGTAAATAAATAATTTGGTGCCCATTTTCTAATGCAATTTGATCTAGCTGGTACCACTTTTCTTGGGTTTTATGTTGATTTACTTTTTGTAATAACTCTGCTCTAGTTTCAGAACGGTGTAATGTTATTTTATTGTGCCCGCCAACCCTGAATATCTTGATTTTTGGAATTTCTAGAGGGGGGGGTTTATCTAAGAGTTTAGAATGGTAGCTTGCACTCTTCGATAAAAATTATGAATTTTTTGTGAACCAATCTGTGTCGGAATCTGTATTCATTTCAGGATGGTAGTCAACATTTTTATTCCCTGGTCTGGAATGGAAAACCAATTTGCAAATGAATCCTGTTTGTGCAGAGCAAAATTATAGGTCTGTTCCCCTTCCCTACAGGTATCTTGAGACCACCTCTTCCTGTCGAATCTTGACATGTTTTGTTTGCAATGTTTCGATTTACCCGTCTCATCAGTATAAAAAATAGGACCTGAATCTCCGTATACCCTAAGCATGTGCATAGTTTTTAAAACCTGTATTCTTGTAGCAACTATATCACTTCTTTTGAGTAAGAACTTATGGCCATCATTAGTTTTTCTGTATATTAAGCTCAAATTCTTAAATATTAATCCCATTGAAGTAGAGAAACCCATATAGCCTATTTTTTTCCCTAACATAAATCAGCATTTTAATAGTGGAGTATTAACCATTGTCAAACGTTTCATATATTGTATGGCGAAGTTTGTCTTTTTCAAGTCATCTAAATTGGAAATGATTTTTTGTTTTCTGGCATGCTTTCCTAGAGATATAAAAAAAGGTTCAGCAATTTCTGGGCCAGAAGTTTTGCCCTGTTTCATAATACATGACACAGTATGCACACTCACATTGCATGCTCTGGCTGCTATAGAACCTGGCTTTATCAAAAATTGATCCGGCCATGAACTTCCTCAAATAACAATTCCTTAAAAAAACTGTACACTTTAAAAATAATATTTCTAGCCTGAGAGTAGAGTACTTTACCCTTAGTACCTGCGTCACTGGTACCAGGCTTTGAAAGTGACATTGTCAACACTTAACTAAACACAATGTAAACATATGATTTTTCTGCTTATTGTCACAGTTACACAAAGCACCTAATACTCAATTTGTGTTACGGACTGATCTTGAGCCAACCTAAAGAATTTGCGCACGACTGCAGTGATCTGGTCAGTTAATTTATGAATGCGGTTCCTAACGACATTTTGTAATGTCTTACTCCATAACTGCGTAATGAAAATAAAACACACAGGCAAGATTGGAATTTGCATACATAAGCATAAACACAGGAGTAAGTTGTTTATTCTCAAAGTGATAATTCGAGAACCATACATTGTAGAAAAAAGAACTTTATACAGGCTGCCTCAAAAATTCTTGCTGCATACACCAAGGTATTTTACACTGCTCCCAAAAATTAGAGGATACTGTAAGATCATTTAAAAATGGTGCATTAATATATAAGATCATTTACTTTTTCAGCCATATATTACTTACATAATGCTATACTGACAGATAAAGCTGGTCAGGATTCCAGAGAACCCCTGATTAGTGTTTGAATCAAATGACATGAATTAAAGAGATAATATGGCAAACAAATAAAGCAACATTAACACTCCAATAATCGTGGGCCATGGCTGAAAATTGTTCTTCAGTATGATGCACGGATTCCTCGAATGGCTAGTCACACCTGTGTGACATTGATGCAATGAAATTATCAATGAGTTCTTGGGGGATATGTAGTCATTCTTCCATAAGAGCAATCTGCAGCTGTGGAACAGTTGTGGAAGTGCTGATCTGCTTGCAATGTGCCTGCCTAATGCATTCCACACATCCTCAATCGGATTTAAGTCTGAAGAGGAAGCTGGCCACTGCATACGCTGGATACCCTCCTCTTCCGGGATGTCGTCCACCAAACCAGCTCTGTGGGGACGTGCATTATCGTCCATAAAAGCAAACGAAGCACCTACGGCACCAGCATACAACAAAAGGTCAAAGAATGTCGTCTCTATACCTTACAGCGGTACCACCTGGGATGATGTAGAGGTCTGTATGTCCACCCAAGCTAATTCCTGTCCACACCATCAAACCACCACCGCCATATGGAGTACTTTCTTGTACAAAAGCTGGGTTGTTTCATGTCCCTTGTTCCCTCCAGATGAGAATACACTGACTATCAGATTCAACATTGAATCGTGACTCGTCAGAAAATAGAACTGAGCTCCATTCAGTATGCATCCACACACAATGCTCCTCTGCCCAGTTTCTGCAATCTCTATGGTGTTGTGGAGTTAACCTGGTATACACCACAAGCCCATGGTCATAGATGCCACATGCATGAAGTCAGTTACGGACAGTTTGGGTTGATATTCTGTGTCCTGTTGCTGTTAGGACACTTCTCAGTTGAGTTGAATATTTCCATCTATTCCTGCGGGCTGTAAACAAGAGGTAACGGTAATCCCTTGCTGTTGTTGCCCATGGGCGGCCTTATCCTACCCTTCTGTGAACTGTATCTGTTTGAAAATGATTCCAAAGTCTTGAGATACTTTGAGAGTCACCTCTTGTTTTGTCTTTCCAGCTTCCATCCGTCCTATGGCACTCCAAACCATTGGCTTAGGTAAATCACATTGTGGAGACATTGCTGTCCCTAAGTCACGTCATTCACCAACTGACAATGCAAATGGAATGGCTCTAACCACAGCAACAAACCACCACCACTTGACCCTTTGTCAGCAACAGTACAGACAGTGCCCTCTGTCATGTGGTGTATGTGCAAAGCTGACACAAATACCTGTTTACCTTCTCTGGGAGTAAAAGACAGTGATTACACATAATGGAGTACCGAAACACATACATAGCTTAGTTTACAATATCCTTTAATTGTTTTGAGCAGTGTAGAATGCCAAATTTCCAGTAATAATTTTGGACGTATGAAAAAGGGAAATCTCTGCTGCTCACGCTTGTGCTGTGCATTCCAAACTAGGCAACGCTGTACGTCTATGATAGAACATTTGCTCTAGGTGAGCCCTCTCGAGCTCCGTCTCATATACCTTCTAATACTGTATGCCTTATAAATGTTTTTGGGTGGTATATGAATCCACTGAATATGCTGTTTCTTTTTCTTTAGTGAATGTGGTTGCTTCCTTAATGGTTAGTTAAACTTTTTTAATTTTTTTTTAAACACCACATTTTTGTTGCATCCTTTTCTTCTGCATTGTTAAGTATGGCTGTTTGTTCCTTGTAGTATTCTGCTTTAGCCATGGGTATGTTGATAGTCTACATGTAATATTGTTTATCATTGCATGTTTATGTATAATCGAGTTATAACTATGATTTTTTATGTAAAAATCATGTATGCGGTGTGCGTGTTGAGGACACATGAGCTGTAATATTTATTGTGCACATAAGAAAATTTAAGTACTGAAATATTGCAAAAAGGCAAACCCAAATATACTACAATTAATTTATAGTTTTATGTATATTACTATATTGTAACATTATATAATGGTGCTTAGGAAGCTCTTACAATACCTGAAACTTGGTACATGAAATCTATAGATAATGAACTATTACTTACCTTCAAGTTGATTCAATTTCCTAAGAGCACGACAGAGAGGTGTTTTAATCCGGAATGTCTTCCCTCTGATTCGAATCTGAATTGTGCCTCTGTACACTAAGTCATTTAACTTCAGACAGATCTTTTCGGTCACATAGCCAATCTTTTTCCTCATTTCACCATAGTTTACCAAGCCATATAGTTCCTTTGTAGCATTCTTAATATCTGAAAAATAAAAAGCATCCTCTTTTGAAATAAATCTATTTTGTAAATATTGTTGCAAATCCATTATTACGATAATGCAGCTTGACACACACAAAGGGGCAGATAGTGTAGCACAGAGATAAAGGCATGCCGAAACAGATAAAGTTAGGTGTCTGGAATGTTCGTGTTTTGTCTGGTGCCATTTTGTTCATTCTAAAAATACGAAAAGAGGTATATATAAGAGATCGCGACATGCCAGCGTTGTTGTAAACAGAGTCATAATGAAAGAGTGGTAATTGAACTGGAGTTTGAGTGAATTCTTTTATTTGTTGTCAACCAACTTGAGCATTGTATTTCAGTATGATACATAATTCTGCTACTGTAAGGGTTGACCAAAGTGTATTTCTACAGAAATAAAGAACATTTTGAATTTCTGCAAATTGGATTTTTAATTCTACGAACCCACAAAGTCACAATATGTTTTATGAAGCTTATTAACTCTCAAAGGCCTTTCACATATTTAGCAAACAATAGGCTTGAAAATCTGTCTGATACTATCAAGTGTCTTAAAGTGTGAAATAAGTTAACTACTTTTTTTTGGTACTTAGATCATGAGCACCAATTAGCATAATGCAAAGGCATTTACATGTATCCTTGTAGTAAGACAGCTTTCCTAGGAATTAAAATGATACAGAAATAGAAAATATGTGCACAAGTACACACATTGAGAAAAAAACTGAATTTTTGCCAAATGTACAATATGCAAAATTGTTTTTATACACTTACCATCTGAAAATTTAAGATGTTTAGAAATCTTGTGCCATGTTCGGTAATAGAAATGTCGCACTTGATCCTTGTTCTTAATCATATGCTCTGAGAGTCCTTTCCTTCTTGCTTTGGTAGCAAAATGATTTTGGATGGCATCAAAGTCCTTACCAAACTCATTTAAAGCTTCAAAAAATGTATTTTTGTCTTCTTGAGACCACAGCTCCCATGGGCGTCTCTTTGGCTTTATATCATGCTGTTTTGTATCACTTTTATCTGCTTTTTCCGGCTTTTCATCATCTAAAATTCAACAAAATACTCATATGTAAATAAAAATCACCCAACACAATTATGTAACAACTTACACTAATAAATTTCTCACTGTATCAATACATAAAGCTAAATTATCTACTTAAGAATATATACATATATCCTTTCACATTAAGGCACACAAATTTTGGTGGGAAGAAACATGGCTTTATATCATTAAAAAAATGTTCCATATTCAGCCCATAGTGTCACCCTGGTGGTAGACTCGCGAAGCCGATAAAAAATGATGGCCGATCGTTACCGGAAATGAGAGACAGTTGAATGTAGAGTTGAGAAAATAAACAGTTTAAGGTTAGCTAGCAAACTGTAATGGTGACGAATGTATTTGCTAGGAAAATAAAGTGTAGTTTTTGTGTTTCGTAACCTCGTTTTATTATTTCACGAACCCACAAAGTCACAACTGATGTCAGGAGTGGGATAACAACATCACGGAACATTATGGCCATGGAATAGGCATTGGAAATGCTTTTGCAGAAGATGAACGAATTAACAGCGAAGTCGGAAGCGGCAAATAACAACTTGGCCGCGAAGATGAACGAGTTAACAACAAAATCAGAAGCGGCAAATAACAACCTGGCCGCAGAGTTGAAAGAAATAAAGACCGAATTGACCACAGAAATGAAGGCAGCGAACGACAGTCTGGCCACGGAAATGAAGAAGGCGAACGAGGTCCTCGCCGCCAAATTTGAGGAACAGTTGGCCGGCATGAGGGATGACGTACGGAGCTGGGCAAGCGGATGGGCCAAGTGGACGAGCACGTCGAGGACCTGGCGAACCGCTTCAATAACCTAGAGGAAAAGGCCGACAATAACGCCAAGTCCCTGAACGCCATGGTGGAGGACGTCGTCGGCAGGAGACTGAAGGATTTGAAGGCTGACGCACCGGGACGCGACACAACATCGGCGCGCGTCAAACCTCCGAAATATGACGGCGCGTCAACATTCGAGGTCTTCCGCCACCAGTTCGACACAGTGGCCAAGCACAACAGATGGTCACCGGAGGAGGAGGCCACACAGTTAATAGCCAGCCTCCAGGGACGGGCCGCGGAAATCCTAAACGCGGTGCAGACGACGGCCGCGCCCAAGGACATCTGGGAGGCCCTGGAGAATCGCTTCGGGAACCACCGCTTAGCCGCAGCATACCGCAGCCAGCTAAAGGCAAGGTCGCAGCAGCCGAGGGAGACGCTGCAGGAGTTCGCCATAGCGATCGAGCAGCTGGCTAGTAAGGCCTTGGTTGACCTGCCACTGGAGTTCGTATCCCGGGAAGCCGCCTACAATTTTGTCGACGGGGTACGGGACACGGAGATTCGTCAGCGCCTAATGCTCGGCGATGATAAAAACATCCACGAGGCGCTGACAGCGGCATTAAGGATGGAGGCGGCCAAAGTAACATCTATCCCGACGTCGAGAACGAGGAGTGTCCGCTACGCCGGAGACAGAAGACCAGCTGAGGGACGCCGGCGAACACCTAGTGGCCTGTGTTGGGGGTGTGGACAGCCCGGACACTTGCGGAGAGACTGCCCACACCAGGAAGAGCAGCCGGAAAACGAGTAAGGCCCGTCGTGGAGAGGGGCACGTTGGCACCATCACCACCATCCCCTCGAGTGACACTGCGCGCCGTCAGCCGGCGTATGGACGACAGCCTCATCGCGGACGGTTGGGTAAGAGGAAAGACGTGCCGCGTGCTGGTGGACACCGGGGCGGCCGTGACCATCATCAGACCTGACGTGGCGAAGGGTTTGCCGACGAGGAAACCGAGCCGACCATACCAGCTTGTGACGGCATCGGGCGACACCATGCCTGTGGAGAAGGAGGCCCTGCTGCAGCTGACCTTGGGACGGAGTGCCGTGCGTCTGTGGGTGTTCGTCGCGAAGGTGGCTGAGGAGGTGATTCTGGGACTGGATGCCCTCAGGAGCCACGAGGCGACGGTCGACGTCGGCAGGAAGGTCCTGAGGCTCAACGGAGAAGAGGTTATACTCCGTCAATCAGAAGAGCGCCTTGGAATTGGCAGGTCGTCTTGAGCGAAGACGTGGTTGTCCCCGCGAGGAGCGAAGTGATAGTGACGGCGCGACCGGAAGGCCAGACAGCAGGTGGGGTCCAGAGGCAGCAGGAGTACGACTTCACCTCGGAACATCGCAGAGGGAAGAGTCACGGTAACGCGGACGCTATGTCCCGAAGACCCTGTCCAAAAGAGTGCGGCCAATGCACAAGAGTGGAGGGGAAGGAGCGTGCCGCAGCAGTTCGAGTAGTCACGGCAGTGCCTGCGGATGGCTGGGATAGCGCAGGCCTGAGGAGGGAGCAGCTGGCGGACGCAGACTTGGGGCCACTCTTGAGGGATGTGGAGAACCTGGTGGACCACCTCCACGACATGCACGAGATGGCTCGCCAGAACCAGTCTGACTCAACGTTTCCACAATTTATAACATGTTTCACACTCACACATAAAATAACGAAACTGAGTGTGTGTGTGTGTGTGTGTGTGTGTGTGTGTGGTGTTTTAGGGCCCGTCGACAACAAGGTCATTTGGGCCTAACGAAACTGATATCAGCCACTAAATAACCTTACACAAAGAAATACTTGGATACAAGCAACCGTGCGAACTACATTCACTTGATATGGGGTATTCCCATTATGGTCACGGGAATGGAGTATCGTGCCAACATAATAGGTGCATCACAAACAATCTGCCCTACAATTTAATAATCATTAGGTATTGGATCTGTTTAGGTAAGAAGGATGAAATTAGTTTCTAGAACTAAAATATAAAGCAATGATAAATAGTTAAATGATTTTCAATGCATATTCAAGTTCTACAGCTACAACTATGAGTGTTGGTAACCCTGCTTCACCGTGCAACACCCAGATGCAGCTCAGGGAACTTACGACATCAGGGATGCAAGAAGGGAAGGTTGTATGCATGCGCAATTACTGATTACCGAGCTTGCTGGCTCTCAGCACGTTGACGTCACAGATGCGTTAACATTAGTTACACTGGTGTTTTCCATGCATCAAGAGTTCATTATTGGACACACTCAATTTCTTATACTTATGAAAATGGATTGTTATTTACATGGCCTTTTAAAATTTCTACAATGTGATTTATAAAACAGAAAAGAACGTGCTGCAGTGCCCCCTTTCCTATCTCTAATTTCAGTTTGTAAGAACTTACTTCCTATGTTTTTCACTAAACTTATTCTGTTCCCATTCTAAACTTCAATTTCTATTTTATTTTATCTTCCTCTTTATTTACTTTTCCTCATTTTTGCTTTGCTCATCAGCTTTGCTCTTATTTAATTTTTGTTATGTGCATGTTTTCTTTACTCTGATTTCACTGTTTCACTATAGCCTCATTCTCACTATATATGCTTTCCCACAACTCCTTACCTTAGTTTACCTAGGTTTTCTTAAACCTGCTACTCTCAATAAAATGTAGGTACATCTTTTTCTTTGTCTATCTTGCATCAGGTTTTCACTAATTCTTTATTACTTTTCTTTCCTATTTTATTCCTGTCGAAAGCTTAGCATCATTCATTTCATTACAGTACTCTACTACTCACCCCCTTCTCTTTTCTCTTTCACCACATCATCTTAACCCACTTGCTTTTTCTTGTCAACCAGCACACTACTTCCAATTTCTTTCTGCTCTTTAGTTCCTTATATAAACTAACATCACTTACATCTTCTGTCTATTAATCACCTTTCTCATTTTTCCATATCCTATACATCCATTTTGCTCATTTCTTCTCCTCCCCACCCAGCAAGTGAATTGCTCCTGTTATCTTATCTGACCATTCTATATATCTTCTATATATCTTCTTCATTTCTACACTTATTTTTACTTGACTTGAGAGTTCCTCCAGTACTCTTGCTAGTCCACCCCATCCATTCTCAAAGTTTGCGGAGTTGTCATCCCTTCTCTTTCCCCTCTTTTGCCTGTCAGTATTCCCAACCTTACCTTCTTCTCCAGTTCTGTCTCCTGTTTCACTATTATCTTCTGATGTAACTTCCTTTGCATCCTTACCCACCTTTTCTCCTTTTGCTATATTTTGTTCTTTACACTGATTCTGATTCTGCATCTGCTGTTCCAGTAATTCTTGAATTGCTGCAATGTCCTGAGTTCTTATGTTCATCAATAAGTTTAAGTTTCCTTGGTTCAATGCTCGTCATTGTTTTCTTCTTCTGCCAGCTTGCCATTTATTCATAATTTTAAATGTTGTATATATTGTTGCGAATCCATTATCGCGATAACACGGCTGATGCACACAAAGAGCTTGCCAAAACAGATAAAGATAGTGCAGAGATAAAAAGCTTGCCAAAGCAGATAAAGTTAGATAACTAGAAAGTTCCGGTGACATCTTGATTGACAGAGAACATTCCACAACCGTCTGGAATCATGAATGGTCGTATATAAAAGAAGCCGTGGCTAGTTTATCGGACAGTCGCAAGGGCGGAGTTGTAAACAGAGTCGAAATGCAACTTGATAATCATGCAGCAGTGTTTTGAAAGTGAACTCTTTGTTTGTGGGTGTGGCAGACAAACTTGAAGGCTGTATTTGAATATGTTAAGTAATTCTGCTACTGTAAGGGTTGACCAAAGTGTATTTCTACGGAAATAAAGAGCATTTTGAATTTCTGCAAATTGAACTTCTTATTCTACGAATCCACAAAGTCACAATATGTCAATTTCCCTTGAATGTGCAACTCTTCTGCATTCTATTAGCCTTTTTAATAATTCTCTTTGCTCAAAAGCTAAGTATCTGCTGATGTAAATCTCAGCATCTTTTAAATTCTCGCCTCTTTTCTCACCTCAAAAACTGTGTACTTGTGAACAATTGTAGTTGCCTACATATGAACTTCACTAATATTGTGTTTTCCCATTTCTCTTCCCAAAACGGAAAGTATCACAGATCTCATATTTTCTCACTTACACTCTTAGTTTTCTTCTAAAAGATCTTGCACCTTATGTCTTACTTCTCTACCTGCATTTTGTTCAATTACTGAAATCACCAGGTTGTATCTTTTGTTCTTATCTTCTAAATTTCCTACTCTTCTTTTTATGATCAAGACATCTCTCATAGTTTTCTAATTTATTGCTTACTTAGTCTTCTTTATTGTCTTTGTCTGTGACTTTGTTCCAACATATTTTCCAGTTCCTTTAATTCTATCAGATCTTTGTCTTTTGCCTTTAGTTACCATGCTCTTTGTTACCCTTTTGGTTTCACTTGCAGAGGCAATTTTAGCAAATGTCCTCCTCTTACCACTGCTCTACCTTGGATGTTGATCCACTGTCAGAGAAATGAGGTCAATAATATAAGAAAAGTGACGAGTGTCAATAAACCGACTACAAATAGTTTTACGATTACTTCTGAATGTGTTACATTTTGAATTTTCTTTCAATTTTTCATGTACAATATAGTTAAAATTATCCCACTTAGGAGTTTTGTTCCTGGTTACAAAAATAATCTTGACCTCAGACTGCTAAAGCATTTCTATTACAGATGCACAAGTACCATTAGCTTTCAAGGAATATCCCTGATCTTTACTTGTAGATACTTCACTAATGGGAACCACATGACAATCAGTTGTACAGTGCATACCATCCTTACTGTTACTCCTATTGTCCCGACTCAGTGACAGTGGTCATTAAAATACACTTCATAAAAATAAGGTTTTACAACATTGGTTGACCATTTCTGTATGTAGAGGGCTGTGCAGTAACATCTGTACGGTAGTGAACCTAGCTGATCATGTTAATTTGAAGTGTTGTACTATGCACATATGTAACTGTATATTTCATAATTGTTTTAATTTGTACATTATAAGAGTAGTAGGAGTAAGAGAAAATAAAATGTTGAATGTAAAATGTTTAGAAAAGACTAGACAAAGGAGAAACATTCTACTTGCTGCTCAGTATGGAGTCTGCAAAGTGATGGGAGATTGGCACAGAAACAAAGCAAAATTGAGAAGTTTCATCTAACAATTATTCTATTTCATCATTTGAATGCCCACCTCGGTAGCGTGGTGGTAGCATGTCTGCCTCACGTTCAAGAGGTTCCGAGTTTGAATCTCGGTCAGGGTGAGTTACCCAGATACAGTTTTTTCTGGCGTTTTCCCTTACCCTGAAAGACAAATGTTGGGTAATTCTAAGCTCTATGGACCCTGGGATCATCTGAACACCATTTCACCCCTTCCATTCATCGTCCGATATGACTTAACGTTGGAGGACGTAAATTACACACAAAAAACACATCATTTGAATGGAAGTTGAAGAAATCCAAGTATGAAAAAATGAGTGAAGCTTTGTTCATTTGGTTTACTCAACAAAGACAAAAAGAAAATTCAATTTCAGGATCTATTCTGCAAGTAAAAGCTGTATGTTTTAGGAATGAGTTATAGGAAGATAAGGACAATTTTAATGCCAGTTCAAGACGGTTGGACAGATGGAAGAAGTGATATGGCATAAGGCAGCTTTAAATTTACTGTGAAAAACTTTCTCAAACTGTTACGCAATTTTGTGACAAGAAAAACTTTACAAGAAGAAAATCTTACTCCTAATTAACTGTATAATTATGATCAAAGAGGGCTAAATTATAAAATGCTTCCATCTAAAATTCTAACCTCAAAACAAGAAAGGCTGCCCAAGGCTACAAAAATGAAAAGAGAGTTTAACATTTCTTGCAGCATCAAATGCAAGTGAAGACAAACTGAAGCTACTGGTAATAGAGAAATCTGCTAAGCCGAGAGCTTTAAAAAATATCACTGCTTCTGCATTGCTTGTTACAAATGTCCACTAAAAATCCGCTTGAATGAACATAAATATTATTAGAAGTGGTTTTTCGAATATTTTATTCCAGAGAACAAACAATACCTAATGAAAAAACTCTTGCCTTCCAGAGCAATCTTAATGCTTGACAACACTGGTTCATAGCCTGACGAGGAAGATTACAATGTGACAATATTTGCACATTGTTTTAGCCCCCTAACATGATGAGTTTTATACAGCCTATGGACCAAGGCATTTTACAATGCTTAAAATGTATTCTCATTATATGCTTCAGATGCTTCTATAAACAGAAAGTGAAAGAACCATTAAGGGATAAAAAAATTTTTAAAAAACTACCATAAAGCATGTACTTTACTGAATAGCCGATTCATGGTCTGAAATAAATGCAGATATGCTAAAAGTGTCTTGGACTCAGATTTTATGCTGCCAAATGTATACCAACAATACAGACAAAGATGAGCTACCATTGGCAGAACTGATGAAAAAGCTTGCTGGATGTGCAAATGTGAATGTAAGTGAGGTTTAAGAATGGACAGTGATGAACATTTACAGTGACCTAATATACATGTTTAGGCTTTCACGGACGACGTTAATACAATAGAATGTTGTTTCCAGGCTTGAAGGCCGTGGTCTAGACGATGAAAAAATATCTAACGTTTTGCCCGTAGCTCTGTTGGACATCTTCAGATATTCAGTCCTGGCTGTTCACAACTAGACTGGCGTTTAGTGGAACCAATAGGAGCCGAGTGGGCAATCGCTCATTTCTCCATATATAGTTCAGGTGTTCCACTAAACGCCAGTCTAATCTCTGTTTCATATAACCTTGCCCCGCTGACATGTAATCACTCCGCGTGCAACTACCTTCCCCCTCATCCCAATTGGCTAATGCTTTCGCACCATAGGCCATAGGCGGTGCCTTCCCGTCACATTTAAACCTGCAGTAAATGTCATAATAATTGCCAGGAAGATGGATAAAATCATACAAATAAGAATATGAAGGCATGCAAAAATAATTAAGTTTATAATGTTACTGAGCAAGTTGAAACTGAATGAATGCGCAATGAAACTGGAACAAGTTTATAATGAAGTTGTCTCAATTTCATGTCGCAATGTTCCTATGCATCTAACATACCTGCAAGTTCAGGGCACAGCTGTTCGACTTCTCTCACTGACAAAGACGGATTCTTCTCTGTGAGTCCATTAAACACATGCAACACAATTCTTTTTTTGCCGCTTTGTAAAGGTTTTCCCTTGCAATGCTTCAGCGAAAAACTGGTGCTAGACTCTGCCATTATACATATAATAAGTACATGTGCAATAAACGATCAATAAAATAATTTAGCTGTCGCACTTGGCATAGCACACCGTCAAATGGTGATATATGACTAATCCAGTTCAAAACAAGGTCAGTGATAAAAGTCATATAAACAAATATGTCATCACTACCGCTAAATCACGTGCTATTGTGCCATATGCTTGAGAGCAAAGGAACCTCCTCTTTACTTCCTTTAAGAATTAACATGCATTTCAGATAAATCAACTCTGTTTCGAAATATATATTTCATTAAAACAGTTACGAAAATATAAATTTGACAATTCTCTTCCAACATATAGAGATATATCACCATGTTAAATAACAAACTAAATTTTACCGCACAACAGTCCGCACCACAACAGCAGCCAATGAGATGTGATAAGGTCACATGGAGATATGGAGCAAGCTTATGTGAAACAAGGATTAGTTGTGAACAGCCAGGACTGAATCTCTGAATCTCTGGGTGAAACATCATATATTTTGTCATCGTCCAGACCACGGCCTTCAAGACCGGAAACAACATTCTATTGGATTTCAAGTGACCGATCTTGCAATTTTGAAATGGTTAGTGAACCTACTGAAGACTGGTGATCAATTGCCTGAAGATATTGTACCAGTGATCTTTTACACCAAGGGTTTGGCAGTGCTAGAAGAGGCATTGCATTATATCAAGCAGCAAGTGGAAGCTACTTCAACTGACAACATACTTCTTAAAAGGTGACATGACAATACTGCTAAAAGCAAGGTTCTATTTTAAAACAAAGAATTTTGACAAATAATTTCAAATTTAACTTATGGTTTTGTAACTAGGAAATGTGTGCCAATGTAACAAAGGTATGCACTATATTGTTTTTATTTACTTTTAACCATTATTGTGCTCATTAAACATTTACTCATGATTTACCCATTGACTTATTGATATTTCGGTATAATTCAAGTTTTTTATAATTCAAGGTAGTCTCATGTTTCCTCAAATGGCACCACTCCAGCTGCCTAAGCCAGTCATTATTTAACATAACCCAAAAAATACTGGGAAAAGTATCATACTTCACTCATATTGCAATGCAGACTTAGTTTTTGGCCAGCAGAGGGCAATTTATGACTCTGCTATTAAAATGGAATGAAAGAGAATCTATTAAGCGATCAAATTTCTAGTGATATTTTTTTAAGAAATCTTTATTTATTGCATACTACTACAAATTAAGCAATGAATGCAAAGCAAGCATCATTAATACGTATTTTATTACTATCGCAATTCAAAACTGTAGTTTTTAAGAAAATGGTGTTTTTGATACATTGCAGTCCATCAAAACTTAAGCGATATAAGCATTGATAGAGTCAAACTGAAAAATTAAATGCAATGGCTGGGATTTGAACCATGGATCTCCTGGTTTCCATCCAGTCGCTCTTACCCATTGAGCTACCCAATGACTCCAATTGACTCATATATTTTCCTGGCAAACCACTAAGGGCTCTCATATTCGAGATACACCATTTGTGGCAATCTACTATTGTAAGTACTTGAGTACCAGGCTTCATTGTTTAACCGCTTCGCCAATGGCCATTTAAACCCTTCAGGGGCCGGAAACGGATACCCAATAAACAGAACAGGACATTTAAATTGTTAAATGCTGTAAAAATGCATCATAAATACAATTCCGTATCTTCCGTATTTATTAAGTTATTTAAACGAAACAAAAACTGGTTTAAAACTCATTAAAGGCAGTATAAATCTACAGTAACAATAAAGTAGAGACTACATTAATAAACTGTTGAAATTTCACTACTTTGTTTCACTGTAGCAAAAGCCATTCTTTGTGCCGAACGCGCCTAATATTTGAATCATTTTGTTTTGTGTGTATACAAGCCAATGTATGTATGTATAGCTACGTAAGCAACTTCACCGGTTCAAGTTTAGTTTATTTATGCTATACCAAGCAATAATCATACGAGAATATATTGCGTTACACACTCACACACTGGAAAGAAAACTCCCTGTCAGCATCTGTTATTACAGTGTTTCTCAACCAAGGTTTCTAGTAGCCTTATGCAGCTGTTTTCGCTCTGTATTTTAGTTATTTATAATCTCTTTGTGTTCAGAGTGATTTCTGATAGCTATCAAGAGCTAAATGAATAACACATTTGAAATTGTTAAATTTCAATGTTAACCATGGCTTATCCCCGTAATGTAGCAAATCAATTAGCTTGGGTATGATGTGTACAGGCTTCTGATATTACTGTAGAAAATCTGGAAAATTTGTTGTACGATTATGAAGGAGATCTTTAGTACATACGTAGCAGTGACGTGTGCTGGTCTACAGATGGCATGCTAGCTACTCCATTGTTTGGGGAAATGGCGGGTCAAATATGGGTGATGCAGATCAGCTAGCTATCCCTCTTTACGGAAAACAGTTAAATGGTAAAAAAAAGTATTTTTATACCACTGGATGTAACTATGCACAGTTAAATGATGTCCGGCTGAAGATAGAGGGAAGGCTTCAGAAACTGGTTCCGGGAAAATTTAAAAGTAAGTGTTGTTTTGTGTCATTAATCGACTCCTAATTAATTTAATTTATACAACAACACTGTTTTCAACACTTCCATGAAAGGATTTATGCACAGTTGTTTAGTAATTTTCAGAACTGTAAATTCATGCAAGACATTCATCTACCTGTACTTGCGCGTATAAAGAGCTTGTAACCTAATTGAGTATTATAATACTCAGAGGCCTCTTTATACTAGGGCTATCTAAATTCACCACGACATCACCCCTCATACTTGAGAGAAAACACTTTCCTAAAAGATACCACCCACAACCAAAAAAGTCGCAACCATTTCGAAAATGTGTAGTGTGTTGCGAAAAAGAAGTTCGCAAGGAAACCAATATTATTTAGTGTGAATCTGCAGATGTGCCCTTGGGTGTTTATCTAGTTTTGGAGGTGTACAATTCAAAAAGAAACCTTTAAGGGTACGTTTGCATTCCTTATAGAACTAATTTAAATTTATTGTAAAATAGCAAGATTAAAATAATTGGCGTTAAATGAGCATTAAATGCATGTATGCGCAGGACGTCTATACACGTCCATATCGGTTTGGGACATTTTAACTTGGACGTCATATGACGTCCATATCGGTGAAAGGGTTAACTCTTATTATTTAAGTTAACTGATGGAAATTAATTGCTCCTTCACACTTGCCATGTATAGGCTAAGGTTCTGGATATGCAGAGTCAAACTGAAAAATTCAATACCATGGCCAGGATTTGAACCATGGATCTCCTAGTTTCTGTCCAGTAGCTCTTACCCATTGAACTACCATGGCCATGGTGCCATCATGACATTAAATTCTCCAAATGACTCATATATTTCCCAGTAAACCACTAGGGGCTCTCATATTCAAATCCTGGCCATGGCATTGAATTTTTCAGTTTGACTCTATCTATCCAAAATCTTAGCCTATACATGGCTAGTGTGAAGGAACGATTAATTTCCATAAATTAACTTAGATATAAGAATCATTATTATCCATTTCATTAATAAAAAAAAACTGTGGTTTTTAAGAAAATTATGCAGTCTATCCAGAATTAAGCAACACAAGCAATCTTATGACTATATATAGAAAATAAGTTAGACACCAGGTTAGTTTGGGTTAGGTTAGCCCTATAAAAGTAGTTTTAAGAAAACTATGGCTTTATATATTGCAGCCCACTAAGGATTAAAATTCACTACAGATAGACTGCGAACAAACTGCAGTTGGTATGTGCATGCGTGAGCACAATCGTCTCCCATCCTCAACATCCAAGCATTACATGACTCCCTCCCCTCCATACCTTGACCAGTGCAGTGCAGCTTGCGCTATGGAGGAGAGGAGAGACAGCCTAAAATGACGGTAGAGGGGAAAAGCTGGAGAGCTTCAGTTTTGGTAAATCATGCCTCCAGCTGTATTTTGTTTGCGGTTTACCTATAATACAGTTTTACTGCTATGTTCATACAAAGTATTAATTTGAATAAAATATGGTAATAAAAGTTAAAATGTTTACATATATTGATAAAGAAATCAATATTGTTGCAACGGATATTTAAAATAGGTTTGCTCAATTCACTACTACTTATATGCTGGATTTTCTCTGAGTCAGGGGCGGTTCTTCCTTGATGCGTTTGAATCGCTGAGTCACCTACTTGTTTTTTTAATAACTTACATGGTTATGTTTTATCTTCTAGCATTTAATTTTTATTTATAAAAGTTTTCCAAATTATATTTTGTAATGAAGCCGCTCTCTTGGCGTCTGCACATCGATAATGCAGGTAGCTTACTTCCCCACTAGTGTTTCAATATTAAAAGGCCCAGGTGACCGTAACACTTGCAGTGAATGAGGAGAGGTTGGAGGGGCAGAATACATTGCGGTTACCATGACTACGGATTCGATTTATAGAAGCCATATATTCTGCTCCAACTCATGTTGCCAACATAATGCAGGACTTTCTTCCTACTTTTTCGTCTATTTGAAAATAAATTTGTTGGTACAAGTGGTAACCTGCTTGAAGCAAGCCCCACTTTTCATATTTAAGGGATTTATAATGAATCCAACACACGACATAGTGTGTTCCATTCTCCAAACACCCTTTTCTTTATGGAAAAATGATGACAAATGTGACGTGGTAAATGTCAGTATGCCAACATCAGTGCTATGTTTAGAAAAACTTTGCGGCAGAGCATCTTCAAAATACACCAAGACAATTAAGACTCATTGGTATGAGGAACATTGAGTTGGATTAAAGGAGCTGGGAAAAAACATAACAAAATTGCTGACGCTCTTTGTGAAGGCTCACATCTATATATTGTAAAATATAATGAGAACGTTAAGCTTAACAGGCTTTTCATGCAATATCCCATTGCAGAAGTAAACAAGAAATGATATTTCGTGGACATAATAAAAGCGAGGTCTCTTTAAATAAAGGTAATTTTAAGGAACTTTTGAACTCTTATACAGAGGGAAGACCCATCGAAATTCAAAACCACTATTCGAGTATAAAATCTGTTTTTGCAATGCTGATTTTGCAAATTTAGGTTAGCCAATTTTCCGAGTCACCTATTCAATTTGCCCAGAGCCGCGCCTGCTCCGAGTGTATGCACAACTGAAACAAAATGAAGACTATTTATACTTCACAATTCAAGTATCTTAAAAAGGGGTGGTAGGTTGGTTAAACTCATTCAATCCCACAATTATATACGTTTAAGTGAACTAATAATTAACTTCGCATAGGTAACATTGTTATTGAATTTATTGATCACTTGAAAGATTGTATTTAAATGCTAGTCGATATAAAAAAAAAAACACATAGCCTAACCTTTCAAGGATACACAACCCTCAAATGAATCTACAAAGTTCCAAACTCCTAGTAATTTCAACTCAATAAACTGATTACATTAATAAATACCTTTTTTATCACTTGTAACTGACAATGTAGCACTAATACTGGAGTCAAGTCGCATTTTCTTCGAAACTCTTGCACTGGATCGTATTTGTAACCCTGTGTTAGTTCCATCTAATTCTTGGTTATGTGTGACAGAGCCAAGAAGTTCTGGCTCACTGCCGGGACTAATATGTGTTGACAGTGCCTTGTCAGCAGAATGCGAAGCAAGATTGTTACCCTCGCCATGGCAGGAATCCATACTAAAAAATAAAGTAATACAATTTTAGCAACATGCATAACGTGTGCATATCACAGCTCTATAACCTATCTCACATCTCAATACAAATTACCCTTACCAACATATTAAAAGTTTAATATCGGTGTGAGTTTTCTTGTGTAACTTTGTAAGTTATATATAAAGTGGGTTACAATTAATTTTGTCATGTCTATATTTTCATATCAACACCATTAATTCACTTGACAATTACTCTGGTCTATCCCCGAGCCATTAGGGTACTCTCTTTGTGTCATTTTAAATATGCTTCAAGCGATCTATCTGGCACCTGAGTGACGTAGTATAGATTTATGATCCCTAAGGATTACAACCAACAACTTTTAAGCATATATTACAGTCAATATTAACACAAAGTAATAGCAAAATCTATCGAGTACGAGCTAAATTTGTTGCAAATGGCGGTTGAGAAACTGTTTCCCAGTTGCTCATTTTCCTTTGAAGACTAAAGCTATATGTCTTTCTATAATTACCTTTGTCTTATTTCACGTTGTACATGGAATCCTTTTCTGCTTATAAACATAAAAATGTTATCGCATTACAACCTAACACACAGGTTACATTACGTCAAATATCTGTCCCATCCTTCCTACTGCAAAAATTGTAGTCCCTCTCAAACACAATGATCTGTTACCAATATAGAGTGAATAACACATTTATCCCATATAACTCATGATGTTCGGAATACATTAAAATGTACCGTATATATAATGTCCTATTTGCCTGTAAGGTTTAGCATTTTGTAGGCATAGCTGTCATCATTGCACTTGTGTCCTTTATCAAACATAATTTCTTTCAAAGTTGACTGCCCTGGCAGACATCAGGAATTGAAGAAAAAATAGTATTTTATTGCTTCATGAAATTTATAAATATAAAGAGAAATATTAATTAATTTTCAGTAATTAAAATTCACCTCTCATTTCCTTCTTTCTTAAAGATCTATGAAATGTATTTCTCAAAGATCTCTACATCAATGTCAACATAATGTCACTGCTTATTTAACATAAATTAATAAACCAATAAGTACCCATTCTCAATTTCCTTATTGTGCATCTTACAAAATATCATAATTCAGCATTATTCCTTTACAAAATAATTGGAGGGCTTAAATTCACAGGTAAATTCTCAATGTAATAATAAAGGACTCATGTCTAGTACAAAAAAGAATACCCAAGAAAAGATCCATGATTAAACAACAATTCCTTAAGTAGTGTATTATCTATTTTAGATTTAGTATTAAATAGACAGTGGATAAAAGGTCTGAGTTATTTAATGAATGTACTTTTTTTTGGGAAATATTGTAAAGACATTTTTGTTAGTTGCTGCATACAAACTCAACATAGCTCAACTTCTCAATGTGGGATTTGTGTTGAGGAATTTATTTGGAATAAAAAATATAAATTTCCTTTTTCATTCACTATCTTTCATTTTTATTTATTTAAGTTTTGTGTGTATGTCACTGATAGACTTAAAATAAAATTAGGTCACAGAAATTGACATATTGATAAATTTATAGTCTGAAGCACTGAAGTCAAAACCATGTCACAAGAATAACATTAATAAATTAATGAATAAGCGTTTAATTTGATTCCCATCAATTAAACACAAAACCTGAATTACATTTTTCCTTTCATTGCAAATTTTCTTTTATTTTCCTTTTCTCTCCAACTTTAACATAGAGTAATTAAAAAGATGGAGAAAATGAGAAAAACCAATAAGCTCTATCTACTATCATAAATGTATGTTAAGATCAAGTGTTAAAAAAAGAAAGAAAGAAAGTCTGGGCAGTCAATGGACACTGAAGCATACCATTGACTTTGGCTAAAGATTACAGCATCTAAGTGTGCGTAAGTGAGCAGCTCACTGGTAGGTTCACTGAAGTAGGTTCACTGAAGTAGGTTCACAGGGAGTTTTTGCAGAATAATATGTCTTTATGTGGTATTAGGTTAAGTGGTTAATAATAACTGCAAAACACAAAAAGAGACATGCTAGCCCCATATAGCAAAAGCAAGTATTAAATGCTCTGGTTTAGTGTAAGATGTGGTAGGTACAGCAGACTCAGTAGGTGCATGACTGCTCCTGTCTTTAGACATGTTCCTTAAGATTGAAGTATGACATGCTTTGCTGTCCTGATGCAGTCAGTAGTACAGTCAAATGAAATGCATAATAAAAAGGCATGAATAAAATTGACTGCAATGAAAATTAGAAGAATAACCAATTTCCAGAAGGATCTTTCATTTGGTATATATGGCATATTTGAGCTGGAACGAAGAAATGGAGACCTACCTATGTGCTACCCAGATGACATGACATTAATAATTAAAGTTAAAGCAAATACTGGGGTGGAAGCAAAAGCAAACTCGATACTAAAAATAGTACAAGAATATTATGATAATTTGGATATGTCACTAAATATTAAAAAGAGTGTATGGATAAATTTTGAATTGAAAAACAGTACAACGATTTGTAACAAAATAGTAATAATTGGAGAAATTATCCCAGAAACAAATTATAGTAATGTTTTAGGGGTGAAAATTGATAAACAATTAAATTGGAAACCATACATAATGTCCGACACTAGTAGTAGTAGTATTTATTCAGCACTTTAAAAAAATTACATTTTTATGGCTTCGTCAAGAAAAATCAAACAAAAATTACAAGAACGCATACAGTAAAATCCTACTCTTAACGAAAAGTGTACAACATACAATTATTTTCATGGTTATAAATTATACATTAATTACATTAACTATCATATTTTACATAATCACATTTCCAGGAACTCTGCAACTGTATAAAATGAATGAACTAATATGAATGACCTAAGGTTTTATTTTTATTTTTTTTTAAATACATTTAGATCTTTTATGTTTTTAATCATGGTAGGCAGTTTGTTATACACAATTATTCATATATATAATGAAACAGGCAAGGAATGTAATAAATGAAGAAACCATCAAGCAGACATACTATGCATTAAATCCTTTCATGGAAGTGTTGAAAACAGTGTTGTTGTATAAATTAAATTAATTGGGAGTCGATTAATGACACAAAACAACACTTTTGTGTTGTGTTGTTTTGTGTCATTAATCGACTCCCAATTAATTTAATTAATACTATGCATTTATTTATTCACACATAAAGTATGGAATTACTCTTTGGAGAAATCTTAAAGAGACAGACATGAAAAAGGTATTTACGTTAAAAAAAAAAAAACACTTAGTATAATAGAAAGAGTGGCTGAACAACATTCATGTAAACCAATTTTTAAAAAGCATAAGATTTTAACTGTTTCCTCCATGTATATTTATGAAAACATAAAATATGTAGTATTGCACAAAGAGGAGCAAAAAAATAACCATGTTCATAATAAGAACATTAGAAGCAATTAGCTTAAGAAATAATAACGAGTACCTTAAGTCAACCCTTAGGGGTACTTTATACTTTAAATAATAGACAGGTAACAGTAACAAGAAGACAATTAGTACAAAATTGAATCGAGAATATATTGACACATTGCTTCACTCACCTGTTTATTCACAGGACATGTTTCAAGAGCTCTTGCTCTTATCCTCAGCTGATACTCGACTAGTGCAAGTTGTAGTGGTTTCTTCTTTCTCCGTATTGTCAATAGATGGCGTGATGTACTTGTCAAAGATGTCCGGTGGTGGAGTTTCAAAATTCATGACTCTATGACGATTTTTGTTAATGAAGATTTTTTCCCATACGGAAAGGTCTATGGGGTGATTAACGTATTTTATTAGAGATGTTTCCAAATTGATGTCATGTCTAGTATTCAAAAAATGAAAAGCCACTGCTGATTTTTCTGTTTCACCATTTTTAATGTTTCTCATATGTTCTTTAGTTCTGATGTTAATATTTCTTTTTGTTTTTCCTATATAAATTTTAGGGCAAGTTTCACATTTGATCTCATAGATTCCTGGTTTTTCTTTGGTAGTGATTGAATTTTTGGGAGGGCCTTTTAACAAATTTCTGATATTAAACCTATTTTGAGGTGCAAGAGTTATGTTGTGTTTTGAGAAGATTTTTTGGAATTTGTTATAGGCTGATGGGTGGAAGGTGAATTTTATACTTTGAAGAAGACAATTATTTAACAAGCTACCTAAAGAAATACAAATCACTGAAAATAATAAATGTAAATTAAATTTGGTGAAAAAAGTACTTACTAGATAGTGCTTTTTATACCTTAGAAGAATATAAATCAAGCAATACTAAATTCTGAATTGTAAATTTGTATATATTTATAATTTGACATATCTTTTAACTAATGTAACTAGAGGATGAATAAAATGAGTTGTTACCCTTCTCCACCAACAGCAGGTAGATATATGCGAGTGTCTTTGTTTTGTCTTTAATATGCATTGATCTGTAAACCAAGAAACAAAAAATATACTGTGTTACATTCACATGACTTTCTCTATCCCTACCATTTATTTATATATAGCATTTACAAACTGTTCTTATATAACATCATTTTCTATCAATTTCATATTAATCATGATACATGATTTTAGGAATATTTTCATTTCACATTTCATTGTTGGTATAAAATGAGTACAAGAGACTGAAGCAATAGGCAAGTCTTTAAAAACCACATCTCTCTATACTGGCTTTGAAATTTCATTTTCTTTCTATGATGTTGTGACAAACAAATGAATGCTGACAGCACTTCAAGCAATTTCTCCATGCTTTTTCCTTTGTTTTTATACTTTTATACATCTTCTGCAAGCCTATTCCTATGTAAAGGCATTTTTCTACTTACTTCCTGTTAATTGAGATAAACCTTTGCAGATATTCTTCCATGATACATTTTGTTATCAGTACAAGGGAAATAGAGGAAACCAAATTAATTGTCAGAAGTTTAAAAGTGGTTCCATATTCTTTATATAGATGGAACAACTGAAGCAACTGAAACAACTGAAAAGGAATCCCTTCAAAAGATGACAAAGCATGGATCAGTTCAAACTGTGAAATGAGTAATGGAAATGAGTAATGAGTAATGCATGGAAATAGTCAAGGGATAAATTATCCAAAGGGATAAATAAATCAATGAAAAGAATGAAATTCTTAAACAGTTTAAAAGCTTTTAAACTAAATGAAAAATCTCACAGATATATATATATATATATATATATATATATATATATATATATATAGATAATTATAGAAATATCTTAAATACACTAATTAATGAAGCAAAAAAGCTTCACAACAAAAGACTTCTACAAAATGCCGAAAATAAAATTAAAAAGACGTGGAGTATTATTAAATCTGTTCATAAAGAAAGTATATCAAAATGGGTAGAAAATTTACAAATTGTAAAAGATAACTGTCAGATCCTGGACCCAGTAAGTGTAAGTAATGCGTTTAATGACTACTATATAAATATTGTATCCAATATGGGAATTAAGAAAATAAATAACCAAACAACAAATGAAGGAAGCATATGTAACTCCATGGTAGTGAGAGAAATAACAAATGAGCAGGTCATCAAACAGATAAATATACTAAAATGTAAAAAATCTAGTGGGTTAGATGAATACTCTAATCAAATGATAAAATATTGTAAATATGAAATTGTGGACACCTTTAATCACATAATAAATGAAAGTTTCAACCAAGGCACATTCCCAAGTAAACTAAAACAAATAGTAGTTAGACCTATATACAAAAAGGAAGGCTGCAAACAACTAATGGAAAACTATCGTCCTATATCGCTCTGCTCAGTATTTTCAAAAATCATGGAAGGCCTTTTCCTAGAACAACTACAAAGTTTTTGCAATAAATTTAATATCATCTCAGAAAATCAGTTTGGTTTTCAAAACACTAAATCTAAAATACATGCAAGGAACCGATATAATCGTTCGTGCATTAGATAAAAAAGAGATAGTGGTAGCAATCTTTCTTGACCTATCCAAAGCTTTTGATTGTGTTAACATAAAAAAATCTAGTCTCAAAATTAGAAAACTATGGGATAAGAGGCACCCCATTAGAATGGATAAGTTCATACCTCCAAAACAGACAGCAATGCGTAGAGATAATATATAACATAGAAGGAAACTTGAAAAAAATTAAATCAATGTTTAAACCAATAGCACATGGAGTCCCACAGGGGTCTAAATTGGGGCCATATCTATTTATACTGTACATAAATTACTTGTTCAAAAAAATACAGGATGCAGGAGGATTAGTTATTGGGTATGCGGATGATACTACCATAGTGGTAACAGGAAAAACAGCAGCAGAGATCCAAAATAAAGCAAACAGGTTATTAGAGGTAGTTAGAATATAGTTATCACAGCTAGGAATGTTACTAAACACAATTAAAACAGAATGGATGCAAATTGGAGTAAATAATAAAATGCAGACAAACATAACTTTAGAAATCCAAAATGAGCAAATTCAACAAGTAATGCAAAATTTTTAGGACTAGTTATTGATAGTAATTTAAAATGGAATAAACATATTGAAAAAATTTGCAACAAAATAAATAAGGGCATATATGTGTTAAAGCAAGTAATACAAATCATGGATGAGAGTAGTACCCTGAGAGTATATTATGCTTTTCTACACTCTCATCTAAATTATGGGATTTTCTTATGGGGAGCAGCAGGAAAGAAATAGAGGTTAAGAATATTTAGGTTACAGAAACGAGCCATAAGATTAATTAAAAAAATTCCAAGAAGAAACTCATGCAAAAGTAGTTTTAAAAATCTTGGAATACTTACCTTAGTAAGTAAGAATGCATAAAGAGGAAAAGATTACTAATATTCACAGGCATAACACAAGAACAAAACTGAACTATTTTAGAAACAGACTAAGAGGATCGCTAGGTAACAAGTGTATTGAAAACAATGCAAAAGATTTATACAATCATTTACCTCACCTCATCAAGGAAATAAATTCAGAGGTGAAGAAAATTGTGGCAATTAAGACATACCTGTTAAAAAATGCCTTCTATTCAATTGAAGAGTATAAAATATCACATGTCAATAGTAGTTAGTGATGCAATATAAAGATTTATAGTACTAATGTATGTAAATTATTGTACAGTTCTTATTTATGTTTAATGCATTTCTGATGAAGCCTTGTAAACATTTTTTTGCAAATGGTGAATAAAATCTGAATCTGAGTCACTGTAATACACGCGTGATAGCCACACCTTTGCAGGACGAGGTAGAAATTTGAAAATACAACACAAAGCCTTGTATTATGCGTGATTGAAGGAATTTAGTAACAGTGATGATAAAATTAATTGAAAAAACTTTTTGTATTCAGTTTTTTTGACACTTCATCACTTACGTTTTTATATTATTGAGGGACTAGTTGCGAAAGCTGTTGCCTCCATTTTCAACCTCTTTCCAACTAACCAAAATGATAAATTGTTTTATAATTTCGTGTTAATTACAATTATAATTGTTAGTTGGAATAAGGTTGAAAATGGAGGTAATGGCTACCGAAAATAGTTCTTCAATAATACAAAAATGTAAGTGATGAAGTGTCAAAAAAAAAAAAAACCAACTACAAATAGTTTATTAATTTTTAGATGAGTCGTATTTATTACACATCTGCTTCACTTTCTTACCTATTTTGAGGACATGTTTCACAAATCATCGTTTGCATCGTTTGCATCTCCATCAACAAAGTCTTGTATATTTACTTCAGACTTTCTGCAAAACATTTAATGTGCATTTACTGCATTCTCTTTTTTATGACAATGAATAATATGACATATTATTTATTAAGTACTAAAACAAATACATCTTGAGCTACCCTTGTACTGGGCCTTGTCCCCTTTGCTAACAAGGCAGTCCTTCAATACAGTTACATACTTTATATGTTTTTGCAGCTTTTAATACTCATTTTTTTCCATTTAATTTTCTATGCTGCAACAGTTTGTCCTATTTGCCAAATTTTTGTAAATCCCTGAAAATTATTACTACTTATCAACTTCGTATTACTATTGTTTCACTATGTCTGTACTCACTTAACCTCACTTTTCAATATTTCTTTCTTGCACTTCACCACAAATCTTTCTTTCCCTTTTCCTATTAAAAATTATTTCATTTCACTAGCAGCTTATGAATAATATGAATATTTACATAAAAATAAAATTAATATTGTTAGCTGGCCAAAACCAACATCAAGGTTGAACATAAAAAATATATTTTGTTAATGAACCTGTGAATTCCCAGCATCATATCAGCATCACCAGTGTGCAAGAATTTTGTCCTGCAGGGATTCTTTCACATAACAGTAAATGTACTGACATGAGGCTGTTTGTTGCTTTTAATCATACTTAAAAACATTGGGATAGATTTGAATATGTGACCTTGGAATCAGTAGGCCAGTACCTAACAATCTGAGCTAACTAATTTGATAAGGTTGATCATGGTATTAATTATTATGGATGGTTTAGTCATTCCAGTAAAGAAATGATGATGAGATGCCTACTTGCAGTGAATGAGTTATATTTAAATGCTACATGAATGAAACAGGTATAATTATTAAGAAATGAAAGGAAGTAAAAATGATAAGATTTAAATGATAAAATTAACTATAAAATATTATTACAATATATTGAAAGTCTGCAACATATCAGCATTTGATGGATTAAATAATTTTGATTAATACTTGCAGCAAAATTGCAAAATATTTACACAGAATGTAGGAAAGTATTATTACATTAATACCGTCACATGTGTGATTAGCGAGCGCTGTAACTTATTTTCAGAATATTTTATTCTGGATATTCAAGATTTAGTTGGGATTCCATTTTACAGTTTCTTAAAGTATAGAAGCTATTTTTTTAGTTAATTAATGGAAATTAATCATTTCTTCACACTAGCGTGTATAGGTTAAAGTTTTTGATAGATACTGTCAACATGAAAAATTCAATGCCACGTCCAGGAATTGAACCATGGATCTCCAGGTTTCCGTCCAGTCACTCTAACCTATTGAGCTACCATGGCCAACTTGCCGTCATCACATTAAATTCTCCATTTGACTGAAATACTTCCCCGGTAAACCACTAGGGGCTGTCGCATCTGAGACACACCATTTGTAGTAACTTACCATCGTAAGTACTAGAGTCCCAGACTTCATCATTTAACTCTTATTATTTTAGTTAATTGATGGAAAATAATCATTTTTCACACTAGCGGTATATAGGAATACAAAAATAACAAAATATTTTTCATGTAAAGAGTAATTTAAAGTGAGGATATTTTCTTGAAAATTTTCTTCTCTTCTTTGGAAGATAAATGAATTTCAATATCATTTAGTATTTACCTAAAATTATATTTTTTAACTATTCTGCACAAAAAAAAACACACACACACACACACACACACACGCACACGCCCCCGCCCCCGCCCCCACCCCCACCCCCGCCCCCACCCCCCCCCCCCCCCCCCCCACACACACACACACACACACCTGCCCACACGCGCGCACACGCACGGCAGTGTTGATGGTAGTGTGTCTGCCTCATATTCAAGAGGTCCCGAGTTTGAATCTTGGTCAGGGTGAACAAAGAAATAGACAAATTGGCAGTAGTGTACCATTTCTGGAATGAGAATCATTATATAGAACAAGAAATCCATTTATTAAAAAGTGTTAAGGGTCCAACTGCATTAACCACATGGGAAGGGATATTCATAAAGAAATATGAAGGAAAATTTTGGCACCACTTTTGGAGAGAACCTGAACTTCATATTCATCTAAGATAATAACAGAGTTCTCCAAATAAAAATGCAACAGTTGACATAAGCTGAGGATGTTATGAAGGTCCTAACAAAATGCACTCTAGGTAAACACTAGCAATATATGGAGCATCAAGTACTAGTTCGACTCAAAATTATATTAATCTACAAGGAGCGTCCAGAAAGTAAGTTCTGTTTCAATTTATCTCTGCTGCAGCGCTGCGATAGCAGTTCCGCACATGTGCGGTAGATGCTCTGTATCAAGGAGAAGAAACGTGTGCCATTGTGAGATTACTGTCAGCCACATACGCTTTGCTTGCTTGTTTACAATGTCGGTGTTGATTGAAAATCCCCCGCTTGTGAAATCAGATCTGAGATTTGCTTTCTGAATGCTAGGATTGTGCCGCGCAATACAGAATAAGCGCCGAGGAACATGTACCACAGACTGTAGAAGACATCTAAGTATTGCAAAGTAGTAAGTATGAAATTTTTCAATTTATTTCAGCTAAGCATATCTGCTGTAATAATAATCCCTAGGGCATCTTCCCATAGCAAAAGGTACCTTTTTCATGTGCCTGCTGTGTCCTCCACCCATATCTATGGAGGAGTGCAGGATAGGGATGGTAGGGCTCAGCATGCCAACTCAACAATCCATAAGGCAACTACATGGCTTTTAAGGTCGTCACTCAGATTGTATCATGAGTTTAAGTGCACCCTAGATCATGTCTCCCAGTGTGGAAAACTCCCATGATGGTGCATAGATGGAACCCATTTCCTGCACCAGAGGCATACAAGGTCAGTTAAAATAACTATACAATTTTTCAAGGTTAAAGTGTACAGATTGTTAGTAAAAATTCTTTATACTAGAAAAATTACAATAATTTGATACATAAATTAATGTTTATTGTCATCATCATTATTATATTATTGATTATATATTCTTTTTTTATCTATTGGGACTACTACTCTACAGATGTAATACAAAATTCTGCATATTCCTTCGGTAACAAGAGATCAAATATCATTATTTTTATTTCATTTGTGTAATTGTATTATATCCAGAAACAATTCTCCATGCTTTGTTTTTAATTTCACATTTGCATATGCTTTTCTTAATATGGTTCCATGTATAAATCACAAGGACTGAAAGGCTAGCAGACACGACATTTTCGGTAAAAGAATTTATGTGGAGCGGTTATTAAAAGGTTAGATGATGATGATGACGATGATGATAGTTGGCACTATAATTCATGTAGGTCCTTGGTCTCCCTAACCAGCCTCTTTCATTCTTCTCATTCCTCTGCTTTTCTTCTCCAGCATTTAACTCCCAACTTTCTCAAGTCATCTTCTACATCATCTACCCATCTTTTCCTGGGTCTTCCTCTTCTTCTGCCATCCAGCTTTTCTATGAATATCTTCTTAACTACATTGGTTTCTGGCATTCTCTGCACATGGCCAATCCACCTTATTCTTCCTTGTTTAATTTTCACTACTATATTTGGTTGTCCAAATAGGCACTGTAACTCCAAGTTGGTCCACATTCGCCATCTGTCCAAGTCCCTTATTGCTCCAAATATATTTCTCAAAATCTTTCATTCCCACCGTAATAACCACTGTTCTTCTCTTGTTAATACCTAACTTTATGAACCATACATTACTATTGGTCTCAATACAGTTGTATATATTTTAAATTTAGATTCCTACTGATATTCCTTTATTTAAACATATTCTGCAAGGCATATAAACATCTGTTACCACTTGCTATTCTTTCTTGAATTTCCACTGATGTTTTACTATCTACTGTTACTATAGATCCCAGGTATTTCAATTTTTCCACTCTTTGATATTCTTTCTCATCTAATTTAACTGTAGGTTCTCTTCTTGCATCCCCATCACCTCCCATCTTCATATATTTGGTTTTACTAAGGTTCACCACCAATCCCAGATCTTGCGCTTTCTCTTCCAACACTACATAACTTTTCTCAAGAGCTCTTATATTCCTTGTGAGAACTGCCACATCATCAGCATATGCCACTATTTGTACTGATCTGGAAAGTATGGTTCCTCCAGGGTTTATTAAAAAGTTTATTGATATAATTATTTTTGTTTATCCTATTACACTAGATTTTAAACACAATTAATATATTTTTTTCAAAACAAATCTGAGCTGTGTGAAAGTTAGAAAGGGGTTTTTAAATCTTAAAAAAAATTATTCTGAAATTGGTCACTTTGATTTGATTTGATTTATTGATTCATCCATTAAAACATGTACATGTTATAGGACACGTCAAATTAAAAACTAAGAACTAAAAACTAAAAACTAAGTACAATATTTATAATTAAGGTAGCTAACTAAATATTTACAAATTTAAAAATTCATCCACGCTATAGAAGCTTTTGGCTCTAAGGAAGTTTAATAACAATTTCTTAAATTGATGTTGTGATTCAATCTTTTTTATAGATTCAGGTAGCTTATTGTAAAGATGTAAGCCAGCATATGTGAAACTATTTTCATACATCTTTGTTTTGTGTGACTTCACAAATAATTAAAATGCAATTAAAAATGGATATGGAAAAAACCTTGTAGATAAAAAACTAAAATTATTCAAACTTCAAAAGAAATTAAAACAGATCACAGCTCTCACACCAATAAAACAAGAAACTAGATTTGCTAAATTTACTTACCACCCCTGGGCCACAAAAAAGTTCCAAAAAATATTCAAGAAATACAATATAACATTGGCACCAAAAGACAATTACAACATTAAAAACCTACTTCACAGTAATAATACTGATAAGATAAAACCAGAGGAAAAGTCAGGCATTTACAAGATTAAGTGTAAAGACTGTGAAAAAATTTACATAGGGAGGACAAAAAGGAACATAGGCACTAGAAAGAAAGAACACTTCAGGCACTTAAGATACAAAAATATTGATAAGTCCGCAATAGCAGGTCATTTCTGGTCTGAAAATCATGAAATTGAAGATAGCACAGAATTACTAAAATACGCACAAAAACATAGTGAACTCGTCATATGGGAGAGGATATACATAGAAAAACATAAAAATCAACTAATGAATTTTGAAATCCCGCTAGAAGAGAATCCCACATTTCAGTTCATCACTAAATCAACAGATGGCAGCAACAACCCCAGAATTACCCACACCGCTGGATCTAGCGTCAGTCGCACAAGAGCCGTAGATGCAAGCGAAGATTTGCGAAACATGTCCTCAAAATAGGTACGAAAGTGAAGCAGATGTGTTAAAAAATGCGACTCATCTAAAATTTAATAAATTATTCTTTGTTCTAGTGTTGTGTATATGAATTTCAGAACTTGTTTTGAATAAACTTAGGCTTGCTTTCATATGTACAAGAGTTTCATATATGTATATACTTGGCAATGGTAAGATACCTAATTTACTGAAGTATGGCTTACAACTAGTTGTGCTTGAGAGATCTGCTATGATTCTAATTATTTTCTTTTGGTATCTGAATACTTTTATACTGTCTTTAGAATTTCCCCCAAAAATTATACCATATGCCAACAAACTGTGTATATATGAAAAGTACACTATTCTCCGAACTTTCAAGCTTGACATGCCTGAAATCGCCCTCATTAAGAAACACATTTTACTAAGCTTTTCGTCAATGCCTCTATGTGAGTTTCCCAATTTAAATTTTCATCTAGTATTAGTCCCAGAAATTTGATAGTTTGTACGTAATGTATTTGGTCTTGTCCCAGCATTAATTTTGGACACAATTGACTTCCACTCATTTTATTATAGAAGCTTAGGGCTGCTGTTTTCTCCTTACTCAATATTAACATATTGGCACTAAACCATTTTTGAATATATTTTAGATTATTTTCAATATGTACATCTGCCCCTTCCTTATTCACCCCTTTGATAAAAATATTTGTATCATCTGCAAAAAGTGTAACATTTATATTGGTTCTGTTTTCTACATTATCTGCCAAATCATTAATGTACACTATAAATAAAAGAGGTCCAAGCACCGAACCTTGAGGGACCCCATATTTCATTATAGTGCTACTTGAAATCTGAGTTTTAACTTCACTCGTTTCGCTATCAAAATACTCTATTTCCACCAATTGCTCTCTATTCTCCAGATAAGATCTGAACCAATCTAAAGCTAACCCCCTTATGCCATATGAGGATAATTTTTCTAATAAAAGTTTGTGATCAACCAGGTCAAACGCCTTTTTAAGATCTAAAAAAATGCCTATCCCTAGTTGTTTACTATCTAGTGTTTCATACACTTGTTCAATGAAATTCATCAGTGCAGAACTTGTTGATTTATTTTTTCGAAAACCATTTTGATTGTCATTAATTACTTTAAATTTTTCCAAAAAGCTTGTTACTCTTTTATATATTATTTGTTCGAAGATCTTTGCAAAAGTTGAAATTATGGAAATTGGCCTGTAATTTCCTACTTCCCCTTTGTTACCTTTTTTAAAGATGGGTTTCACTTTACCTTTTTTTAATCTGTTGGGGAACGTCCCACTTGAAAGTGAAAGATTTATCAAGTACGTCAGTGGTTCAATTAGGAATAAGGAGCAACGCTTTATGACGCAGTTAGAGTAACCGTCTATTCCTACTGATTTCTTATTCTTCAATTTTTTTATAACATCTTTAACTTCCTCAACTGTTACTGGAATTAAAAACATGCTATGTTCATTTTTCTTTACACTTAATCTTTCCTTCTTTCCTAGAGAATGAGTATGTAACAGTTTCTCTGCTACAGTTGAATAAAACTGGTTGAATAATTCCGAAATTTGTTTAGGATCACTTACTTTTTGGCCATTATTTTCTAGATGGTAATTTTCTTTCAATTTGGGTCCATTTTTTATTTCGTGCTTAATTACTTGCCATATGGATTTAGTTTTATTAACTGCTTTTTTTATTGTTTCATCGTTATGTAACTTTTTGGCTGCTCTTATAACTTTATTATATATATTTCGATATTTTACATAATAGGCCTTAAAATCCGGTGTAGTCTTGTTTTCCTTCATGTGATACTTTGCAAAGTAGTTCTTGGTATGATTCATGCAAAGTCCAACAGCATATGTATCAAAACTATGATGCAGCTGGGCTCTTATGCTAGAAACCGTACATCTGCATAAAGAACTTTTAAGTGGCATATGTACAGCTTTATCAAAATGCTTTGTAAGTATAACATATGCTTTGTATGAACTCTGCTTGTTCATGGATGTTTTTCCAGTTTTTAGGGATTTTGAAGCCTCATTAATGAATCCTTTCCAAAAACCACTAGGCCACAAGTAGCTAAAAAAAACATATTACATTGGTGTACTAAGGGCATTAGGGTATCTAGCACATGCAAGAGGCTACTCCACAAAATATATAAGACCACCACAGATACAAATTTTATTCAGTATTTCAAAACTTACTGCAAAATCTATAAACGTGTAATTAAGAAGGCTAAACAAATGGCAGTTGAAAAATTCATAAAAAATGCAGATAATAAAAGCAAAGCAACTTGGAAAATAATAAAGGCGGAATTAGGAATAAACAGTACAAACAATTTAGACAATTTAAGTAATATGAGTACTGACACAGCGGAATCATTAAATAATTATTTTGTAAATATTGGTAATCAAATTCGAGATACTCCCCCATCAATGCAAGATGCCATAACTGAATTGTATAATAATAATTGCCTAATGCTAACCCCCCAGTTTCAATTCTCAAATGTTACACCAGGAAAAATTATTGAAATTATCAGTAAACTCAAACCAAAATCCTCCTGTGGCTGGGATGAACTGTCACCATTTCTAATTAAGAAAATAAAACATGAAATTAGCGAACCAATGAGCCAAATAATTAATAATTCCCTAGCTACGGGTATTGTTCCAGAGAGAATGAAATACGCCCTAGTTAAACCCATACACAAAGGAGGGAAGGCCGAATTTAAAAATTTTCGACCTATCTCTATCCTTCCAACTTTCTCCACCATACTTGAAAAGATTGTGCATGCACAACTCATGTCTTATTTTGAACAATTCACCAAGTTAAGTAACTCACATCATGGATTCCGGGAAAAGCACTCAACAATATCAGCCCTAACTACCTTGGTAAATGATGCTTCTAAAATGATAGATAAGAAACAACAAACAGCAGTTCTGATATGTGATAATTCTAAAGCTTTTGATTGCGTCTGCCATGATATATTATTAAAAAAGTTAGAATTCTATGGCATAAGGGGCATTGCTTTAAATTGGTTTCAAAATTATCTTAATTGTCGTAAACAGAAAACAATCATTAATAATCTAAAGGGAACTGTTGAATCAAATTGGGAACAAATAAAAACAGGAGTCCCACAAGGAAGTGTCTTGGGACCCCTACTGTATATAATTTACACAAATGACTTACCTAACTCCATAAAGGGGAAAACAATTATGTATGCTGATGACACCTCCATTTTACTCAATGGGCACAACCTAGAGGAGTTAAAAACCAATTTAAGTGAAACTATAACTCGCCTACAGAAGTGGTTCACGAGTAATGGCCTCAAACTTAACACCTCCAAAACATCAGTTATGCAGTTCAGCACTCAAGGAAAGAATTCTGAGAGGTTTATCACAACTGATGCTATAAAACCTACAGAAAACTCAAAAATTTTGGGTATTTTTTTAAATCAACAATTAAAATGGGATGATCACATCCGTTATTTGTCCAAAAGATTAAACAGTGCATCCTTCAATATGAGCTGCATAACTAAATTAACAAACCTCGAAACAAGAAAAATAGTGTACTTCAGTTACTTCCACTCTTTGATGACATACGGAATAATACTATGGGGGAACTCTACGGGATGGGAAACGATCTTTAAAAGTCAAAAAAAGATAATTCGGATAATGACTCAATCAAGACCAAAAGTTTCATGCAGAAACCTGTTCAAAAACCTGAAGATATTAACCTTACCATCCCAATACCTGTATGAAATAAATAAATACATCCATTCAAATTTTGATACAATTTATAATTCACAAATGCAACATAATCATGGAACGAGAAATAAAAATAATCTAAAACCACCCATGCACAGATTAGCACTGTATGAAAAAAGCCCACAATATGCAGGAATAAAAATATATAATAAATTACCTGTAAGAATCCGTGAAATGAAAAACCTCAAATGCTTTAATAAAGCAATAAATAACCTACTAATGGACAAAGCCTACTACTCGATTATTGAATATATGGATGATAAAATTGAATTATAATGAAATTTTTTGTCATTTTGTAATTCTAATATTCTGACAATATTATTCCAAGGGCATGTCATAATTATAACAATATTTGTATATAGTTGTATTGATATTATTAGTAATTATATTATTTGTATTATTAGTATTTATATTATTAGTGTTATTGTTATTTTGTGTAATTATTATTATTATTTTAAATTTTCTACTGTTGACGAGTCACCTGTTTACTGAGTTTTTACTCACTATCTGTAAGCGTATGTGACAATAAAGCATCTTATCTTATCTTATCTTATCTTATCATTGAGACCTGCAATAACAGCAAGTCTGAACTGCTTTAGAGACAATGAAATGCATATCATTCACACCTCTCCTGAAAATTAACCAGGAGTTCACCACATAACAAAAATTGGCACATTCTTCTGTGCCACCATTTTTGCTTCTTCGATTGATCTTGTAGTAGCTTTTAAACAGTTTCTAAGCATGTGATCCTTGTCCGCATGTCTCATATTGGCATTATAATTTTTAACTAACTCTGAGTATGTATTTTACTAGCTGTTCCATCTCCATTTCTTCCGTTTACATTTGAGACATTATTAATATAATGAAAGTTGGACAGAAGTAAAATTGGCTTCTTGTCCTTCCACAGCAAGGCTGCATTTCCCTTTTGAAAACAATGAAATTGAAATTTCCTTTTTCGGCAAATGTTTGTTAGCAACCGAACCCTTTATAATTTTTAAATGCTGTTGATTAATATTATTTGAGGCAAAAGGTTAGAAACAGTGATGTATTTAACATTTCAAACACAAACATCACTTAAATTATCCTTACTAGGACATGTTTCTTTTTAAATTTTATTAGAATTCAAGTTGTTGCATAATAAGGTTTTTAAACTGAATTTATTTATTGGGGCTAGGGTGATGTTGTACTTCTTGAATATCTTGCTGGCATGTTTTGGAACTTCCTTTGGGCTGTTTATGATTATCATTCAAATGAATCTTACTAAGTAAAATGCAAATCTACTGCACAACATCTCAAATGAAATGTATTAATTTCTCAAAGCAGGATCTGAACTCCAGTAGTCTTTATAGATTGGAAGTACTTTTAATTCCTATAAGGAGAATTATAACAAAAAGCTACTGTATTTTACACACACACACACACACGCACACGCACACGCACACGCACACGCGCACGCACACGCACACGCACACGCACACGCACACGCACCCGCACACGCACCCGCACCCGCACCCGCACCCGCATCCGCACCCGCACCCGCACCCGCACCCGCACGCGCACGCGCACACGCGCACACGCACACCCGCACACCCGCACACCCGCACACGCGCGCACGCGCGCACGCACACCCACACACACACACCCACGCACGCACATGCGATAAATGGTCCGATAGATTTAATAGTGTGGGAAAAGATATTTATTTTAAAAAATAAACATCGCATAATGAATTTTGAAATACCAGCAGTTGATTCTATTTTTAGGTTTGTTTCGTTTTCAGATGGTAATACTAAAAAAAAAAAAAAAAAATAAAACATAAGAAAGGCATGATAACTGGTATCCTTGACAACAGAGTTTATCTGTGGACTGAGGATGCAAGCGATTTGTTTGCGAAATCGATTTCCATTTGAAAAGAAGTATCAACACCAATTTCTTAAGATAAGTGAAGCCTTAGTGGCAAATATTTTTATTTGTGTAATATTTATTGCTTCACTGTAGCTAGCTTCATTTTCTACATAATTAGTTTGGCATTTTACCATTTTTATTACACAGTCTTCATTTCACTGTATGGCCATATTACAGGAAATTACTTGCCCTACTGTTTCTAACAGATTCAGTTCACCTTCCACTTTCCCACCTCTCTGTACCAGCTAATCAGCTGATACAGAGGTTGATACTTTGTGAGGACACATGTTTCGGGGTTATAATATGAGGTGTGGCAATTAAATAACGAGACTGTGCATCTCCTATCGTACAGCCGCTTGGTGGGAGGTTGGTAGTGGAATGTAGTTGAACCTTGAACCTTCAAGACCAACTATGTTAGTTTTGTGTCACTCTCTGCTTTAGTTTGCCTCTGAGTCTTGGTTGTAGAAGACATTGTTTTGTAGTAGTGCCACAAGCTGGTGAACTTAAGAATCGAGCAGCGCATTAACCCCAAATTCTCGTGAAATTAAAAAGTCACCAACGGAATGTTTTCATATGTTAAAGTAGGTGTTTGGTATAAAAGTGAATCGAGAATATATTGACACATTGCTTCACTCACACTGTTTATTCACAGGACATGTTTCAAGAGCTCTTGCTCCTATCCTCAGCTGAGTCGAGTATCAGCTGAGGATAGGAGCAAGAGCTCTTGAAACATGTCCTGTGAATAAACAGTGTGAGTGAAGCAATGTGTCAATATATTCTCGATTCACTTTTATACTAATTTGTGCTTCACTGTCCCTACGCTTCTTTCAAGTTTATACTTTGAGGTGTTTGGTGATAATGCTATGTCACGTGTGCCAGTATTTGTATGGCACAAACAGTTTTCAGAAGGTCAGGAAGAGGTTGAAGATGAAGAATGTGCCAAGTCAAAACTACAGGCAAAGCATATCAGTACTTTTTTTTCAATATCAAAGATATTATCATGACTGAAGGGGTGCCTGAGAGTCAAGTTGTTAATCAGAAATACTATAAAGTAGTCCAAATCAAGCTTAGGGAAAAAGTAAGGAAGAAAAGACCAGATTTGTGGAAGAACGATGCATGGATTCTGCATACTGATGATGCTGCAGCCCACCATGTCATGTCTGTGAAACAGCTTTTAGCAGACAAGCAGATTCCTGTGCTCAAAACATTCTCCATATTTACCAAATCTAGCTCCCTTTGACATTTTCTGTTTCCAAAAATGGAAAATGATTTGAAGGGAACACATTTTCAGTGTGTTGAATGTGTTGAAGAGGTAAAAGCAAAAACACCAGAGTAGTTGAAGAGGGTGACAACAAATGATCTACAGCATTGTTTTGAACAGTGGAAGACGCGTATGCAGTGGTGTAAATAGGGGAAGGGGGTATGTTGAAGGGAATAAAAATTATTTGTAACTTTGTTTACAATAAATCATATTTCTGACGCCAGTCTCGTTATTTAATTGCCGTACCTTATATATTTAGTACTGTTATAATGTCTAAAAACCTATACTCTAGCACTTAGAATCTTCATGTATTACAGGCCGTGCCATGGCTCAGTGGTTAGACTGCTTGGCTCTCACCAAGGCGGCCCGGGTTCGATCCCAGGCGACCGCAAAGTGAGATGTGAGATTTGTGATGGACAACATGGCGCTGGGGCAGGTTTTCTCTGGGATCTCCGGTTTCCCCCGCCATCTCATTCCACTGGTGCTCCATCTTCTTCTCATGTATCATCAGTGTCATTGCCTGTGGTGCCATATGTAGTAAAAGTGGGCGTTAAACACTACACATTTCATTTCATTTTTTCATGTATGAATCCTATGTTTTTTTTTTGTTTTTTTTTTTGTAATTTACGTCCTCCAACGTTAAGTCATATCGGACGGTGAATGAATTGGGTGAAATGACGCTCAAATGAGCCCGGGGTCCATATATGAATCCTATGTGATAACAGTCTTGACAGATTCCCTTGTAGAGAAATAGTTGGTAATCTTGTAAACAGATATAAGAAAAACTTGATGACACCAGAGAAAAGCTAGAATGAAGCCCAAAGAAATCTTTGAGAAAGCTTGCATAAGAATCTGGAATTTTGCAAACCTCGGCTTGAGAGTGCAACTACACAAAATTTAACTGTATTGGAACACCAAAGTTCATTCATTCATTTATTATCTGCTTAAAAGAATACAAAACATATTCAAAGCATCGTCAAGTTAAATATGTGCAACCAGAAAATCACATAGTTTAATATCTACATAAACTAAAATAACCCAATTACAATAATAAATCATAAACTATACACTATTACACTTATATTATACAAATACTATTTATTTAGTCAATATTATCTAAGATATTCGTCAATTGAGTAATAGCAACCTTCCATACAATATTTCTTTAATTTTTTCTTGAATATTTTAAGATTATGAATATTTTTCAGATAGGTAGGGAGTTTATTATACAGTTCATGAGCTGCAGCAGTAGGTCTGGTTTTATATTGTTCTAATCTGTGTGACGTAAATGAAAATTTGTATTTCCTCTGGTGTGCTGCTCATGTATTTGTTTATTTATTTTATCTTTATCTTGCCTGTTAAATAATTCTACTATTACTTCATATATGTAAAGTGAATATACAGATAAAATGTTTAGGTTTTTGAAGGTTTGCCTACAATAGTCTGTTTCATTTACATAATTAGTCTTATTGCTCTTTTTTGGAGAAGGAATACTCTGTTAGTGTGTTTTTTTAGCACAACGTCCCCACACTGTTAACCCATATAATAAAAACAATAGACTCCTAAGAGTGACCCTGTAGCCCCGAACAGTGAAGCAAAGTAATTATTAAATTATAGATGAATCGTATTTATTACTCACCAGCTTCACTTACCTATTTTAAATGGCTGGATCTAACTTTTGCGTGTTCCTCTTGACTTGATGGTCACTTCAATATATCGAAATTTAACTGTATTGGAACACCACAGTGAAGCGAATTAATTATTAAATTATAGATGAATCGTATTTATTACACATCAGCTTCACTTACGTATTTTAAATGGCTGGATCTAACTTTTGCGTGTTCCTCTTGACTTGGCGGTCACTTCAATATATCAAAATTTAACTGTACTGGAACACCACACGAAGCGAAGTAAGTGAGGCTGATGTGTAATAAATACAACTCATCTATAACTTAATAATGCAACTACAGTTTTTAAATTAAAACCTTATTAGATAACAGTATTTCAGGATGTGTGTTTGGAGGAATTTAGTAACAGTGACGTCAAAATTAATATAAAAATTATTTGTGGTTGGTTTATTGACACTCATCACTTACTTTTTCATATATTTATGAGAGACTAGTTTCAAAGGCCCTGGCCTCCATTTTCAATCTCTTCCCAACTGGCAAATGTTGTTATCTGCTCTCTCTGGTGGTGGAACTATGAACTTTTTTGTCAAATTATCTGCTGGCGGGATTTCAAAGTTCATTACGCGATCCTTATTTTTCCAGATGAATATGTTCTCCCATGTTGTCAATCTATTTTGGTTTATCACTGCTTTTAATAATTTTGGATTTGGATCAATGTCATGGTTTTCATTCCAAAAATGAAATGCTACTGCTGACTTGTCTTCTTGTTTCAATCTGATGTTTCTAAAGTGTTCTTTGACTCTGGTTTTTAAATTTCTTTTTGTTTGACCTATGTAGCATTTTTCACAATTCTTGCAATTTATTTGGTATATTCCAGATTTGTTACCTGAAGGAATTTCATCTTTTGTTTTTGAATTTAGTAATTTTAAAATTGAGTATCTATTAGTAGGTGCCAAGATGATATTTTGTTCCTTGAATATCTTTTTAAATTTATTAAATGTTTTTGGATGATATGTGAATGAACTGAATATGCTGTTGCTTTCTTTTTCTTTAATAAATGTGGTTGTTTCCTTAATGGTTTTCTTTAGTTTAGATTTTCTAATTTTCTTCAACACCAAACTTTTGTTATATCCGTTTTCTTCTGCTATGTGTATTATTGCTTTTTGTTCCTTGAAATATTCTTCTTTTTCCATGGGTATGTTGACTAGTCTGTGTGTAAGGCTGTTTATTATTGCATGTTTATGTGTAATTGGGTTGTGGCTATTATTTTTTATATAATTTTCTGAATGTGTTGGCTTCCTGTAAATTCCAAATTTTATTTTTGTATCATTCCTGATGATATTTAGATCCAAGAAAGGTAGTTGTCCATTGATTTCCTTTTCTATTGTGAATTTGATAGTCCTTTCTTGCAGATTGAGTAATTTTAATGCATCATCTAAATGTTTACTTGGTACAATTGCAAAGATGTCGTCAACATATCTATACCAAACCTTGAAGATCAATGGGAAGGACTTTTTAATTTGTGTTTCAAATGCACTCATAAATAAGTTAGCCAAAAAAGGTGAAAGTGGATTGCCCATTGATAGTCCTGATTTCTGCTTGTAGTGTTTTCCATTAAAGCTAAAGAAGTTTTGTTCAATGCATATTTTTGTTAGAGAAATATATTCTTCTGCTTCTATTGCTTCCATATCAATTGTAGCTAGCCATTTTTTTAACACAGTCTGCAATTTTTCTGTTGGTATGCTTGGAAATAAAGATGTGACATCAAATGAAACCAGTCTGTCATTTTTGTCCAAATTTATATCTTTGATTTTTTCTACTAAATCTAAAGAATTTCTTAAATTTGCACTTTCAAATTTTGGAAAACTATTAAATTTACTTAGTAACCATTTGGCCAAATTATATGTGGGGGCATTTATGCTACTAGTAATAGGTCTCATGCCTTTCCCTGTTTTGTGAATTTTTGGCAGCCCATATACTCATCTAAACAATGTGGTAAACCTATCAAACCAAAATTTTACAAAAACAGAACTGAATATGCTGAATCTAGGTTTAAAGACATGTGTAGATTATTCCAACCAAATTGAAGATTACATTGCTGACATCCAAATTGCTACACAAACACTTAATGAAGAAAGTAAAAACACAGTAAAAAACAAATGCTCCAAAATAGTAGAAGAGATTAAAAATGAAAAGAAAAAGAATTTTAGTAACCAAATCATAAAAGCTCTTAAAAAGAAACCGGTTATTTATACTAAAGCAGACAAGGGAAATAAACTAGTAATTCTGGAAAAAGAAGAATACACAAAGAGGATGGAAGATTTGTTAGAAGACAGTAATTACCAAAAAGTAGAAACTAATCCATTAAAGTACTGCATTGAAACCACAAATAAAACGCTAAAAGAGAGCAAAATAATCAACAAAAAAGAATTGCACAAAATTAAAGTAGATAATCCAACATTACCAAGAGTATATGGGCTGCCAAAAATTCACAAAACAGGGAAAGGCATGAGACCTATTACTAGTAGCATAAATGCCCCCACATATAATTTGGCCAAATGGTTACTAAGTAAATTTAATAGTTTTCCAAAATTTGAAAGTGCAAATTTAAGAAATTCTTTAGATTTAGTAGAAAAAATCAAAGATATAAATTTGGACAAAAATGACAGACTGGTTTCATTTGATGTCACATCTTTATTTCCAAGCATACCAACAGAAAAATTGCAGACTGTGTTAAAAAAATGGCTAGCTACAATTGATATGGAAGCAATAGAAGCAGAAGAATATATTTCTCTAACAAAAATATGCATTGAACAAAACTTCTTTAGCTTTAATGGAAAACACTACAAGCAGAAATCAGGACTATCAATGGGCAATCCACTTTCACCTTTTTTGGCTAACTTATTTATGAGTGCATTTGAAACACAAATTAAAAAGTCCTTCCCATTGATCTTCAAGGTTTGGTATAGATATGTTGACGACATCTTTGCAATTGTACCAAGTAAACATTTAGATGATGCATTAAAATTACTCAATCTGCAAGAAAGGACTATCAAATTCACAATAGAAAAGGAAATCAATGGACAACTACCTTTCTTGGATCTAAATATCATCAGGAATGATACAAAAATAAAATTTGGAATTTACAGGAAGCCAACACATTCAGAAAATTATATAAAAAATAATAGCCACAACCCAATTACACATAAACATGCAATAATAAACAGCCTTACACACAGACTAGTCAACATACCCATGGAAAAAGAAGAATATTTCAAGGAACAAAAAGCAATAATACACATAGCAGAAGAAAACGGATATAACAAAAGTTTGGTGTTGAAGAAAATTAGAAAATCTAAACTAAAGAAAACCATTAAGGAAACAACCACATTTATTAAAGAAAAAGAAAGCAACAGCATATTCAGTTCATTCACATATCATCCAAAAACATTTAATAAATTTAAAAAGATATTCAAGGAACAAAATATCATCTTGGCACCTACTAATAGATACTCAATTTTAAAATTACTAAATTCAAAAACAAAAGATGAAATTCCTTCAGGTAACAAATCTGGAATATACCAAATAAATTGCAAGAATTGTGAAAAATGCTACATAGGTCAAACAAAAAGAAATTTAAAAACCAGAGTCAAAGAACACTTTAGAAACATCAGATTGAAACAAGAAGACAAGTCAGCAGTAGCATTTCATTTTTGGAATGAAAACCATGACATTGATCCAAATCCAAAATTATTAAAAGCAGTGATAAACCAAAATAGATTGACAACATGGGAGAACATATTCATCTGGAAAAATAAGGATCGCGTAATGAACTTTGAAATCCCGCCAGCAGATAATTTGACAAAAAAGTTCATAGTTCCACCACCAGAGAGAGCAGATAACAACATTTGCCAGTTGGGAAGAGATTGAAAATGGAGGCCAGGGCCTTTGAAACTAGTCTCTCATAAATATATGAAAAAGTAAGTGACGAGTGTCAATAAACCAACCACAAATAATTTTTATAGTATTTCAGGAATTTTAACCATTCAATAATGTGAGAATTTCTATAGTTCAATTCAATTTATTCATCCTTTAAATAACCATACAAGATTGTGGACATGTCAAAACAAAAATATTATTTGGTGGATAGAGTCAACATGAAAAATTCAATGCCATGGCCAGGATTTGAACCACAGATCTCCTGGTTTCCGTCCAGTCGCTCTAACCCATTGAGCTACCATGGCCAACATGCCGTCCTGACATTAAATTCTCCATTTGACTCATATATACGTCCAGTTGCTCTAACTCTATATACTCGTATATACAAGTCAAATGGAGAATTTAATGTCAGGACGGCACATTGGCTGTGGTAGCTTAATGGGTTAGAGCGACTGGACGGAAACCAGGAGATCCGTGGTTCAAATCCTGGCCATGGCATTGAATTTTTCATGTTGACTCTATCCATAAAAAACCTTAGCCTATAAACGGCTAGTGTGGAGAAATGATTAATTTCCATCAATTAACTAAAATATTATTTGGTATTGGATAATGTTAATAAACCAGTGCTAAATCTCTTTCAAGGGAAAAGCATGGATTTATTTACTTGACCATGAAATATTAATAAGTGTTAGGTAAATTTGTTTAGAAGTTGTGAAAGATATATGGCAATACAAAGACATAATTTTGAACATCTTATTCTATGATGAAAGTATTTCGTTATTGCAGTTATAATTTGCATGAAAAATCTATACATTTGAATTTAAGGGATTAAATATCTGACTCTTCTAGTATACAGCAATCTGCCCAGTGCAAAGATAGCTCATTATGTGACCAATCAAATATTTATGATTTAAATTTCCAAAAGTTTGGGTGCAAAATATTATTGTCCAATAAGTTTACCACATACTCCATTTACTTTTTTATCTTCATAGGAAGTGGGAAATGTGACATAATAAGTAACAACTGTCATCAACGTGTTAAATTTGTACATTTATTGAGCTTATAGAACAATCATTATGTACAATAACAATCAATTCACAAAACTATACATTTGTGCTGCTTACACATTATTAATGCACATTTTTACCATCCCTGAAATTACTGTATGGTATGGAATGTTAACTAAATTAACTCACAAAATCTCCAACATTGTAAAACATGCAACACACTGAGAAGACAACATACAATAATGTACTTCTTACAAAAATTTAAACCTTCAGCCTGTGCACTAGGTGCTTAGTTATTAATTTTACAAATATTATATACAGTTTATGGTTCTTTGTTAAAAGGTTTATTAAATAAAGCAGAATTACTGCATAATATGTACTAGTAATGTACATGGATTACAAAGTTTTCAGCATATTTATGGGATTGGTGTTTGCATTTCATCACTACACAAGATATTTTATACATCAGGTACTTAAAAATAACAGTTTTTCCCTTTATACCATATTTTTTTTTATTTTTTATTTTTTGTGTGTTTTTTTGTTTTGTTTTCTTTTTTTATAGAAAAATAAGCACCAAGGAAATGTGCAGCATCTTTGGTTTCTATTGTTTCTACTCACACTAGTGTGTACAGAGCTTGCATTCTCAACATGTCACATGTCCTAGCGTTCAGCATTAAATAGGTAGAAGCATGGAACAATGGAGAGATTAACAGCTCTAATTATTCAAACATTTCCTTGCATAGATGTTCACACTGTGCATACAAAATACCATATTATGGCATGATTGGTGCAAGTAAACTGCTTTATGCATTATTGCAGTAAAATACAAAAATAGCAAAATAACAGCTTTTTCACTTTTCAGTACAAAGTTACTATGTGTCTCAGTGACTTAAGTAATTCTCAAGAAACTTTATGTAATTTTCTAATTTTTATTTGTTGCAAAAGAAGTTTAAAAATGAAATCCAATAGTTGGTGTTCCTTGGATGGTCCCCAAACTATTAATCATTTTTACTAGTAATACGCCATTATTTACCCCATCAAACAGGCACCACAAAACCCTTTTAAAGGACTTCATAGGGTATGATTCCTCCAATAGAGGAACACCAGAGTGCATTCAGAGAAGCTATCTTTAACAACCACTGAATATCTGATGATTACATTTTATCCCTTACCACACAATACATATGTACTTTAGGCAGTGATAAATGCAGTTTCTTTGCACCTCCTATAAGATCTTCAACATAAAATTTTATACCTATGATTACATTCATTAATGTTCTAAAACAAGAAAAAACTAACAAAAAAGGCTTTTTAACTAGTTATTTACTCCAGTATGTTTTATTCATATACTAGTATTTTCTAATGCTAAATGTAATGGGGCCATCCATGTCATCTTTCTGCAAAGCTTGCGCTCAGTCTCTGCACATAGCAACCATTAAAGTGAAAATGTATTGCATCAACAACCACTCTCCTGCAAGAAAGTTATAAGTTAGCAATTATAAATCATTCATTGTTTGATACATAAACTAGTAGACCTCTTAAAAAAGAATTCTCTTTTGTCTTGCTCTTTGTAGTAAATTTTTAGGCTTCCTTTTAAGTGAATCAATAATGACTATGTTTGATGGTATATTTTATTTACTTTGTACAATTAGTTTGACTAATGACATTTACCCCTAGACACTCATGACCTATTAGTGGTCAAGCAGCAAACTAAGTCACCAAGAACAAATATCTTGTTCTCAACACACAGTGTATGTTGTTAATTTCAATTTAGACTCCTGATTTGGGAAGATCCCAGAATATTAGATAAAAGTTATCTTTTACTGAGTGGTAATAAATTAAACATTATGTAGGAATATTTGTGTTTGAGATATTTAGAAGTGATAGATCCAATTTTTATTTTATTTTTCAAAGTTTAGCTATTTGAATTATAAATGCTAATTTTTGCCTTTTTAAAATCAACTTACAAATACTCGTAAAACTATTTGTAGTCGGTTTATTGACATTCGTCATTTACTTTTCTTATATTATTGAGGAACTAGTTTCAAAGGCTATTTCCTCCATTTTCAACCTCTCTCCAACTAGCACCTGTTGTTGTTTGCTCTCCTCTCTCTGGTGGTGGAACTACGGAGTTCTTTGTCTACTGGTAGATAATTTGACAAAGAAGTTCATAGTTCCACCACCAGAGAGAGTAGAGCAGACAACAACAGATGCTAGTTGGAGAGAGGTTGAAAATGGAGGCAATAGCCCTTGAAACTAGTTCCTCAATATTATAAGAAAAGTAAGTGACGAGTGTCAGTAAATCGACTACAAATAGTTTTACGATTAATTTTGACGTCACTGTTTCTAAATTCTTCCAAACACACATTACAAATTCTAAATTTCTTTTTAATCTCTGTATTACAGCCAGAGAACTCTAAATGGTGGTCACCACTTGAAATGTGACCATCCTTTGCAACGTAATGTTTGCTATCTGCTGAAGGTCCAAAATGGATTTCTCAGACCAAAGGTATAGGAAAAATATTTCAATGAACAGTGATGGTCAATTACTTTCTGTTAGAAAGCAGAGACAGCATTTAATTACATGCCTAAATTCAGTCAACCACTGAAAAGTAAACTACACAGCTATGTTATTAAATATGTTGGCCTTACTGATGGAATCCTTTTATTCTGTAAGGTTTGTGAAAAGAGAGTTATCAAGCAAGCACACACGCACATACACACCAAAAAAAATTTTGTCAATAAATACATGTTAACAACAAAGCACAAATCTGCTGTTTCAAAGAGTGGTGGTGAGATAAAAAGTCCAATTCCAAAACCATTATGAATCTAGCACATAGTAAAATTTTTTTAAGATTTGGTAAATCACTAGTTATTGGCAGAGTCTAACACAAGAACATTTAAAGAAATACTTTGTAGCAATGTGCAACAATAAAAATAAATCATTTGTATGACTTTTAAACCAACTGTTGGTTATTAAATATATTTTGATTACAACTCTAGTTTTTATACGTTTTCATTACATTTTTTCTTGCCCATTTTGGCTGTCATAAATACCTGAACACCCAGGCTCTACTTATGACTACTGTCCTCACTGAACGATTAAAAATAAAAAAAAAAAAAAAAAAAAAAAATAAAAAAAACAGAATGGATCTAGACATTTAATGTACAAAAATAATTTTAAAGAATTCACTATCAGATTTGTCATAATTCAATATTTGAGATAAAACCAAGTGTTTGCTGTATATACTATATGTTTGATGATGAATATTGGATGTTCAAATATACTGGGTCTTTCCCATTGTAGTTGTTTAGTCCACAAGTCTTCTTAGACACATGTACAATCCACAAGTTTATCAAAAGTTGTTACAGTTGTTATGGTATTTCATTTAGTTTTTCTGTCGTGATTCTTTTGTCAGCAAAATAAAATATTTTAAGTTTTAACAATAAGGAAAAGCATAGAAGCTGTGTTTTGAAACTTCATTTATTAAGACAAGTTTGCTCAGTGCATCTCCATAAGAATAGTGACTACTGAATGTTTTATCTTTGTAGTTATCTGAATGAGTAAGGATCAGTGAGATGTCCTAACAACTTGGAGCAGTTTTAGCAGTTCACTCTGCAAGAGAATTTTTTTTTTGTTGTAATTTATGTCCTCCAACATTAAGTTATATCAGACGATGAATGGAATGGGTGAAATGATGCTCAAATGAGCCCAGGGTCCATAGAGTTTAGAGTTACCTGACATTTGTCTTTCAGAATAAGGGGAAACCCCAGAAAAAACCTTATTCAGGTTACTCACCCTGACCGATATTCGAACTCAGGACCTCTTGAACGTGAGGCAGATATGCTACCACCACGCTATGGAAGCAGGCTGCAAGAGATGACTATATTTCAGACTTACTCTTAAGCTGTAGTATGTGCTTTCATTACCACATTCACATTAATGTGTAAAATGTATATTAACTGCAAGCAGTGTACTTATCTGGCAAACAAAGTACAAGTCAATCTTACTGCTTTTATCCTAAAATCAAACTTCTTATTTCTCTCTTGCACACTCATTCTTGTCTGTTATATTCAATTCTTTTTACTTTCTTTTTTTTTCCCCTAACATGTTTGACAGATTTACAAACTTGTATAATCTTTTTGGCAGCGAGACTTCAAACTCAAATGTCACTTCTGTTTTATTCTTAAACAGATATGTGGTAACTACATCATTGTTTTCATTATTGTATAGTGACATTTTCTATAGTCCAACTGTAATTTGGAGCCCAAAAACATTTGAACAATCAGTATTAATAATATAATTTTTTTTTTTTTGAAACTTTGACTCTCATTTGCTTCAGTGTGTTTCACTATAGAAAAAAAATCTGATATTTTTAACATTCACATGATTTTCTCTACAAGCTATTCTCATAAAAGCTTCTTCTATCTGCTTCATGTTAAAATGAACATTGGACAAATGTTTTACTGCCTATCTCATTTTATGTACAAGAGAAGCAGAGTAAGCTTAAGCCATAGTCAAGTCTTTTACAAGCTTGTCATTATGCAATGGCTTTTAGATTCCATTCTTTTTGCATGATTATGAGGGGGAAAAACAAATAACAACTTACTTCACAAAAAAAGCAGCACTTGACAATTCAAACCAATAATGAACAATACCTCTGACGAGGATAGTGCTCCAAAACAATTCTTTTGACATTAATTGCATTTTAATTTACATTTTTATGTAATAAGTTTCTGCCTATATCATATGTTTACCAGTTATAAAAAATATATTCAGAGTGCAAAGGACTTTATGGCTATTCCAGAAAATTCAAGCTACATATTTTATTTGTCATGTAAATATTTAATAAAATGATTAAAACCATTTTTGTGAAAGTACAAAGATTTAGAAATATCTTCCAGTTAAGGATATTTTGGGATAAGGAGACCTTGTTGAAAATCTTTGTGTTGCATACTTGGAAAATAGGGCAGCCGCCCCCAGGAGTCACGGGGGCAGGGTCCCTACACTTTACCAGTTGGAAACTCCCTGGCAGGCCAGTACAATTGGCATACCACCCTACTCTGGTCCAGAAATGGTCCCACCAGACCAGGAGATCATCCCATTGGAGGAGGAAGCTTTATCAAGAGCATGTCATCATACCAAGCAACGCTGAGTCACCCGCCGACACTTCTTCACTTAAGGAGACCTCCAGATGAGATGATGTGAAATGATGAGATGAAATGGAGGTACAGAAAATTCAGGGGATGTAATTAACCTACCCAGCATTTGCCTGGCGACCCAGGAAAACCCCCCAAAAAACCCATGGGTCAGCTACGTCAACCATGAGAATTGAACTTGGATCACCTGAGCCATCCCGCTTGGTTAATTTTAGGTGAAATATAATATTATTACCTATTATATAGTGAATTTAGGCTGATGGAGACAGTCTCTGAAACATTCCCCATAGGTTCTGGTTTAGAATTTTTTATTTTTATTTTTAAATTTACATCATTCAATATTAAGTCATATTGGACAATGAATGAAATGGGTGAAATGATGCTCAAATGAGTCCGGGATCCATGGAGCTTAGAGCTACCTGACATTTGTCTATCAGGATAAGGGAAAACCCTGGAAAAAACCTTATCTAGGTAACTCACCCTAACCAAGATTCAAACTCGGGACCTCTTGAACATGAGGCGGACACGCTACCATCTATGCTACCGAGGCAGACAGGTATAAAAAGTGAAATTAGAATAACAAACACATCACATCACCCAGAACATCACATTTTGCCAAATGCTAGCTGCTAATTGGTAAAATAGAGTAGAATTCAGGACTAAGCAAGAAGACTAGGATTTACATTACTTTTTACATCTGGAAAAGTAATACTTTTGCATTATATTAAATCACTCTTTGTACTGAAATTATCTTTCTTAAATTATGATACAAAATAGAGTTTAACAGTTGCTGCTATTAAAGTCAGAGAAAATTCTTATCTTGAGCAATGAACATCTGCCACTTCTACCATTTAACTGCAAGCTGACCACTGCAACTATGGAACAAATAACAGTAATGCCACAGTCTACTATAAATAGTCTCTAAGTCCCATTTGTGTAAAAAATGCATTAGTTTGACACTTGCACTTCTGGTAGTGCTAAGATCATCTCAGCAGACAACATAAGATAACTTTCATTTAATCTTCTTTTGGAAAAATAAATACCTACTGCCCATTATTTAAACATCATAGGGTATATGTAGCTTAACATTTTAATGAAGTATAATTCCACTATTAACACAAAGACAATATAAATAATAGTAATTATATTTTTAGAGTCCTCACACTACTGTCTAAAATACTTCTGTTGTTTTTTACATAATTATTATGTTTTCAGGCATGTAGCCATAATGACATTTACTGTAACTGTGAATTATTAACAGTTTTTTGATTAAGAACCTTCATCATGGGGAAATATCACTGTGCATGATATCTTGTTTATATAAACAACTGCTGATGTTTAAGTAAATGTTTACGGCATCATAACCACCAATAGATAAATCTTAGGTGTAAGACTGATATGGGATCAACATTTACTCATGACTTCATTCTGAGTTCACACAGATTCTTAATGCGGTCTTACAGCATACAAAGGCTTTATTGCAATTGAAATAGTGTTATTGATATTATTGTGGCATCCTCACTTAGTAGTGGTGACTATTATTTATTAGAATAACTTGCATTATTTTATTATATTTTATTCTTTGCATTCTAAATCAATACTGTGAAAGAAAAGATTAATAATAAGGCTTTATTTAACAAATTATTTTGTGAAATGGGCTGAGGATCATCCATCAGCTTGGAAAAGCATTCAGCAATCAACACACTTCATGGTGAGGGGTATAGTGTTCACCAAATCTCATAAAAACTAAAAATTTCACAGTCCACTGTTAACTATGCAATTCTCAGGTTACAACATTTTGTTTCAAACGAGAACAGGAAACGAAGTGGAAGACCAAGGTGTACTTCCAGAGCACAGGACCAATTGTGGTTCTGAAAAGTAAAAGAAATAGAAGGCTGACTGCCCCAGAAATTCAGTCTGATTTTAATACCAGTCATACCAAAGAAATCTCTCTCAGTACTGTGAAGTGATGATTGATGTCAGCTAATTTATGGGGTAGGGTGGCAGTGAAGAAGTCACTTCTTAGACCCATAAACAAACAGAAGAGCATGGGCAAAAGAACACAAAACTGGACAATTGAAGACTAGAAATGTGTTCTTTGGACAGATAAATCCAAATCCGAGGTTTTTGAGCAACGACGCCATGTGTATATTTGCCATTCTCCTGCTGAAAAGATGCATCCTGACTGCATAACACCAACAGTGAAACATGGTGAGGGCTCTTTAATGGTCTGGGGGTGTTTTTCATTTAGTGGAGTGGGCCAGCTCTACAAAATTGAAGGAAACTGATAAACATGGCCACCATTCCATTTTGAGCAGATATGCTATTCCATCAGGAATGCGTCTAATTGGTCCAGGATTCATCATGCAGCAGGACAATCATCCAAAACACACATCAAAATTGTGTAAGAACTACCTCAGAAGAAACAGGAGGAAGGAGAGTTAAAGGTGATGGAATGGCCACCCCAGTCACCAGATCTGAACCCGATTGAACTTCTTTAGGAGGAACTTCACAGAGAAGTTCGAAAAGAGTGTCCTACTTCTATAAAAATGTTATGGGATATCCTTCAGACATCTTGGATTAATATGAAGAAGAGTGTGTGTGGAAATGTTGTTAAGAGAATGCTCAGAATTGTGAATAAAGTGATTGTTGTAAAAGGTATATCCTTTTATGAAAAAAAAAAAGTTCAGCACAAAAAGACATATTTTGTGGTAAAAATTATTCAGGTCAGATTTTATTGCAAGATAAACATATGCTCCATATTGTAGAATCATATAAATCACATAAAATAAATTATTTTCATCAATTCTGCTGCTTGTTATATATTGTTCCTTCATTTCCTTAACAAGAGCTTAGTGTAGTGTAGTATTTAAGTCATAGTTGTAAAATTGTAAATATTTGTTTGTTTTTGTAATTTACGTCCTCCAACGTTAAGTCATATCAGACGCTGACTGAAGTGGGTGAAATGATGCTCAAAGGAGCCCAGGGTCCATGGAGCTTACAGTTACCCAACATTTGTCTTGAAGGATAAGGGAAAACACCGGAAAAACCTTATCCAGGTAACTCACCCTGACTGAGATTCAAACTCAGGACCTCTTGAACGTGAGGCGGACACACTACCATCTATGCTACCGAGGCAGGCTGTAAATATTTAGTAAGACAACTGTAATACAATGTAGTATTAAAAAGTGTAAAGGTAGTTACGAAACTATTGAGTAGAAATAGATTTATAAAGATACGTTCATATGCATTAGTATAGGTGCACATGTAATTATCATTGCAAATATGTTTTTTCTTTTGTTTTGTAATATGTTTAATCCCATGTATTTCCGTTTTTTGACGATGCTATGAATTACTTTGTAATTTTTACAGCATATAATGAATGAATAAATGAATGAATGAATGAATGTCTTAAAACTTTTGACCGGCAGTGTATATTTATACTTTTTTATTATAGGTAGAATGTCCTATGTAGTCATCTTTCTGGATTTTATCTGGATCCTAAGTCAGGAGGAGGTTAAAACCAGCCTCATTTTATTATGTTAGTAACATTTATAGCACCACAAACATCTTCTTTCCTAAATTACTCTTAATAAATATTTCACAAAATAACATGTCTTCTTCTCCAAACAACAAATTAACACAGCTGTTTGATTGCTTAAAACCATTCTGCTAGTTGCTAGCTATGAGGAGTGCTGTAGTCACACCAGCTGCAAGAAAACACCTGAAGGTTTGTGACTGTACCACAGCAGACTGTGGTAATACTTAGCAACCACTTTAAAAGTACAGTAAAACATCATTAGCCCAGATCTCTTTAATCCAGACCAGTTTTGAATAACAAATTGTTTTTTAGCATAGTAATGAAGACTTGTTTTACAGACAATAAATTGCTATTCTCACTAGGTACATTACTTAACTCTCTTGCCAATGGGCAAAATCATTGCACTCAACCCACCTACTTGGTACCAGGTTAGAAGAGAAACATTGATAAAGCCACGGAAAAAGTTGTGACTTTGTGTTGGTGTGTGTAACTTACCAGAAAACAAGATTGAAGAAGAAAAAACTAAGTGTGGAAGAAGATCTGATGTACATTCTTAAAAATATTGATGGCTGTTCCAATGTTGATGAAAAAGACATTGACAACTGTTTGTAAATCGACAGTGATGGAGGTTATAAACCGATAACAGAGGAAGACATTGCATAACACAATGTTACTGAAAATGAAGAATATTCAGATTTAGACAGTGTTGATGATGAAACAGCTATGGTTATGACCCACACACATGCAATAGCAAACGTAGAGAAATTTATGCTTTATTTCGAGAGTCAAGCCATTGCCAAATGAACTTATAATGTTAAAGCGGATGTGAGGTCATGCTGCTCGTAAGAAATACACTATATTGAGACAACAGAAGTTCACTGCCCTTTTTACTACTGGCTAGTTTGTAGCTATATTGTGTACATGCAAATACACTGGCTATTACAGTATATAGGGTATATGTTTTTCTAGGTGAAAGTATGCTGATAGTACTTTATAAACTCCATTAAAAATATTTTGATGATACTGATTTTATTTTTTTTTTGTCATCCTCTGGATAACTCAAATTTCTGTTAACTCAGATCTGGCCCTGATCCCCATTAATCCAGGTAAACAGGTTCTACTTTATGTCTACATGTTCAAAACAGCTTTCATTTGTGAAAATTCAAATAGCCTGCTGCTGAAAGCAATTCACTAATCATAGGATTGTAAGTCTTTTGAACTACCACCACCATACAGTATTAAGTTCAACTCAGCCTTGTGATTTTGACTTATTTTGGTAAATATAAGCCATGCACGTCTAGATATCTTAGCAGCAATAGGGCTATCAACATGTTCTATCTGAGATATCCTGATACTATCTTCCAGCAGTTTTGAAAATAGACTACACGTATGATTGATATGGATAACTAAGATTACTAGGAAAGTCTGCAGTTCAAATCCTGACAGGACTGCTTTACTTTACTGAGGCATTTTCAAGTTTTTCTCAACTCTCATTATTGGCAAATGTCAGATGAGGTAGCTAAACTTCAGTCTTTCCTGAAATTCCCTTCAGAATACCATTTCATGCAACACTAAGGTCAATATTTATGATGTTATATGAAATAAAAGTGGGTATTAAAACACTATTAAACAGATAAAAGGAAAGACTGTGCAGAGTCTGTACCAGGGCCATGTCGAAAGTTTTTAGCAGTGCTAAGACGGAAAATCTGACAACCATGACATTATTGTAGTTTGAAAGATCGATGTTTTTTGACCTTGGAGCATGTGTGTGGCAGTCCCCCACCACAGGTCCATGCATGGACAGCGAGTGAAGACGCAGTTAGTGGTGAGTCAGACACAGTGCAAGATGGATCTGTCGTGCTGTGATTTCCGAGCAATGATTTATTATGACTACAAAAGGAAGTTCAATGCAGAAGAATGCCACTCTTTACTAGTATGTGTTTTTGGTGAGTGTGCCTCATCTAGGGCCACTGTTGGAAATTGGTTCCATGAATTTTCATCTTGAAGAAAACCCTCATCCTGGTCGCCCTGCAATGGCAGTGACCCAAGAAAATGTTGATGCTGTGAGGAAAATAATCCAAGAGGATCCTCATCTCACATTTTGTGATATTGAAGGGACCCTAAATATTGGGTCGACTGCAGCACAGAACATTGTTCATGATTATTTAGGACTAACCAAGAGATGTATGTGTTGGGTGCCTCATTCCCTGACAGAAGCCCCAAAGAATGCAAGAGTGGATTGGTGTAAATTTATGCTTGAAAAATTTGACTAATGATGGCCCAAAGACACAATATCGTCACAGATGTTGAAACAGGGTGTACCATTATGACCCCGAAACCAAGAGGCCGTCATTAGTATTGTGTTTTTCAGGTCAGGACCACTCACGAAAACTCTGAGAACTAGAAGCTCTGGAAAGAAGATGGTGGCCACTTTCTTCACCAAGATGGGTCATCTCACCTCTGTGACCTTGGACACATGCTTTAAAGTCACTGCAGAGTGGTATGTGACTGAATGTCTGCCAAAAGTCTTTGCAACATGGAGGTCGAAGCATCCCAAGATGAAGAGTGGGCATCTTCTTCCGCATCACGACAATGCCTCAGCACACATGGCTGCCAGAACCAAGAACTTCCTGGAGAAGGAAAAAGTACAAGTCTTACCTCACCCATCCTATTCACCAGACCTGGCCCCATGTGACTTTTTCCTGTTCCCAAAGACAAAGTGGTTTCAAAGGATGGAAAAGTGTATCAGTTCTAATGGAGAGTATTTTGAAAAGTTATAATAGTTTGTGAATAAAATGTATTTCTGAATCTCTGCTAAAAACTTTCGGTATAACCCTCATATAAAAGAGATAGCAACAATAGCTGTTTTTACTTTCTCTACTTCTTACTTATAGTAGGACAATCTGATATGGAGATTTTATTGAAAATGCATACTTTGAGGTCTCTAAATGCTTTCTCCCACAACAGGTAAAAGGAGAAGATAGGAGAAAACTAGGTGAGGAGTGAATCAGAGTGAGGGAAACAGAGAGACAAGAATATAACTCCAAATAAAAGGTTACATAAATATCAAACTTAGAATGGTAAAGCCACTTCTTTCAAGGATGCCAGTCAAAGATGTTTACAGAACTTCCCTTCATCTAAAACAATACCTCAAACAAAAAAGTAATACATAGAAAATGAAGCTAGTTACAGTGAAGCAATAAATATTACACAAATATAAATATTTGTTACTAAATCTCCACTTAACTTAAGAAATTGATGTTAATATTTTTTTCTTCTTTCTAATGAAGATCAATTTCGAAGGCAAATCGAATTCGTCCTCAATTCAAAACAAACTCCGTTGTCAAGTAAAAATAAATTGTTGATTTTTCCTTGACAACGGAGTTTATTTTGAACTGAGGATGAATGCGATTTGCCTTTGAAATTGATCTTCATTAGAAAGAAGAAAAAAATATTAACATCAATTTCTTAAGTTAAGTGAAGATTTAGTAACAAATATTTATATTTGTGTAAAAATTACTTTTCATTTTTTCAAAGACAGCTCTAGAGAGTTCTGATTAAAAGGATCGTAAGTTCGATGTATACCAACACGCCCCATATGCAACTACAGATATATTACTATATATTACAACATATTATAATGAATAATATACATTACTTACATTTTCTGTAAATAGCCTATGAAGCACTCTTCACTCTTACTGAATTTTATACAACTGAGTTACAATAAGAGGGAGAAAAATTCTTGGTACAAAAGGAAAGCACAACTCGTTTAAGTATGCAATCATGTGTTGGTAACTTTCTTCATAGCATTAACCTTTTCAGAAATTCTATGTTGCTAAATATTAAAAACAGAAGCACTATTAACAGTAAAGTATTTTTTATGTTGAAGTATTGAAACCCAGTAGCTGATGAGAATGAATGCCCTCAAAAACATTTCAATTGTTTACTAACATTTAAAAGTGAAGATGAGTGTAAATAAGAGTGACTACTTCAATACTCCAACATTTTATGTTGTATATTAAGCTTTAACAAATAAAAATTTGCTATCCCTTTAAATGTGCTTGTTTCTGACAACACCTAACATTATATGAACAGTACAGTACTATTTCCACACCTTGCATTTGTGTTCATGTTGCTTAGTCTGAAATCATTACAGCAAACATTTGTAGTGACTAACAGAACATGGATGGAAGAATTGTTTATATGAAAAGATAATATAAAAACATACACAAGTGAAATCTCAGCAGACAGAACAAGTTGAGTGATCACATCATATTTTATAGCTTATTATTCATCAATAATTGATATGACCCTCATTACATGATTAAAAAAAACAAGGAAAAAGACAAAACAATTTTGTTGCTCCCCCCCCCCCCCCCCCCCCCCCCCAGTGTTTAATGAGGGCTGCTAGTGATGTTTGATGTTGTTCAAAAAAGTATATTATATATCTATATTTTTTCCCCCCAACACATAAAAACCCATTTTATATTTCAATCAAAAGTTAAACCAACTGTGATTTAATATAGATCTCAAAAGCATTATGACCCTGAATTTAAATGTATGGATTTTTGTAGATTTAGAATCTACACTGCAATCAAAGTTTTATTTACAGTTAAATTAATTGTGAAAACTTGTGAATATCTTTAGCATAAAACAAAGAACATTTGAACAATTAATATAAATATCAATTTTATAAAAAATGATTCTATTTTTATTTAAGCAGCAGTTTGTCAGGAAAACATAACAGAATATGTACATTTGTTAAATACATAAAAAATAAAGTACAACAACATACTATAATTTCTCAAACAAAGATAACTTTTTTATTTACATCATCTACAAGAAACAAACAAATATTTAAACATCTTAAAATTATTAAAACATATTTAAAACCACCAGTTGGTCAACAATCAGGAAATTTAAGTTCATTTATATTTCATTACACAACTATACTTGCTCCAAAAGCAATTTACTGCATAATTAATTAGCAAAATAAATAATTAATCGCATGTGCAACAATAAATTTGGATTTACTTTCTTAGTGGATTAGTATGAAACTGGTTTATTGTTTTTATCATGAAGTTGCTTTTGTTTTTATTTTTTTTTATTAAAACATTATGAATGAGGTTTGCAGCATTCTTTCAAAATTCTTGTTTATCAACAGATCATTATGATATACTATTATTTATCAGGTTCCACTTGAAGTTTGCTTTTAGACATTAGTAGAGCTGAAAAATTATAAGAGCATCTATGGAATGGTTTGAAAATGAACAGTGCATGTTCAGCACCTTTCACTTTACGGTATACTCAGGTCTTTTTGTTAAAAGTAAACAAAATATATCAATAGCTAAACACGGAATGTAAGAGGCAGCAAAATATGCTACAGTCTCATATTTGGAAAGTGTTTAAAGTAGTAAACAGCACAAATATGTAAAAAATGTTTCTGAATACATGGTATTTTTGGCAGTCTTTTATTGAATGCATTTTTTTTTTTTTTTAATCAGACTCTTAACTTGTGCTTTCTCCCCATTTACATCACACTGGAATGTAGTGAAATTTTCAGCTTGTCCTATTAGGATAGTTTGCTAATCATCTCATGATGTTCACCATAAAATGGAATTAAAGAACTAAATGTTCAATATAAAACAGAACGCTGACCTGTAGTTTATTCCCTTACTGTTTCTAACAAAAATAAATGCAAAATTTAGGAACAGGGCACATCTTTGTTTACTTCTTAGTGTAACATAACAATATGTACTAACTGCATTCAAACAATGCTATGAAGTTCCCATAAACAATAACATAAAAATATAGGTATAATATTATAATATTATATATACACACTTTCATGGCAATTAACAAGCGCTACAAACATATTGATCTATATTTTATTACCATATCAAACCTGTAATATTCAAATTCTATAATCATATTTTAGTTATACAGGATGAGCCACATAAAACTACCATCACAAATATCTCTGACAAAAGGTGTGAAACGAAAAATGACTTTGATGGGCATAAAGGATTCATTAAACTATACTCAAAGGTAAAAGCAAATATTATTTTCAACATCGACTTAAACAGAAAACCTCATTTTTTAACTCAATTGATATAAAAAGATATTAAGGATACCATTTGTTGCATTGAAATAGGTCAACTGCATCCTGAGAAACTGAAGCTTGAACTTGATGCTTTCGAAACAACACAAGAGGTCCTTTATTTACTTACTTTTTTGTGTGTGAATGGAAACCTTGCAATATTTCCAGCACAATTGATAAAAGTGAAAATAACATTAAGAATAGCTTTTGTTATGTTGTAAAATAAGATTCACTTTGAATTAACTTAAGTAAAATTCACACTTGAGACTCAACATTTAGGTTAATTGATGGAAATGAATCATTTCTTCACACTAGCCGTATATAGGCTAAGGTTTTAGATAAAGTCAACATGAAAAATTCAATGCTCTAACCAGTTGCTTATCCAGTTGCTCTAACCCATTGAGCTACTATGGCCAAAGTGCCATCTTGACATTAAATTCTCCAATTGACTCATATTTTCCCGGCCATGGCATTGAATTTTTCATGTTGACTATCTATATGAGACTCAACCCTTGAACTTTAGAAAGTGCGCTGCACTGATATGGGTTTTTGTTATATGTTTCTCAAGCATCAACTTCTTGCTACAATTTTTGGGATGCAATTGACATTTGTATTGTAACTATTCTTAATATCATTTCACATATTAACAATTGTGTCAAAAATAATAGGAAATTAATTGTTCTTTCACACTAGCCGTGTTAGGACGTACTATGAAAGGGTAGAGACAGACTGAAAAATTCAATGCCATAGCCAGGATTTGAACTACGGATCTTCTGGTCTCCGTCCAGCCGCTCTAACCATTGAGCTACTATGGCCAACGTTGACCAGAAGATCTGTGGTTCAAATCCCGCCTATGGCATTGAATTTTTCAGTCTGTCTCTACCCTTTCAAAAATAAAAGTTTCTATTTATGTTAACAAATAGCATAAGTTTATGCTGAAAATGTTATTTGCTTAAGTTTTTGAATGGCCTATATCAACTAGAAATCAGTCTCTCCCGTACTTTCATAACTCATTTTGCAATTCATATTCTTATTTCAAAATATCTGCAGCCAGTGGTAGTTTTAGGTGTCAGCTTGTATATACTTAAATAATTAATAACAAGTTATGATATTAAGCTGTAATAGTTTCTTTTACTGATACTTATGAAGCAATAAATTAGTTCTAACACTCAGGTGTTGGAAACTTTCATTTGTTTTGCCAAGCTAATACTTAACTACAATATCTAATATATGTATAAATTCTATCCAGATTCACTTGCTACTATAATTGCTTGCATTATTTTTTAAATAATATGCATAAGAGAAATGCAGCAGCTACTAGTTGTGATGTTTGTAAATGTCTAACTGCATAATTATACTCTTTCCATTTTTGTATCAAAAGTTCCACAGTGTATTAATATATTTTAAAACAACATGTTTCATATACAGCATGCATAATTTTGCTTTAAATAATGCATAATTTTGTAAACTTTAAATGTGATAATGTAAAAGCATACTGCCACAGAGCATATGTTACTTCTGATACAAATAATAAAATCAATACTGGATATGCAGAGTTTTCCATTTACCTCCAGAGACTAATTATACAACAGCACGCTAAGTCACTATACTGTATAATAAATATTGTGCTGCTGTTAACTGAAATGAACATATTCTGGGATTAAGCTTGGCTGCTAAAGAGAGTTAATTCTCAAAAATGATGTTAATTGCTGTTAAGAACATGTATTCCTTGCTACATTCCAGTTTCTTCTGGGGAGGAAGCTTATTAAGAGACTGAAAAAAGCCTACATTCCTCCTTTTACTAAACAAAGGCATAGCAATTCAATTTATTTTAAAAAAGTAAGCATTTTCTGTCACTAGGTAACTCTTACAGCTGCATTGATCAGGAAGGGAAAACAAAAAAGTGAAACAAGGAAATCATTACAGCATCAACATTCTGAAGATATATACAGCCCTTTCTTCACATTTCCCCAGCCCAACTTCTCCTAGGAGAATGGTGACGAATACTTGTAGCAGTTATGGCAACATGTCAGGGTAGGAACTCTACATAATTCTCCGGAACAAGACCAGTCTTTCCATTAAGAGTGCCTTCCAGCCAACCAGGCTCCAATGAAGCACGCACTGCAACAGAAAAAAAATATTAAAACTTCTCAGTTATGGTCAGTTACAAGGACTAGTTTAATTTAAACCTAATGGCCCGTTTGGGGTCATTCCTGATCTAATCAAAGTACAAAACTAATTGTAATCCTTCCAGCCTAAGAATAAGTACTAACATAAACAACACTTACAAGATAGAGTCAAACTGAAAAATTCAATGCCACGGCCGGGATTTGAGCCACGGATCTCCTGGTTTCCATCCAGTCACTTAAACCCATTGAGCTACCATGGCCAACGTGCCGCTATGACATTAAATTCTTCAATTGACTTATGGTAGCTCAATGGGTAAGAGCGACTGGATGGAAACCAGGAGATCTGTGGCTCAAATAGCAGCTGTGGCATTGAATTTTTCAGTTTGACTCCACCCAAAACCTTCTAGTGTGAATGAATCATTATTTCCATCAATTAACATAAATAATAAAAGTTTAATGATGAAGCCTGGGACTCAAATACTTAAGATAGTAAGTCGCCACAAAGGTTGTATCTCGGATGGGAGAGCCCCTAGTGGTTTACCGGGAAAATATATGAGTCCATTGCAGAATTTAATGTCATGACGGCATGTTGGCCATGGTAGTTCAATGGGTAAGAGTGATGGGACAGAAACTAGGAGATTTGTAGTTTTCAAATCCTGGCCATGACATTGAATTTTTCAGTTTGACTCTATTTATCCAAAACCTTAGCCTATACATGGCTAGTATAAAGGAATGATTAATTTCCATCAATTAACTTAAATGCTTACAATATCACTTCACATTTTTGATATTACGTGAATGTATATCAAGCAGGATGGTTCAGGCGGTTTTGTCTCTGGCAAACCAAAAACATGGTGGAGATATGTAGATGATACGTTCGTAGTCTGGCTGTACAGAGATGGACTGGGAAAATTTCTCCAACACATTAACGGCATCAATGATAATATAAAATTTACAATGGAGAAGGAGACACAAAAGCGTATTCCCTTTCTGGATGTTCTGGTCACTAGGAAACCTGATAGTACTCTGGGACACACGGTTTACAGGAAACCAATGCATACAGACCGCTACCTCCAAAAATCTTCAAATCACCACTCACGGCAGAAGTTTGGTGTAAAAAAAAACATTAGCTGAGTAAGCCAAATGCATTTGTGAACCAGACACACTAAAGAAAGAATTACAGTATCTGTACAGAGAGCTACAGGCCAACAGATATATTCCAAAACAGATCAAATGGGCCACAAACCCTAGAAGGCCATAGGAAAGCACAGAGATGACAAAGCGACACAACAAGGCATTCCTGCCCTACATCAGTGGTATGACAGACTGGATTGGCAAATTGTTGGACAAAGCTAACATTAAAACAATCTTCAGACCAACCAAGAAGATAAAACATCAAATCCACAAAGGACAGACGAGATCCTATCTCATTGCAAGGAGTTTACTATATACTATGCAGCTATGGCCAGGTAGACATTGGCACTACTAAGTGCAGCATACAAACCCGAATAAAAGAACACAAAAGTAATTGTCGGCTTGGAGAAATGGAAAAATCGGCCGTAGACATGCATGCATTGCTGACGGGCCATGATATCAAGTTTGAAGAGACTACAATTTTAGACAGCACTGCCCATTATCATGCCAGACCCTTATAAGCCATCAAAATTCAAAAACATAAAAATAATTTCAACAGGAAAGAAGAAATATCACATCTTTGCAAAACATGGATACCGGTATTACAAGACACTAAAGAAAAGCCATAGAGAATTAAACGGACCAATAGCAGTACACATTCACAGTCTCATGGAGATTGGCTGATGGCAGGCAAGTGGGCAGGGTCAAGGCAGGCTACATATTGACGATGTTTCATGCCAAACGACATTCCAGCAAGTATCTAGATAGAATCATCCTCTGAGTGTTTACACTGAGTGTAAACATAGTGACTCATAAATCAAACTCAAATATGAAGAATACTTCATTGTTAATAATGCTTCTGCTTTTAATATTTCTGGGAAATACAGTTTATTGAATTATTAAAACACCATCTTTATTCAGTAACTTTATTATTTGAAGTGTAAAATGGATGACAATACATGCAATGCAATAACTATATAACTATAATAACTATTTTCCCTTCACTTGAAAGTGTGTGTAGTGTTTAACGCCTGCTTTTACTGCATATGGCACCGCAGGCGATGACACTGATGATACATGAGATGAAGATGGAGCACCGGTGGAATGAGATGGCGGGGGAAACTGGAGATCCCGGAGAAAACCCGCCCCAGTGCCGTGTTGTCCACCACAAATCTCACTTTGCGGTCACCTGGGATCGAGCCCAGGCCGCCTTGGTGAGAGCCAAGTGGTCTAACCACTGAGCCACGGTGCAGCCCCTTCACTTGAAAGGTGTGCTGCAGTAGCATCATGTACATTTGTTTATACCAGGACCCTTTCTTGAACTGGATGGAGTATAATATGCACTAGTCTATTTACAGAATCTTCACATTATATATACCCTTCTGTATCTTTTTAATACCCTATAAATACATGTTCACATCAAGTTTACAATGTTTAATATACTCCTAAGTAAGTGAGAGAAGTATGAAATTTGAGATTTCCCCATTCCAAAATTCAGTCTAGAAACATGTGATTTGTTTATTCCAATATGCACACAGATAAGCTTCAAATTCCAAAACTGTTCTTAGTTCTTCCAAGAACTCAAATCATAGACTGGACTGGACTATGCTATGTAGGTCCAAACTTAGTCTATTGTGCCTATGCCCTTAAGTGGGGCACCCCCAGAAAGAAGGATGAGTCGAGAGGAGACAGAGAGCAATCGACCATTTGTGGAAGAATCCAGCATTGATAATGCAAATTGTAGGCATTCTTTGAGTCGCAGTAAGTCAATAATGGCTTCAGTGTATTTGTACGCACTCTGAACTCTCCTGTCATCTTTTGTCTATATAGAGTACTCATATAGATGTTTGGCACCATTGCAATTGAACAAATTTTCTACTGCTTTCGCAGTGGCAGGCACCATGTTGTAGGATATGATCCTGCTTCTTTGGAGAAAGCTGGAAGAGAAAGCATAGCATGGATGGATTGAAAAGGGTTGAGAAGTAATGAGGTAGGGATATGTGAATTTTGTGGAGATGAAGAGAGCACTGTTCATTACCTGGTAGAATGTAAGAAATTAACAAATTGCAGGAGAAAAATAAGGGATAAGAAATGGGACAGTGTAAGCAAAGTGGTGGCATTACACATGTTAATGGGGAGGGGAAAAAAGAAAAATAGATGTATGAATTCTTACATAAGTTAAGAGAAAAGTGGATTAGGATAAAAGAAGTGAAGGTCAAGAAGAAATGACACCAAGCTGCTCAGGAAAACAAAGGTTTATGGCCAGGGGACCTGAGTCAGCGAGTAAATCTTAGGGTCAGCAATTTCATGCATTTGCACAAACAAGATTTATAAAAAGTCATGTACAATGTTAAAGTCATTGTGAAAATGTAATGGAAACTGTACAAATAAATTATTAAATTTCAATTGTGCTTTTCTTGGATGACATTTCTGGTACCTTGAATATTTTTCAGTCATTTGAATTTTGTCAATTATTACTCTGTTGAAACCATTGCTTTTGGCTGTGTTTACACTATGTTCATATTCTAGATGATATTCCTATTTGTTCAGGGGATTGTACACCAGTCTGTGTGTTAAGCTGTTTAGTACTGCATGTCTGTGTGTTACGAATTGAAACTATTGTTCTTTATATAATTATCTGAATACAAAGATTTCCTGTATATGGCAAAGGTTATATTTTCTTGTTCTCGGATTATTTTTTGATCTAAGAAGGGTAGCATGCCTTCTTCTTACACTTGCTTTGTGAATTTTATAGAGCAGTTTTGTAAGTTGAGTAACTTAATGCAGTCTTGTAGGAGATGACATCTTTGACTGTAAAAGTAAAGTGATAGAAAAGACTACAATTGTGCAAGTCTCTGAATAGGTAAAAAAACAAAGAACTTAGATACTAAGGGCAACTGAAAATTAAAATTAATTTACTTTTTGTTTGACTAACAACTTATTAGATAATTGTAGCTCCTTTAATCTAGAAAAAGGATGACAATTGTTATACTTAATTTTATGGTGATGCTTTACTATGGTACAAATTCAAGATTTATTTCTCTTTTTATTTTCTCAAACTTGACAAGCATCCACTTGTTCAACTCAATGAGTGAATCTATGTGTGTTTGGAGGAATTTAGTGACGTCAAAATTAATTGTAAAACTATTTGTAGTCATTTTATTGACACTCGTCACTTACTTTTCTTATATTATTGAGGAACTAGTTTCAAAGGAATGTAAGGAATTAACAAATTCCTCCATTTTCAGTTGAAGAGAGGTTGAAAATGGAGGCAATAGCCTTTGAAACTAGTCCCTCAATAATATAAGAAAAGTAAGTGACAAGTGTCAATAAAACGACTACAAATAGTTTTATGATTAAATGAATCTATCTTAGTGGTAGATTATACCTAAAAAAAAAAATGTACCATTAGCTTGGAAAGCCTGAAAGAAAGAGAATCAGATACACTGCATCAAATATACCTTACATATACTATTAAGAACTTCTGAGCAAGAATTTAACTCTCAAACAATGAGAATGAATAACTTACAGTAATCAAACTACCTAAATATTGTGTTTAAAATACCCATTTATTGAATAAGTACTTTTATAGGTTTTATAAAAATTTAAATTAATTTATGCATCCAAAAATCACTTACATGATGTTTGAAAATTTAGAAATGAAAATGTTTCATTAAAGAATGCACAATTTGCTCATTAGGAAGGTATATTTCAAAATATATTAGCCCCTTCTTAAAAGAATCCTGGATACACCTCTGAATCAACTTATCCCCAATGTACAAAATTGTTGTTACTTGTATGTTACACAGTCCAGAAATTGAAAACTGGAGGAAATTAATATGGGATAAGAACTGGGATAATAAAGGGGCTTACATAGTAACAATAAAAATGCTTAAGTTGAAAAGAGAGAAAAGAATAAGGGAGGTGGGGAAATTTGCTGACCAAGTCAAAGAGAAATGGTTGAGAAAGGCAAGGAAATAAAGGTAGAGAAATGGAAGACACAATCAGAACATTAGGTCAAGGTCGTATAAGGGCTAGGATAGAGGTTAACGACCAGGGAGTCAACACCACTATCAGCTCATAATATAAGCAGCTGACAAATTTGTACCTAGATTAGAATTGTAAAACTTGTAATTGAGATTGTAAGATATGGAAATACAAATAAATATTATTATATTGATAAATAAAAAAAATTAGTCCAGTGTCTGTTCTGGTGACTGCTGCTCATCTTATCTGATATTTTAATTTTGATGTATTGCAAGACAAACAATAAAAGTTTTTGTCCTTCTATTATATTTGGAACAATTTCTAGCTTTTCCAAATTTCATGCAAACACTGTAACGGCAGTGCAACTTTTAGTTTTTGAGTTAATGAAAGGTATTTGCGCTTATACTAATGGTTATCTGTATGACATTCTGCACTTTATCTGCACTTTTACACTGAACTCAAGACTGATCAAAAACCACCAAAAAAGGAAGAATGATTTACTGACCCTAGAAGACTAAACTACAAACTGGAGTTTTGAAGGTAAAACAGAGAGGGGAGATGGTGAAAATGCTTGTTTTTCAGTTAAATGATGCTTCAGCTAATTAAGTTATCCAAGGTAAGCCAAAAATATGCGTGAAATGGAAAATGTTTGTTTTATTTTGTTTGCATCTTGTGCTAAAACTTAACTTAACTTGTACCTATAACATAATTTTCCTCCCAGATTAAGCAGCATCAACTTAATGGAGTTCAAAATTATGAAATTTGCACATTTTTTGCAGAATATTAAGATTACAGCTGAACTATATGCGTAAATATTAAAAAGTGTAACTAGAATGCATAACAAAATTCGAGAATTAGCCAAAAGCTATAAATTGAGGGGCCCAATGGAATTGGTTATCAGGCCAGAATACATCAACAATTTCATTTATGATGAAACTCAAACAAAGAGCAAGATTGCATTTAATGGTTAAATACAAACATACTTTCATTGCTCAAATCACTCATTATATGCATACACTGTTACGTACATGCATTTTTTTGAGGTGGAGGAGGAGGATGGAAGGTTAGATTTGAATACTTACGTTTGTAATATGAATGTAACAGTAAAAGACAATATAGGTTATTTTCCTTATATGACGGTGGGGTTCAATAAATACCCCTGTTTCAAAATATATGGTGTTGCTAATGGAAGTTAGTTGTGTTATCATCATGTACTGTTATTTATTACACTTGCTGAAACAAATTTGGTGCTGATTCATTGGTTAGTTTGGAGTTTACAGACATTTCAGTAAACTGTTCAATGTGTTTTTGCTAAAATGGAAAAAGTGCTGTACGTTCAGTGATTTGGTTTTTACTTTTAGATGTGAAAACTTGTGAGGAAATAAAAGCAAAATTGGAGCTGTTTATGAAGAACTTTCACCTTCTATGACAACAGCTAGATATTGGTGTAGTGAAATCAAACGTGGTCAAATATCTACTTTTGACAAGGAGTGCCCAGTATGCCCTGCAGATGCAGTTAATGATGAAGTAATCGAAAAAGTCCACGATATGATTCTCGCTGACTGTCAAACAAAAGTTCACAAAGTGGCAGAGGCATAGGTGTATCGACAGGAATGGCAATTCATATTTTGCAAGATAACTTGGAGATGAGAAAGCCGTCGGTCTGAAGGGTGCTGTGTTTGCTCAGTGGACAAGTGGGTGCTGCTTTCAACTTCATAGCTGTGTTTGGAGCTGTTTAAGTGAAATCCAAAGGACTTTTTGCGTCAAGTTGTCACTGTTGACAAGAACTGGATTCATCAATATACTTCAGAAACCAAGCAACAATCAAAACAATGGGTTACTTCTAGAAAATCTGCTCCCAAGAAAGCAAAGATAATACCATCAACCGGAAAAGTGATAGCAATGATTTTTTGGATGCAAAGATTGTCATACTCATTGACTTCTTGGAAAAAGGAAAAATGATTACTAGAGCATACTACAGTTGGTCCAATTTGAGAAAAATTTGAAGGAGACACGACTCCATATGGCAAAGAAGAAAGTTCTGTTTCACCATGATGATGCCCCAGCACATTCGTCCAGAGATGCTACTGCCAAACTGCATGATTTTGTTACTAATTGCTGCCACACCCCTCCATATTCTCCTGTTTCCAAAAATGAAGAAATGCATGCAAAAACAAAATTTAGATCAAATGAGATCATCATGGAGACAGAGACATATTTTGTGGAGCTTGACAATTCTTAATTTTTGGAGGAGTTAAAAAATGGCAGGAGCGTTTTGAGAAGTATATGTCTCTAAAAGGGGATTACGTTGACAAACAAATTGTGTTTGAAAAAACTGGCATCTTCACTCCTAACATGGATCTCTATTGAATTGCCCTTGTAATGATTACTAATTTTCACTTATGGATGAACATAAAAATTAAAGTGACCGAACAGATAGTGGATGATATTTACTCAGTGCTTTGAAAATGTCTACTGCATATGATATGGTTTGTCACCAGAATTAATACATATCATTATTATTTCATATTAAAAGGTTTCTCAAATAGATAAACCTAAATATAATAAATATACAAGGAGACTGAGACTTCTTCAAAATTCTTATAAATATTTGTGCATAAAAGCTAAATGGTATGAACGTTATCACAGAATACAAAATATAACTTACCATTTGTTATTATTTGATTGGGCTCAAATGAGAGCTCGCCATCATTTTCACCCAAACATGCATACAGGGTCCGCACCCTTCTGTTATGGGAAAAAAAGAACAATGCTGTTATTTCATACCAGAGATTTTGTTTGAATTTCAAGCATTGTATTTATAATTGGTATAGTAGTAATATATATCTAAGATATTAATCAGCATTTTTAATCAAAATTACAGCAGTAAGTTTTTCACAGTTAAAGGCAATTAAAACATATTTCGAAATTTAACTGTATTGGAACACCACAGTGAAGCGAAACAATTATTAAATTATAGATGAATTGTATTTATTACACAACAGCTTCACTTACGTACCTATATTGAGGACCTGTTTCGCAAGCTATTGTTTGCATCGTCGGCTCTAATGTAACTAAAGTTTGATCCAGTGGTGTGGGTAGTTCTGGAGCTGCTGCTGCTGCCATCTGTTGATTTTGTGATGAATTTATATGTGGCGTTGTCTTCTGGTGGGATTTCAAAGTTCATTAGTTGGTTTTGTTTTTCTATGTATATTCTCTCGCATACGACGAGTTCACTATGTTTTTGTACGTATTTTAGTAATTTGGTGCTATCTTCAATTTCATGATTTTCAGACCAGAAATGAGCTGCTACTGCGGACTTATCAATATTTTTGTATCTTAAGTGCCTAAAATGTTCTTTCTTTCTAGTGCCTATGTTTCTTTTTGTCCTCCTTATGTAAATTTTTTCATAGTCTTTACATTTAATCTTGTAAATGCCTGACTTTTCTTCTGATTTTATCTTATCAGTATTATTACTGTTGATAAGGTAAAACCAGAAGAAAAGTCAGGCATTTACAAGATTAAGTGTAAAGACTGTAAAAAAAAAATTACATAGGGAGGACAAAAAGAAACATAGGCACTAGAAGGAAAGAACATTTCAAGCACCTAAGATACAAAAATATTGATAAGTCCACAATAGCAGCTCATTTCTGGTCTGAAAATCATGAAATTGAAGATAGCACCAAATTACTAAAATATGTACAAAAACATAGTGAACTCATCATATGGGAGAAAATATACAAAGAAAAACATAAAAACCAACTAACGAACTTCGAAATCCTGCCAGAAGACAAACCCACATTTAAATTCATCATAAAATCAACAGATGGCAGCAGCAACTCCAGAACTACCCACACCACTGGATCAAGCTTTAGTCGCATAAGAGCCAACACTGTGAATGATGGTTCGCGAAACATGTCCTCAAATTAGGCACGTAAGTGAAACTGATATGTAATAAATACGACTCATCTATAATTTAATCAAAAAATATTTGTTTATTTCTTAAGTAACTTCATTAATTTTTATTGAAATTATAAGAAACAGATGTACCATGATGCACCTCATAAGTTTCAAGTTAAGCATTGCTGGTTTGGCATTCTGTACAGATTTTAATGTAAAAGAACACAGAAGAAGAAGATATGAATTTATACATTCCCAGCAGAAAAAAATGGACAAAATCTTAGCAATAAAATGGATATTAACAATCACAAAAGGTTAGGACAGTTTTTGAGTAAACCAGAGTTAATACAAATGAACATTTAAGAGGAATAATGCAATCACAGTGCCTTTATGTTCCATGCCCATGCTTTCATTCTGTATGTGATTTGCAGAGCAATTTAGTTCATATTTCAGTTATATTAATCATTATAACATAGTATTGTGGCATATGCAAATTATGTAAATGCATGTCATTTAAACACTACTCTGCACATTTAACTAAAAAACCATTCCACTTAAGGTCATTCCAACTCCTTCAAAAAGAAAAACAAGTGAAAATTAATCTATGTCATATTCACATGCTTTCTTTACTCACTCTTTTACAAATTGTTACACCCTCTTGGAGATGCTTATTTTGATTTCTTCGCTTATATTTAACATTCTCTTGTAATGAACTATTTATACTAAAGCTTTTCTTTTTCTATATACTTCTTGTTAATAAAAATAAACTTTCATTAGTCATTTTAGTTAATTGATGGAATTTAATCATTTCTTCACACTCGCCGTATATATAGGTTAAGGTTTTTGAATGGCATTGAATTTTTCATGTTGACTATATCAAAAACCTTAGCCTATATACGGCTAGTGTGAAGAAATGATTAATTTCCATCAATTAACTAAAATAATAAGAGTTAAGTGATGAAGCCTGGGACTCAAGTACTTATGATAGTAAGTCGCCACAAATGGTGTATCTTGAATGCGGGAGCCCCTAGTGGTCTACCGGGGAAATATACGAGTCAAATGGAGAATTTAATGTCACGATGGCACATTGGCAATGGTAGCTCAATGAGTTAGAGCGTCTGGACGGAAACCAGGAGATCCGTGTTTCAAATCCAGGCCATGGCATAAAATTTTCATGTTGACTATCTTTCATTAGTCATTTACACATTCTCTGGACATATGAATATACAGTACACTAAAGCAACATCAGACTTTTAAAATTCAGATTGATGTAAAATAAATTTGATAGGTGTTTGCTTTTTGCATGATTATGAGAAAAAATTAATAGTGACTACCACTTAAAAGAAAGTATATTTAAAATTCAAACCAATATTAAAGAAGATCTTGAAAATGATTAATGCTAAAAAAGATTTGACATAAATTCTGTATTTTAATAAGAACTGTGTTTTTGGTTCAGTAAATTTTGTCTATCTCTTACAATTTATCAATTAAATAAAAGACACTCAGAATGAAGAGAACTATAAAGGGTATTCTTAGAAAATTCAAGAAACATTATTATTTGTCATGCAAAGATCATAAACATATATTTTAAGTAACATTGTTGCAACCATCTTTTAGAAAATCAAAGATAATGAACACTTTTCCATTTAAAGGATAGTTTGTAAGGGGGATTTTCTTGAAAGTTTTCTGTCACATCCTTTTAAGATATTGAAGTTAAATATCAAGATTGGTAATGATTTTCAGTCAGACCAAGCTTGAGAACGGTAGCAAGATCTACCGAAACTAGCTCTTTGCTAATTACAAGTAAAGTCCATTGTTCCTAACGATTCATATAATTTATTATCAGCTTTTTATTCTAGAATTATGTTCTTCCACATGCACAAACATACACAAGTATTGTTTTCCAAAGGTGCTATTTTTTAATTCAGGGATCATCAAAACATATGTTTCCACTGAAATCTTGATATATCTTTTTGGTTAGAATGCTATACTTTCTTTACTTTAAGGAGCTACCTTGAAAATAAACAACTGAGAATTTAGAGTAGTGCCACAAGGAATATATAATACGAGATAAAATTATAGTAGGAACATCTATTGATAGTTTCCATTACTCAAAAGTACCCACCTCTGTTCTGAAAGATTTAATTATCAACAAAGTGCCAAACCCATTGCATACCAAAATGTATATATGAGAGGCTGAGAAACAAAGTGATACAAAAGACATTCAGTTAACTTTCACATAATTGAGAAAGAAAATAGCAAAATTGCTTGGAAATGATTTTCGTACTTCCTTTTAAATTTTAAGTATCTCAACATTAACTAAATGTTGCATGCCTCACATTGCTTCCCAATAACAAGGGGCATTCTGAAAGAAATGAGCCGGAGTCTGCTATGCATAAACCGGTGAGAGGATGGTAATATCATGGCGTGTGTAATGAAGTGTTGCTCCAACCAGAGCATGGAAGTTCACAGCCCATCCCTAGAGGGCACCCGTGCATGTCACATGACTATACAAAGCTAGCAGCAGCATGCATCAATCGTCCAACGCTGTCAGTCACATTGCAAACAGTGAAATGGAGGCATCAAAAGAAGAGCAAAGAGGCATTGTTTGTTTTCTGACAATGGAAGGAGTAAGGGGAATGGACATTCATCGACGAATGATACAAGTGTACGGCAAACACTGCATGTCCCTTGCAAGGGTCAAGACGTGACACAAGAGCTTCAGGGGAGGCCGGGTATCGTTAGCCGATGATGCATGTTCTGGAGCACCACACAGCATTACTGATGACATCGTTCAGCTGGTTGATGCACTCATTACCCAGGACCGCCGAGTGACAGTGAAAGCCATAGCCACTGAGGTCAGATTGAGCATCAGAAGTGTTCACACCATATTGAAGGTGCTTTGCTCCTGTGCAAAGTGTTTGCCCAATGGGTGCCCCACAGTCTTTAACTACACCAGGAAGCATGTTGAATGGCCCCTGTCTTGGTCATCTGCAGCACTTTGCTAGGGAAGGGAATGAGTTCCTGGCACGAGTCGTGGCTGGAAATGAGTCATGGTGTCATCACTTCGAACCAGAATCAAAATGAAAGTCTGCAGTGGAAGCATCCAGGGTCATCACCACCAAAAAAAGCCAAGGCCATCCATACAAATGCAGGAAAGGTTATGCTGACATTTTTCTTTGACCAAGATAGCCCCCTTCAGATACACTTCCTGCAGCATGGGATAACAGTGAATGCCTAGCATTACTAGCATTACTCCTTGACCAACCTTCACCAAGCGATCAAATCAAAATAACCAGGCAATCTCAACTGTGGGGTCTTCTAGTCCACGATAATGCGAAGCCTCATACGGCCAACACAGTCGCAGCACTCCTGCAGAAATTCAAATGGGAGGTTCTTGGCCACCCTCCATATAGTCCAGACCTCTCTCCCTGTGATTATGCCATTTTTGGTTCCCTTAAAAAGGCTCTGAGGGACAAATGATTCACCTCGGACAATGACGTCCAGCTGTACGTGCAGAACTGGCTCACAACAGCCAGGGCCAATACTTCTAACATACAGGTACTGGTTTCTGTAATTATGTCCCTGGCTCGTTTCTTTTTGAACGCACCTTATACTATCCTATTATGTTTGTATTCCAATGAGCTCATAAGAAACTGTTCCTGTATTAACAATGTTCCTCTAATAAGTTGGTTGTAAAATTTTAACAGTTATTACTACTTTAATACCACAAAACATTAAGACATTAGAATTAATGTCTTCGCCACCTCACAATAACAGCAGGATGTAACACAAAATGGTTACACTAAAAAATCAGCATTTTGAATCAGTGTTATATCTTGACCAACTTTAATTTTCATTACAATCCAATAGTCATTCAACGTACTTAAAGGGATATAAATGGCAGAAATTGCCAAAAAATGAATCTACTACATCTACCAATTTCTGCAGTAGAGTTTGCACCACTTCAAAGAATAACTTTGATAGTAAGCCCATCTTTTGAGCGAAGTTTTTCTATACAAATTGCTACTACTATTAAATATAACAAGTTATATGGGGTTTCTTTCTTTACAAATATGTGCTAGTGTGCTTTCACAAATTTACTTTCTCTACTGGTACTTAAAAGTCAGTAGAGGAGCTATTGTATTCCACCCAAAAATCTGATACATGGTTTCACTGGACATGTTTTGAGACTTTGTGAATTAAAAAAAAAGAAGTTATTTTTAGAAAAATGTCGGCTTGTGTGGGTCTGTGCATCTATCTACGTGCCTGTGAACAGCATAATATAAAAACAAAAAATTGGTTAAATACCAAAGGCGATATGATGATTTAAAAATATCTCTCCCAAACTACTCTTTATGTGGACAATGGCTCCAACAATTTTAAATAAATATCTTTAAGACATTTTCATTTCAAATGAAATGTACATTTTGAATTTTCTGGGAATAACTTCTGAAGTTCTCTTCATTCTGTATCTTTTGCATGATTAGTAAATTAAAATAGATGAAATACATTTACTACACAAAAAATGTAAGTCTCAAAGCACACAATTTATGTCAAATTTTTATATGGAGCTTAACTATTTCTGAAATTTTCCTTTTTATTGCTTTGAGTTTTCAAATACTTTTTTTTATTTGTTCCATTTATACCCTGCCTTTAACTCCAATGGTCATATTGGCAGCCATTCTACTTTGGAACATATCCAAGGTGTTATCTCATATTCATTGGGTATTAATCATTAGATCACGCTCACATTTGCACTCTCATTCATACTTCCAGATTCTGGGAAAGATGGGGAACCATTTCAGTTGGAGAAAAATACCCACCCCCAGCCAGGAATCAAACCCAGGACTTGTCGCACAGCAGGCAGGTGCTCTACCGACCGAACTACGGGACCAACCTTTTCAAATACTTATACTTCTCTCAAATGGGAAGTAGTTATTCATTTATTAAGTTAATTAGGAGTCGATTAATAACACAAAACAACACTCACTTTTAAATTTTCCCGGAACCGGTTTCTGAGGTCTTCCCTCTATCTTCAGCCGGACATCGACTAGTTCTCATTGGTGTAGCTGGCAATATTTTGTCTTCGGTCTCCTCTGGTGGCGGTTCGAGGAACTTGCTGAACAAATCTTTCTGGGGGATGTCGAAATTGAATACTTTGTTCCTATTTTTTGAAATAAAGATTTGTTCCCATGTGGACAGTTCTTCTTTTCCTGTTGTATGTTTTAGTAATTTTGGTTCTGGATTTATGTTGTGGTTTTTTTCCCAAAAATGCGTGGCAACTGCTGATTTTTCTAATTGTTTGTATTTTATGTTCCTAAAGTGTTCCTTTGCTCTTGTTTCTAAATTTCTTTTCGTTTTTCCAATATAAATTTGACTACAGTCACAGCATTCAATTTGATATATACCAGATTTTTTGTTAGATGGAATGGCATCTTTGATGTTTGAGCAAATTAGGTTTTTTAAGGAGTAATGGTTCACTGGAGCTAGTTGAATGTTTTGTTTTTTGAAGACTTTTTTGAATTTATCAAAGGCCCATGGATGGTAAGTGAATTTTTTGAAGATCATTTTAGTTTCTGTAGCTGAGAGGGTTGTGGTTTCCTTTAGTAGTTTCTTCTTTTTTGCTAAGTTCACTTTTTTGTCTACTAGTGATTTGGGAAAGTCATTTTTCTGTGCTATTTCAATAATTTTGTTGTATTCTATTTTGTATTCTTCTGCTGTGAGAGGGATGTTGACCAGTCTGTGTGCTAAACTATTAAAGATTGCCTGTTTGTGGGATCTTGGATTGTAGCCATTAGCTTTTATGTAGTTGTCTGTCTGTGTTGGTTTTCTGTAAATGCCAAAGTTTATTCTATTTTTATTTCTGATTATTTTTAGATCTAAAAATGGTAAATACTCGTCTTTTTCAACTTCTACAGTGAACTTGATGCTTTCTTCTTGAATATTTAAAAGTTTTAGTGCATCACTGATGTGTTTTTTTGGCACTATGGCAAATATGTCATCTACATATCTTTGCCAGAGTTTGAACATCCATGGGAAACCTTTAGTGATCCTTATTTCTAGTGCACTCATGTACAGATCGGCCAGGAAGGGTGATAAGGGGTTTCCCATTGCTAAACCAGAAGTTTGATGGAAATATTTTGTTTGAAACTGGAAGAAATTATGTTCTATGCATAATTTGGTAAGTTCGATGTAATCTGAAATTTCAAGTGATGACATTCCAAGTGATTTGAGCCATTTTTCTATCAATGTTGGGAGTTGTTTAACTGGTGTGCTGGGAAACAGTGATTTAACGTCAAATGAGACTAGTGTGTCTTCTTCATTTAGTTCAGTATCCTTAATGTGTTCTATAAGTTCATAGGTGTTTTTGATGCTTAGGCTATCGAATTTTGGAAATGAGTTGAATTTGTTTGTTAGCCATTTTGCAAGTTTGTATGTTGGTGAATTTATACTGCTAACTATAGGTCTCATTGTTATGGATGGTTTGTGTATTTTGGGTAAGCCATAAAGTCTAGGTAAGGTTGGGTTATCTGGTTTAACTGCATATTTGTTTGATATTATACTTGATTTTGCTATTGTTTTTTCAAATGATTTTATGCAAGCTGTTAATGGATTTTTGTTAATGGTTTCATATTCACTGTTAGTTAGCATTTCTTCCATTTTTTCAAGGTAATCAGATTTTTCCATTATGACTATTTTGTTACCTTTGTCTGCCTTGGTGTATATGACGTTTTTTTGTTTCAATGAACGGATAATATTTTGTTTGCTCTTGTGAACGGATCTGGTTTTTATTTCTTCCAAAATATTTTCACATTGGCTTTTAAGTGGGTTTTGTTTTGATACTGGTAGACACTGTGCCGAAATGTTTATATCTGCAATGTAGTCCTCAATTTCGTTTGAAAAACTTACGCAAGTTTTTAATCCTTTGTTTAGAAGACCTAATTCTTTTGTGGAGAAATTTTGATTTGAAAGATTTACAACGTTTTCAAAGTTTTGCGTGTTTGTTTTTTCGTTTACGCTACTTGTTGCTGTTTTGCATTTAGCGTGTGGACTAATTGCTGCAGGACTCAAGTTTCTATTTCCGATGTGTCTCTTATTCTTGAACTTATTTTCGGTATGGTTTCGATGTGAAGAAATGTTCATCAAATTGGTCAATTTGTACTTTAGTTTTTCGGTTTTTGTTTTCATTTTCTTGCTTAGCATTGCCAAATAGTTTTGTTCGAAATTATCCCACATCGTGTTTCCCAGTGTTTCCGTTAAAACTGAATGAAGTTTATAAAGTTTCAATTCCATTTCTTCCAAATTTTTATAATGTTTATTAATTTCTAGCTGTAAAACTTTTTTCTCAGCCGCTCTGTGTTGATTCCCGTAGCCTGGTTTTACTATCCTCCGGACAAATCGGAAGGCCTCAGAGGGAAGACCTCAGAAACCGGTTCCGGGAAAATTTAAAAGTGAGTGTTGTTTTGTGTTATTAATCGACTCCTAATTAACTTAATTTATACAACAACACTGTTTTCAACACTTCCATAAAAGGAGTTATTCATTTGTTTTAATCTACTGGCTATCTAAACAGAGTGAAATTTTCAAAGCTGTTACACAGTGACTAGATCTTAAAAGATTTGACTTCGCTTTAGCCTACTATATTATCTTATTCCCTTTGCACTTACAAAAAATAAGATAGCTTTTGCAAATACTTATCTCAATTAATACAAATTAGATAAAATAATAAGGGTTTGTAACAACAGTTTATAAAAGAGTGAGTAGAGAAAGTTATTAAGTGCAATATGTTAGGTGTTTTGCTTTTTCTTGGAATGAGATTTTGTTATAAGTAGCCTGCTTACTCAGAAACTATAGCAATTTAGGAAGACTATCACACTCCTACTAGGACATACTATTTTTGACTTAGATGCTGCAAACAACAGTTTCAACTAATCATGGCAGCTTAGCCACATTTGTCTTATCTCTGTACCATTTGTCCACTTTTATCACCTTCTTAGGATTTGTTAATTTGTTTGCAATTGTTTTGTTTTACATAAAGATATTCAAAGTTAGCTTCCTCCAAACAACCAGAGAGAGAAACATATATGGAAGCAATCTAATAAAATATGAGGTATGTCCAGAAAGTAAGTTCTGTTTGGTAATAAAATTAAATTGTGTACAGATACAGAAAAATTATTTATTGCACAAAATTCTACTACAATTAAACTACTTTTCCACATAACTGCCAAAATTTTGCAGGCATTTGTCATAGCGAGGCACAAGTTTTTGTATACCTTCTTCATAGAAGTTTGCCACCTGTGTCTTCAACCAGTTGGAAACATTTTCTTTCAGTTCTTCATCATTGTTGAAGTGTTGACCGCCAAGGAAAGATTTGAGATGCAAAAACAGATGAAACTCGCTAGGAGCAAGGTCAGGGCTGCACGGGGGGTGGTTAAACACGTCAAGACTACACGTCAGGTTAAACACACCGGTAGATAGCGGTAGTAGCAAAGATGGCGACTAGTAAACAGAAAGCATTTTGTGTTTTGCAGTTTGCAAAGACCGAATTTCTAGCTACTGTGCAACGTGCATTCCGCATTAAGTTTGGCTGTAATCCTCCTAGTAATGATAACATTCGTAGAGGGTATCATCAGTTTGAAGATAACGGCTGCCTTTGTAAAGGGAAGGTCACGGGATGACCAGGAGTAAGTGAAGAGACTGTTGAGCGAGTGAGAGACTCATTCACTCGTATCCCAAAGAAATCAGTCTGGAAGGCTAGTCGTGAATTACAAGTTCCTGTGGCAACTGTTTGGAAAGTTGTAAGAAAATGCTTATGGATACATCCTTACCGTTCACAGTTATTACAGGCTCTAAGCCAACAGACCATAGATTATGTGCCAACTTCGCAAACGATATCTTGTTTTATGACGATGATGATTTTATGGATTGTGTTGTCTTCAGTGATGAATCAACCTTTCACCTTAGTGGACAAGTTAATACCCATAATGTGCGCATCTAGGGATCAGAAAATCATCAACAAGATTCCCCTAAAGTGAACGTTTTTTGTGCCATATCCCAGCGAAAAGTTTATGGGCCTTTCTTTTTTGGTGAACCTACTGTAACGGGTACTTCTTACCTTGATACACTAGAGCAATGGCTCTTCCCTCAATTGGAATAAAATGAGCCAGAGAGCTTCATTTTCCAGCAAGATGGTGCGCCACCTCAGTGGCATAACAAAGTACGCGATTGGTTGAACGTCACTGTACCCGAGCACTGGATAGGCTGCAAGTGCCCCAATGGCAGGGCTTGCTATGCATGGCCTCCACGTTCTCCTGACCTAACACCATGCGATTTTTACCTTTGGGGCTTAATCAAGGATCATATGTACATGTCTCCGCTACCAGCTGACCTCCTTGAATTAAGAAACCTGATTGAAATAGCTGTTGCTTCAATTACTGAATACGCCTTATCAACGTTTGCGAAGAACTCGGTTATAGACTTGATGTGTGCCATGTGACAAAGGGTAGTCACATTGAACATATATAAGGTTCTTGGTAAAACTGTTTGAGTTGCTTTTTCAATTGACATATCATTTATAGCTATAAGTTGAATGTAATACATATTATAAAGAGTTAAAACACCGATATACATTTATATACACCCTGTATTTCTAAAATCAAAGTTTAAAATGATTGGTTGAAAGAAATTATGTCTGTCTGTCTTATTTACTGTCCTATTTTCTTATCTTATTCAACATTCTACACAATGATTTAGTGGTATTCTTAGCAAACCGAGAATGTCTGGATAATCATAATGAGAATAACTAAGGCATTTGGAGTAAGATATACAGAAAGACAAATGATATAATGAATTTTGGAGTTCACAGCAAGAGATCAATTTTTCAAACTTCGTATCATGTGTTGTTGGAGATAGAAATTTTAATGTGTTAACTGTGCATACTTACTGCCATAGTAAATGGCAGCATTTATTTAAAATTAATATTTCTAGCATTATAAACTACATCATAAATGGCACTTTGAAAAATACTTCAAATATTTTTAAAAATATTAAAAATTTGTGTTGCACTTGTATTTTGAAAAATAGTTCAAGGTTTTATTCAGTCTTACTATAAAAATTATAAAAATACATTAGTTATGAATAACTGTGCATATAGAACTGAAACTGCAACACCCTTTTCTAAAAAATTTCACCATAAATCAAACTATTCCAAATTACATCAAAACTGCCCTGACTATATTAATGGGACTATCAAAGCACATGTTAATAGAGTGATACAAATACAGCTAACAATTTTTGATAAGGCTGATGCACAAAACAAAGACTGTTAAAGTACTTGGGCAATAAAGGAACACAAATCTATACTTCATTATACAAAGCATGCATAAGTTAAACATACATAACTTCTCAAACACATATGCCAGACTTCTACATAATGCAGTTTATGTGATAATCAATTGGTGATTCATACACTATCTGCATGTTCTGCTTCTCCATTGTTTCCTTTGTTCCCCCTCTTCCTTTAGAACTGATGTGATAAATTAATGAGTTTATTGCTTGGAACACTAGGAGTTTCTTCATGCCTTCACAAGGACAAGAGAAACTACTATAGTGCCTTCTAATGTAAAAGAACTTAATTTCTAAGCGATTTAACAAATGCCTGTATATCTAGGAACTTTTCCCAACAGTGTAAGAAAGGGAGTAATTAAACCACAATATAGAATAGTCTATATTGATAGAGTCAACATGAAAAATTCAATGCCACGGCCAGGATTTGAACCATGGATCTCCTGATTTCCGATTTTTCATGTTTACTCTATCTATCAAAAACCTTAGCCTATATACGGCTAGTGTGAAGAAATGATTAATTTCCATCAATTAACTAAATTAATAAGAGTTAAATGATGAAGCCTGGGACTCAAGTACTTACGATAATAAGTCGCCACAAATGGTGTAGTGGTCTACCGGGGTAATATACGAGTCAAATGTAGAATTTAATGTCATGACGGCAAATTGGCCATGATAGCTCAATGGGTCAGAGTGACTGGACGGAAACCAGGAGATCTGTGGTTGAAATCCCGGCATTGAAATTTTCATATTGACTATTTATGAAAAACCTTAGCCTATATACGGACAGTGTGAAGAAATTATTAATTTCCATCAATGGTCTATATTGATTAATTAGACCACTTATATTGACTTCAACATTTGCTAAACTCCTTGAAAAAGCTTTATTAATTAGAATAATAAGATATTTGATAAAAGCAAAATTTTATCTAAACACCTGCATGGTTTTCAAAAGTGTTACTCTACAACTACTGCTGCTACAAAAATAAAAGGTTAATTAATTAGAAAAAATGGAGGGCAAAATCAAGTCAAAGAGTCTTTTTTTTCTGGATTTAACCAAGATCTTCAACTGTGTCAATCATTAATTGTTATTGGAAAAAAATATTTAAAGAGCAGTTGCAGGTTAATTATTAGAGATATTTACAAGTGCAAACAAATAGTGTATAAAGCAAATCAAATAGAAACAAAATATGAATCCTCATTAGCAACTGTAAAATACAGGTATCAATACGCTTGGACCTTTATTATTTACATTATACACTATTACCCACATCAAACCTTGTGCTTATGGCAGTAACCAATAGGAATGTGCCACAACGTAGCCATATCGTATACTTGTGCATGGCAGATATATAGATTGTAGCATATAATGCAGAGTAAGAATAACGTTTTATAACACATGTTACCGAGAACTATTAAATGGAACAGTAGATTAAAACTAAGTAAAATTTCGCTATATTATAAAACTTAATAAACAATAATAAAATTAACACACCTGATTATTCTAGATGGATGGCCAGGGGCTTATTGTCACTCTGCAAAAATGTTTACCTCTTGTCATTGTCACGGTCACTTGCTGCACTGTTTCTGTCCTCTGTATCACTGTCTTAAAGTTATTACAATTTGGATCTAAAATTCCTTCTCTTTCTATTTCTTTAATGAAGCCACTTTCCTGTAGTACTTTTGCATTTTTAACATAGGTGGTCCATTCTCTTGTTACATTAAGTTCTTCTTTGACAAGTATTTCAATGTCGGCAATTTTAAATATTGTGACTTTGTGGGTTAGTAAAAGTCCAAGTTGCAGAAATTCAAAATGCTCTTTATTTCCATAGAAACACACTGTTTGTACACCCTTGGCAGCAAGATGACGTAACATAAAGCAACACAATCTCTCGTCACTTCTGCCCATGTAAATAAACAGAGTTCACTTTCAAATCACAGTCCTCACTTTCAAATCGAGTCCAATTACGACTCTCCGATAAACTAGCCGCGGCTTCTTTTATATCTCTACTCACTGTTCTAGAAATTAGTCAAATGTTCTTTAACCATCAAGACAGCACCAGGCAAAACATGAACCTTCCAGTCATCTAACTACAGGCAAGCCTTTTATCTCTGTGCAGCACTATCTGTTCTTTAGTATGCACCAGCCGTGCTATAGCAATAATGGCTCGCGACAATATGTTGCTTTTGAGAGCAATTTGATGCTTTACTTGAACTCACATGAGCTGAATTAGATAGTATTGGCATTGACATGGAAGTAACCACATTATTTGATGTGCCTTTTCATTAGCAAGTTACTCATACAGATTTTCTTACAGGATACATAGGATCAAGATATCCTCTCCTTTGTACTTTCCCTTGATGATTGTTGCCTCAATGACATTTATCATTAGCTCTTTCAGAGTTAGTATCATTCCAATGCACAGCCGTGGTTGGTTAATGTTACACAGCATGGTCACAACTGATCTTATCTTTAATTTTAAAATTGTGAGGTGGGAGTCCAGGCAATTCTATTGACTTTAAGAACTCTGTGGAACAGCTGACTATGTTTATAACTGTGTCAGCTGACTTGTATGAAAATAACTTCCCCAGAAGAAACACATACTCTAGAACGCAATTTTGACACACCAACACAACTATTAGCATTATCTGTATCTCGCTGCTCATCATTGCAGACAGCACGTGGCATAGCTCGTCGCACATTTGACTGACTTCTACGACCTAAGTCAGGCCGTCTTCTCTTTGGCATAGTAAAAAAGTTTCTGCGAACTTCACAAAGTCACATAGGAATTCCATTAATTTTGTGTCAATTCAATTCACATTCACAAATTCACACACACAAATTATAAGAAATTATCCCAGGATTCACCAGTATTTGACAACAATTGTCTGTGGTCAAATATTTATAATGTTATAGTACATTCAGAAATTAATTTTGTATCTAATTTTCATCATGCTACATAAAAGAATTTCATTCTTGATAACAAACAATAAACATTATTTAATAAATATGCTAAGTGAAATATTTTTGAAGACTTTGGCAAGGAGTGGAATATCTTTCTACTTGTAATGCTTTTGTTTGTCGAAAATAAAAGGTGTATGTGTTCCGTAGAAGTTTGCGTGTGTACTTTTATATTTAGTTAATAACCCGGTCCATCATCACTTCAGATTTTTTTTTTCTCACCTGCTAAAACTTCCTTGGACTTATACAAATATTTCAAAACCAAAATTAAGCAAACTGGTTCAGCCGTTCGAGTTTTTGTGAGACTACACATATATACACACACACACACACACAGTATGCATGCGATAAGAAGAGTGATCGGGTTCCAAGTCCTCATTCTTAAGTTTTGTTTAACTCCGTAAATATAGATAACTACTTTGAAATTTGAAATGCACTATACACTGACATCTAGTGGCTAATACGCTAAGCTTTAACATCTCTGACATATTTCGTTTTGATCAATTTCGAGGTTAATTAGCTAACCAGTTTACAACAATCGTATGTTAGAATTAGAATTTTAATTTGTCCTTGGCAACATGTTATGAGACACGTCAAAATGTATAAATACAGTATATACATAAAGTCAAATTGATTACTACAATATACACAGTAAGTAGCTTCTCTATGGTTTCATGTGGTATTTGCATAGACTAATTTACTACAAGAAATGTCATAATATGAATATTACAGGTTTGTGAATGTACTATGCTCCCAGTGCTCATTTACATGGTTATAGTTCTAAAAATTCATTAGCCGTATAAAAACTGTATGCATGCAAAAATTTCTTAACCTTATTCTTAAAGTGTTTTAATGATGCAGCTTGTTTAAATGAATTTGGAAGTTTACTGTATAACATTATCCCTTTGTAGTTAAAGCTTCCTTCATAAAGGTGCGTTTGGTACACTCGAATTGCCAGTTTATCCTTGTTACGAGTGTGGTGGTAATGTACATCAGCGTTTACTTGAAAATGATTTATATTTGTATGAACGGAATGTTTTCAGAGGATGCAACATTACTTGTCATATCTTTGCTTATCTTACATGCTATTTTGCTGAACTGAGTTTTTCAAGGTTCACCACACTGCAGAAACAAAAGAGCATTAGCTCTCACTTCTTCCCCTCTGCCCGCACCACAACGTAAATCCAGCACTCAAGAAAACAAACCACAAATTCTCTCAAAACCTTCAAAATAATTTTTCCACAGCTCCTCTTTAATTTGTCCCAGCCAGCTGCTACCTATTTCCCCAAGTATTCTTCTTTATATCTTAAACATACCTTCCATAAACTGATAGTCCTTTAACCTGAGCAAAATAAATCTTCTCAAACCATTTTATACTTACCTGATTCTGTACCTTTGCATGAAACTGGCCTATCTAATTCTTCCATACAATTATTATTTAATTTCAAGTTCAAACTATTCCCTTCTAGCTAAGCGCCACCTCCAGTTTCTTTTGAAAAATATTTCTCACTTCCTGAGTAGATTATACTGCCTCTTCTTTCTTCCACTCCAGCTATTTCAAGATTATACCTCCACTTTTCTCTTCCATGTTGTGCATATCAATTTTTATAATTACTTGTTAAGTAAATTACTCCCTAGCTACTGCCAGTGCATCACCGTGTGACTATGCCATACAGATGTTTCTAAATATGCATATTTTTGGAAAAGTTTCCATTGCTATCTTTATGAATTATTTGTATTATATGACAAACAAAACAGAATGGTTTAATAATGTACAAAACAACTTTAACACCTCTTAAAGTATATGGGAAATAGAAGCTTAATACAGATGCCAAGAGTAGAGAGTAATAATGTTTAAAATAACTAACCCTTCCAAAATCAAAGATTTTAACATTTTCAAGAATTAATAAACAGAAAAAAATACAGGGAAATTAAACTAAAGGAAGCAAATTTTAAATTAATTTCTGCAAAATATATATAAACCAGTGAAAAGATTACTGCAGAATCTTTTAAAAAGTGATGAACAGAGGCAACTGTGATTGATTAAACTTACACTACATTTCTCTTTACTTAAAATATATTTAAGGGGGAAAAAAAAAAGTGAGTAGGAACTACAACCAGTCAAAAAATAGTGACAAAATTTAAATTATGATCTCGTCACCATATTAAAGTTCCATGATCACATCTATCATAACACATTAATCTGTGGATCTTATAGTGAGCTAGGCCAGATTAAGAGAACTAGTCTAATCTAGTCAGATTATGTCAAAACTACATACCTTGTGCACATATGTAAAAATAAACTAACTCTTATGTAGAGCTACAGGTTACCATTCACTGCTATTTATATTTAAAATATTTAATATGGTGACTAAAATATTTGTATGTAGTATTACAAAACTGCATTAATTTCTGGAGTAATACTTGGCTTTCATTTCACACTAGACAGTAACCAATCAGAGTCCTCCAGTGTTGTCATATTGCATTCCCCTTAAGTGGGGCGTAAAAAGAGCCAAGTGAATCCATTTCTAACAAATACTATTTTGACTAAGACAAAAATTCAAATTTTGCAAAAAGGTAGGGAGTAATGTTTCTAACATAACCATGAAAACCCCATATTTTTAGCTCAAATAGTTTTCATAATAAAAATAAATAAAATACCAGTATATTATAACAACACATTCTGACATAAGTAATGTAATGTACTCATTACCAGTTGGCATGTATGTGTGTATGTATATTTGTAATTACTCAGAACTGAAATGTAAATTATTTTAGTTATGGATAGAGTCAACATGAAAATTTCAATGCCATGGCTGGGATTTGAACCATGGATCTCCTTGTTTCCGTCCAGTCGCTCTAACCCATTGAGCTACCATGGCCAACGTGCCATCCTGACACTAAATTCTCCATTTGACTCATATATTCCCGGTAAACATTAAGGGCTTTCATAGCCGAGATACACCATTTGTGGCAACTTACTATCATAAGTACTTGAATCCCAGGCTTTACCATAAACTCTTATTATTTAAGTTAATTGGTGGAAATCAAACATTTTTTCACACTAGCCGCACATAGGCTAAGGTTTTGTATGGATAGAGTCAACATGAAAAATTCAATGCCATGGCTGGGATTTGAACCATGGATCTCCTGGGTTCTGTCCAGTCACTCTAACCCATTGAGCTACCATGGCCAACCTGCTGTCATGACATTAAATTCTCCATTTGACTCAGATATTTCCCCAATAGATTACTAGGGGCTCTTGCATTCGAGATACACCATTTGTGGCGACTTACTATCGTAAGTACTTGAGTCCCAGGCTTCATCATTTAACTCTTTTTTATTTTAGTTAATTGATGGAAATTAATCATATTTTCACACTAGCCGTATATAGGCTAAGATAATAACAGGAAAAGAGGAAATAAAAGGAAAATAAAAGGAAAATAAAAGACGATTATAATTTAAAAAATTTACTTACCATCCTTGGGTTAATAAAGATTTTCAAAATTTTTTTAAAGAGTTTGGTAGAACTTTAGTTCCTCAAAATAAATACAGTATTAAACATTTATTGCATTTCTCTATAAAAGATAAAATTCCTAATAATAAAAAATCTGGTATTTATCAGTTTAATTGCTTCGATTGTGATAAAAGTTTATATTGGAAAGACAAAACTGAATTTAGAAACCAGAACGAAAGAAATTTTTGTAACATTATGTATAAACAAACTGATAAATCAGCCATAGCACATCATTTTTGGTCATTTAACCATGAAATCAATCCAGCAGTTAAATTATTAAAAGAATTAAATGATCCACTAGATTTAATGGTTTGGGAAAAGATATTTATTTTAAAAAACAAACATTGCGTAATGAATTTTGAAATACCGGCAGTCAATTTGGTTTTTAAGTTTGTTTTATAATGGATTTTGGTAGTATTAACAAGAACATATCGCTCACCCTCGGTAGCGTAGATGGTAGCATGTCTGCCTCACGTTCAAGAGGTTCCGAGTTCGAATCTCGGTCAGGGTGAGTTACCTGGATAAGGTTTTTTCTGGGACTTTCCCTTATCCTAAAAGATGAATGTCGTGTAACTCTAAGCTCCTTGGACCCTGGACCCATTTGAGCATCATTTCACCCATTGCATTCATCGTCCGATATGACTTGAAGTTAAAAGGACATAAATAACAGAGAGAGAGAGAGAGAGAGAGAGAGAGAGAGAGAGAGAGAGAGAGAGAGAGAACATATCAACATCTAGCATTCGTAACGATGGCGACAGCTTTGTTTCTGGCTGAAGATGTGTATAAGTTTACATGAAATCGCAATCCCGGAGAATTTATAAGAATTATCATAATTTCTTATAAGATATATTTGTATATAGGTTAATAATTTCTTATTGGTTTGTATTTACTTTGTTATGAACATAGCAATATTTTATTTACAATGCCCTTTTAATTGGTGTTTAACAGACGGTTTTACTGCATATGGTGCCACAGGTGGTACATCTTGATGATACAAAATATTGAATTAAATTAGGTCTAGGTATAGTATATTTCCCTGATATTTGTCACTTATGAGGACCGAGGAAAACCTGAAGAGAAACTTCATGAGAGAGGACAGTTTTAGTGGGATATGAAAGACAGATCTCACATATAAATGCCTTAATGGTCTCAGATATATGTATCAATGTTTATATGATAAAAGATGTATGAGTGTTAATGTAAAGTTTCTTAAAAGCTGTGAGAGAGGGAGGCAGCACAACAATATCAATTCCAACAACTTTTATGATGAGAGCATATAGTTTTTGCAGTTATAATTTGCGTGAAAAATCATAAGCCTGGCCAAATGTCTAAATGAAGCCTCTGTAGTTTCTATTTGTTTCCTGACAAGTTTCCAAGTTTTTGATAAACTTTTCAACTGTTTCTATTAAAACAATTATAAAATAATTTTATCAAATGAGTAATATTATAAAACATTGGAATTTTGCTAGTACACAAAGTACTTCATGCAGAAAGCATAACCTACTAAATATATTAATGCAAATAATGGAGAAAGCAAGGTAAAAGTACACACATATACACTTTACACATGCAAAACACTTGACAGACTGGCCATGCCACAGATAAAAGTCCCCTCACCTGATACTAGGAGTGGCAGGACTTGACCTACCACTAGCAGATGAGCTAGTAGAAGACTGTGTCATCCTAACAAGGAAAATACAATAATCATAGCTGACTAGCATTGTTAAGGTGCACATAGAGGTTAGATACAGTAGCTTGTTACCAAGGAAAGTAATAAATAGTATAAAACCCCTTCCAAAAGCTTATTCTACTACATTCAAAACATTAGTTCATTCTTGATAATCAAATTATTAAAGTATAAGTTTATAAAACAAATTTGCCTCCTTTTGTTTATTAAGGTATAACTTAAAAACTATGGAAAGGTTCCACTCATTTCACAAGCTGAAATACTGAAAGAAGAAAAGATAAAGCTTTAGATTCCGAGAAGTAAATAAAAAAAATCTTATAGAAGCCACATGTATGATACCGGCGACCTGTAAAAATAGCTGTTAAATTCAGTTTTATTTACAGTAGACTTGTGATTAACCAAGTGCCAATTAACTATATGGAACTTGTGATTGAATGTGGGAGTGGGAAAATAGACACACATCTGTTTCTGTATCAGTAAGGTACTAGGCAGCAAGTGCCAATTAAAAGTTGAATGGCCTCACCGTAAAGAGTGTCCATTACTTCTTTACTGTCAGTTGGATTTAAGTCTGTTACAATGTAGTGTACCCAACTGTTACATGTTTAAATCTGTGTATGCTTATTCTAGGCAAGTAGTTCAGTATGAACGATGAACAGAAAAGATATATGGATTGTATGGAAATAAAATTTAACACAATATAAAGGCTGGATAAAGAAGAGGTGTAAAATTATTATTATTTATTTTATTTACATCCTCCAGCATTGTCATATCAGACATTGAATTAAATGGGTGAAACAATGCTCAAATAAGTCTGGGGTTCATGGTGCTTAGAGTTACCTGATATTCGTCTTTCAATAGGGGAAAACCCTAGAAACACCTTTTCCAGGTAATTCACCCTGACCGAGATTCGAACTCGAGAACTCGAACATAAGGCAGATATGCTACCATCCCTGCTAGTGTATTCAAGGATTCAAAGTATAAACTTGAAAGAAGCGTAGGGATAGTGAAGCACAAATTAGCACAAAAGTGATATTAAAGGATTGCTGATGACACTAATGTTGATATATTCTCAATTCTGAAGAGCAGCATGACATCAATGAGAATTTAATAATGGAAGTCGTTATGGTCTACATTTAATTGTAAGGAGGGTCTGTGCCACTTAAATCTACTATCCCCATAGTGTTGGCATTATATTACAGTGTCAAAAAAAGAAAAGATTAACTCGAAAAACTATGTAAGATCTTTTAAAAGTTATCTTCTCATTAAATATTGCATTTTTTGAAGCAAAAGTTTAGAAACAGTGATGTATATAACATTTGAAAGTAAGAAGTCGGTAATTCAAACATCACTTAAATTATCCTTACTTGTACATGTCCCCATCGTCAGCAAGTTATCCGACTGGTTGGATCCGTGGTTTCCTGAAGTGAGCTGATTGTCTGTGGTGGCATCTGTTATCTGTGAGATGAACTTCCAAAGAGAGTTTTCAGGCGGCAATTCAAAATTTAAAGTATAGTGTTTATTTTTATAATTAGCAACTTTTCCCAAACATTGAGTTTTGCTGCATTACTGGCTGGCTTTAATAGTTTTATATTTGGTACAATTTCATGATTGGTAGACCAGAAATGGTGGGCTATTGCTGATTTTTCTATTTGTTTGTATTTCACACATCTCATATATTCCTGTATCTAATATGGATACAGTAAACAATTAATAGAAAAGAAAATTTGGAAATTCAAGAAACAGAAACACATATTGGATACCACAAAATTAACCGAATCAAAATCCAAGATACAGTTCAGGAAATTCACATATCATTCCAGAGTGCATCATGAATTCAACAAGATATTCAAGAAGTACATCACTCTAGCCCCAATAAATGAATTAAGTTTAAAAAACTTATTATGCAACAACCTGACAGACCCATTATCTGAAAACAGGAAATCAGGTATATACAAAATCAACTTTCTACATTGGAAAAAACAAAAGAAGTCAGCAGTAGCATTTCATTTTTGGAATGAAAACCATGACATTGATCCAAATCCAAAATTATTAAAAGGAGTGATAAACCAAAATAGATTGACAACATGGGAGAACATATTCATCTGGAAAAATAAGGATCGCGTAATGAACTTTGAAATCCCGCCAGCAGATAATTTGACAAAATAGTTCATAGTTCCACCACCAGAGAGAGCAGATAACAACAAATGCCAGTTGGGAAGAGATTGAAAATGGAGGCCAGGGCCTTTGAAACTAGTCTCTCATAAATATATGAAAAAGTAAGTGACGAGTGTCAATAAACCAACCACAAATAATTTTTATATTAAAACAAAAGAAGTTTACATATTAGATTACAAGAACATATGAGATGTGTGAAATAGAAACAAATAGAAAAATCAGCAATAGCCCACCATTTCTGGTCTACCAATCATGAAATTGTACCAAATATAAAACCATTAAAGCCAGCCAGTAATGCAGCCGAACTTGATGTTTGGGAAAAGTTGCTAATTATAAAAAAACAAACAGTATACTTTAAATTTCGAATTGCCGCCTGAAAACTCTCTTTGGAAGTTCATCTCACAGACAACAGATGCCACCACAGACAAACAGCTCACTTCAGGAAACCACAGATCCAACCAGTTGGATAACTGCTGACGATGGGGACAAACCGTTCTCCGAAACATGTCCAAGTAAGGATAATTTAAGCGATTTTGTGTTTGAATTACCGACTCATTCCTTTAAAATATTGTATTGTTTATCTTATAATTAATCAGTATGAGTATTTAAGTAAAATTTAATTATCTTGTAATAAACAAATACTCCATACAGGTATGCCAGAGGAACAAGCTATGGAAAATCTTGAACATATTTCTCAAACACAAAGTTTCCAATGAGTCCCTACATATAAGGTCAGCATCGAACGACATTACTAGCCAAGTGAACAGGATTAAATGGACATGGAGCAGTCATCTGGCCAGACTTCACAATGATGGATGGACAGAGCATAGCACAACGTGGAAGCCATACATAGATGCAGAGGCAGACCAACCGCAGGTAGGCTGACTTCTTCAAGACGATAGCAGGCAGCCACTGGTCCACCATTGCCAAAACCAGGAGTACATGGCGAAACCAAAGAACCATCCAAGTGCAGTGAATGTGTACAGTAGACAAATGATGATTCACAGGCACACAATTTTAGACATGTTACACTAACACAGCAAATAAACACTCAATGTGGCATAGCTCATGCGTGAAGAACACTTTAATAAGCTCCCCTCTTGTAGGAAACAATGGAACATCTCTGGCTTATTCATGCTCATTCATACACTTTTAAGCATTTCATATAATTTATGGCATATTAGCAAATTATCTCCATATTATCAGAGATTTTTGTACTTCAAGTGGCCCTAGTAATAATTAGCTCAGATAATCACAAGTCTATGGTATAGTCAGTAAAAAGCCAAAGGAACAAATCTTATGAATATATAATTTCTAAAAAAAAGGATTCATATACACAGAAATATTTCATGATGTAGATTAGTTATAAAGTCTGAACCTTTTGGAAATCCATATCACTTCTAAACATGCTAAATTACTGCAGAAAGTATTCACATTTAAATAATGTAAACAGTATTAAGAGAAATGTTTCCATAATTTAAATACAGGACTCTGAGGTAAAGTATTTAATTATGAAAATTAGTGGGAATACTTTTGTGATATGGGTTTCCAAAAAGCTCATGAAGAGGTCTGCCAGAAATGGGGACAATGGGTTGCCTATAGATAGTCCTGATTTTTGTTTGACTACATCTACATATTGGAATGAAAAGGAGTGTTTACAAAATTGTGATTTCACAATTTCTTGATATTTCCATCAATTTCTTTAAAGATAAGTGAAGTTTTTGTTACAAATCATTATATTTGTGTAGTAAATCCAAATGTGTATAAGATGATCTTGTCTACCCAACAATCCAAATTAAATTCATATGGCATCAGAGGGACTGTAAACAAATGGTTTGCCTCATATTTAAAAGACAGGAAACAGATAGTGGAATTACAATTTTTAGATGCAAAGACTAATACACTTTATGATGAACATTCTGAAATGAAAATTATAAAATGTGGGGTCCCTCAGGGTTCTATCTTGGGCCCCCTTGTATTTCTATTTTATATTAATGATATAACCCATAATGTAGATAAGGAAAATATTAAACTTACTATTTTTGCAGATGACACAAACATACTCATCACTGGTAATGATAAAGGTCATTTACTTCAAAATGTAAATGAAATTAATGAAACTATTATGCCATAGCTTGATCAAAACAGACTAATTTTAAATAAAGATAAAACAGTAGCAATAGGTTTTCGGCATAAAGTATTAAAGTATTGTCTTCCCCGACCTTACATGGCAGGGTTATAATTTTCAGTCTACAGCTCACATGTGCACATTGGTTCGCTATTATTCTTATAGCTCTTTTTTGCATTCAAAAAACCTTTTCTGACATATTTGAATTACCCCAAAAGATGATACCATAAGGGAATGAAAATATGCAAAATATGCCATTCGGACTGTCTTTACGTCTGGTATCATTTTTAATGTTTTTAAAGCATAGAACTGCTTGATGTGTGTTTGGAGGAATTTAGTAACAGTGACGTCAAAATTAATATAAAAATTATTTGTGGTTGGTTTATTGACACTCGTCAATACCGCCAGCAGATAATTTGACAAAAAAGTTCATAGTTTCACCACCAGAGAGAGCAGATAACAACAGTTGCCAGTTGGGAAGAGATTGAAAATGGAGGCCAGGGCCTTTGAAACTAGTCTCTCATAAATATATGAAAAAGTAAGTGACGAGTGTCAATAAACCAACCACAAATAATTTTTATATTAATTTTGACGTCACTGTTACTAAATTCCTCCAAACACACATCAAGTATAGGCAAATAAGTCTTGAGGAATAACCAAATGGAGTTAAAGTGTGGAACAAGGAACATGGATACCACCAACAAGGTAGGATTTGGACATTTATCAATTGAAATCAAACAGGATATAAAACTTTTCGAAAAATTACAGGAAAAAAGAAGAAAAATTGCAGCGGACATAAGATTTATAAATTTATGTATCAAGAAAAAAGTAGTACCGAATTTCGTAAGAAAAGTAGTAAAATTTGATAAAAATAGTAGACAACAAAAAGCAGCAGAGAGAAAAGTATTAATTGTAGAAAAGAATAAACACTATAGAAATAAAAACACGCTAGAAATAAAATTGTACAATTTGCATCAAAAACTTACCAAACAATTAGGAAGTATATTTTGGGAAAATTTTGAAAACAATTTATTAGCATATCTTAATAGAAAAATGAAGACAAAAACAGCAAAGTTAAAGAATAAATTAAAAAATTTATGCCAGAAAGCAGGCACTTTTAAAAAGATAAATCAAAAAGACAAACATAACCTAAAAGATCATCTAAACAATGTGGTAAACCTATCAAACCAAAATTTTACAAAAACAGAACTGAATATGCTGAATCTAGGTTTAAAGACATGTGTAGATTATTCCAACCAAATTGAAGATTACATTGCTGACATCCAAATTGCTACACAAACACTTAATGAAGAAAGTAAAAACACAGTAAAAAACAAATGCTCCAAAATAGTAGAAGAGATTAAAAATGAAAAGAAAAAGAATTTTAGTAACCAAATCATAAAAGCTCTTAAAAAGAAACCGGTTATTTATACTAAAGCAGACAAGGGAAATAAACTAGTAATTCTGGAAAAAGAAGAATACACAAAGAGGATGGAAGATTTGTTAGAAGACAGTAATTACCAAAAAGTAGAAACTAATCCATTAAAGTACTGCATTGAAACCACAAATAAAACGCTAAAAGAGAGCAAAATAATCAACAAAAAAGAATTGCACAAAATTAAAGTAGATAATCCAACATTACCAAGAGTATATGGGCTGCCAAAAATTCATAAAACAGGGAAAGGCATGAGACCTATTACTAGTAGCATAAATGCCCCCACATATAATTTGGCCAAATGGTTACTAAGTAAATTTAATAGTTTTCCAAAATTTGAAAGTGCAAATTTAAGAAACTCTTTAGATTTAGTAGAAAAAATCAAAGATATAAATTTGGACAAAAATGACAGACTGGTTTCATTTGATGTCACATCTTTATTTCCAAGCATACCAACAGAAAAATTGCAGACTGTGTTAAAAAAATGGCTAGCTACAATTGATATGGAAGCAATAGAAGTAGAAGAATATATTTTGCTAACAAAAATATGCATTGAACAAAACTTCTTTAGCTTTAATGGAAAACACTACAAGCAGAAATCAGGACTATCAATGGGCAATCCACTTTCACCTTTTTTGGCTAACTTATTTATGAGTGCATTTGAAACACAAATTAAAAAGTCCTTCCCATTGATCTTCAAGGTTTGGTATAGATATGTTGACGACATCTTTGCAATTGTACCAAGTAAACATTTAGATGATGCATTAAAATTACTCAATCTGCAAGAAAGGACTATCAAATTCACAATAGAAAAGGAAATCAATGGACAACTACCTTTCTTGGATCTAAATATCATCAGGAATGATACAAAAATAAAATTTGGAATTTACAGGAAGCCAACACATTCAGAAAATTATATAAAAAATAATAGCCACAACCCAATTACACATAAACATGCAATAATAAACAGCCTTACACACAGACTAGTCAACATACCCATGGAAAAAGAAGAATATTTCAAGGAACAAAAAGCAATAATACACATAGCAGAAGAAAACGGATATAACAAAAGTTTGGTGTTGAAGAAAATTAGAAAAGCTAAACTAAAGAAATTCATTAAGGAAGCAACCACATTTACAAAAGAAAAAGAAAGCAACAGCATATTCAGTTCATTCACATATCATCCAAAAACATTTAATAAATTTAAAAAGATATTCAAGGAACAAAATATCATCTTGGCACCTACTAATAGATACTCAATTTTAAAATTACTAAATTCAAAAACAAAAGATGAAATTCCTTCAGGTAACAAATCTGGAATATACCAAATAAATTGCAAGAATTGTGAAAAATGCTACATAGGTCAAACAAAAAGAAATTTAAAAACCAGAGTCAAAGAACACTTTAGAAACATCAGATTGAAACAAGAAGACAAGTCAGCAGTAGCATTTCATTTTTGGAATGAAAACCATGACATTGATCCAAATCCAAAATTATTAAAAGCAGTGATAAACCAAAATAGATTGACAACATGGGAGAACATATTCATCTGGAAAAATAAGGATCGCGTAATGAACTTTGAAATACCGCCAGCAGATAATTTGACAAAAAAGTTCATAGTTTCACCACCAGAGAGAGCAGATAACAACAGTTGCCAGTTGGGAAGAGATTGAAAATGGAGGCCAGGGCCTTTGAAACTAGTCTCTCATAAATATATGAAAAAGTAAGTGACGAGTGTCAATAAACCAACCACAAATAATTTTTATATAGAACTGCTTACTTAACTTTTTAATCAAATCTTCTATATGTACAGTCCAATCCAAGTTTTTATTTAACCGCAAACCTAAAATTGTTGTATCTTTTACATATGAAATGTTGATGCCATCCAAATTAAGGTCAGGGAAGGTAATACTTCTATTTACGAGGGCTGTTCAATAAAGAATGATCACAATTGTTTTTTGACAACGTACCTTTACTCATCTACATAATTTTGATGGTGCTTCTCAAAATAGTCTCCCCTGAATGTGATGCACTTATCCCAGCATTTCTGCCAGTCTTCAAAGACATGCTGGAAACAATTTTTTGAGAGATCCTTCAAAATCGCCTCCACAGCCTTCACCAATGCTTCTGATGATGGATAATGCCTCCCACGAGGGTGCTTCTTCAAGTTAGGGAATAAAAAAAAGTCACATGGGCTAAATCTGGACTACAGGGAGAGTGAGGGATGTACTTCACATTGGTTTTTGCAAGATATTCAGCAACAACATTGGCAATATGCGGCCACGCATTAATCGTGGTGCAGCACCCAGCCTGCTTCACGGAAATGTGGTCTTTTGCTCCTGATATAGACTTGCAATGTTTTCAGGACATCCCTGTAGTATTGTCCAGTTACTGATGTGTGTGCAGGTACAACATGCTGATAAACCATTCCATGAATATCAAAGAATGAGATGACCATATCTTTCCCAGCGGAAGCAAACACTTTTGCTGTTTTGGGGGTTGGTGATGGAGATTTCCACACTGAGCTTTGCTGTTTGCTCTCAGGATCAAAATGATGTATTCAAGTTTGATCAGCAGTGATTATGTTTGAAAGAAATTCTGGATCTTCCTCTAACATCAACTTTAACTGCATGTTACCTCCATTGCAGCAGTAGGCGATACTGAATATGTTTGAACTTGCCTGGTTCTCACAGACGCGAACCATGAGTACCAATAATAAAACTACTACGGCGTGTTTGTTTCACACTAAGCTAACAGAATATAATAAGATTGAATTTTAGTGCGAAAAATTATGACCGTAAAACATTATGACAGTAAAAAAATTATGATCATTCTTTATTGAACAGCCATCGTACTTTATGCTGAAAACCTATTGCTACTGTTTTATCTTTGTTTAAAATTAGTTTGTTTAGATCAAGCCATGGCATAATAGTTTCATTAATTTCATTTACATTTTGAAGTAAATGACCTTTATCATTACCAGTGATGAGTATGTGTCATCTGCAAAAATAGTAAGTTTAATATTTTCCTTATCTACATTATGGGTTATATCATTAATATAAACTAGAAATAGAAGGGGGACCAAGATAGAACCAACTTTTGTCACTTACTTTTGGTGGAGGTGGAGTAAATCATTTCTGAGAAATTCCTTGTTACTGGTTTGCATTTTAAAGTACTTGCACTAGTGAGGTCGTTAATTGTTGTATCTCCTAGTCATGTATGGAGAATGAAATTTCAACTCATTACACCTACAAGGAAATATGTAACAAAGCTGTTTCTAAAAAGGTTTATATTTATTAACATAAAGAACAGATAGTAAAATGACTTCTATAAGAATAGTTTGTTTTAGAATGGATAGAAAAAGTCATGACAGAACTCATGTTTCTAAATATGCTTTTTCAATTATGATGGCTTAACAATGCATTTCTGCAGAAATTTTGAACGTAAAATACTCCCCCTTAGCTACTATAGGTAGATGGCAGGGAAAGTGAAACAAAGATATAATTATTCTTTCATACTGATGCTCTAAAAGTTTTTTGCCTACTTTACCTATGTATAATAAGTTTCTTTAACATTTTGCTTTTATCCTTTTAGGGTTAGTAACTTGCTGCGTGGGTTCAACTATATGAAATTAGATATGATAGTTTTAGATGAAGAATCAAGCACCAATGCGTAATTCTGAGACACTATGACCTGTACACATACATGCAACATACACCCTTAAAGAACAAAAAGCAATCAGTCACTTCTTTTGAATGCAATTAGCAGTTTCAATTGCTTATTTGGTGCACTGTCATCTTCAATAACTCTTAAACCATACATCTTCACCAAACATAGTTAGGACACTTAAAGCAGATACCAATGCAAGAATGTTATTGACAGTTACCATATACTCATAACCTAATGTTTTTTTAAGTAAAAATACAAAGTTACTTACAAAGCATCATGTGTTCTGTAACTGCTAGGATAGTGAAGTCCTACAATGTTCCCTGCAACAAACATAAACAGTAAAGCTTATGTACGTAAATCTGTTCTAAAGCAGGCATAACTTTTTAAGTAGTTTCAATTGTTTTGGAGATGAAAATTATGTATCTTCTTACTGAATGATTTACAGAGGCTGACATAAGTATTTGAACATAAACATATTTCAATGTGTAAGGACTATGATACAATGAAGCACAAAATTAATATAATTTTGAGTCGAACTAATACTCCATTTATTGCTAGTATACCTAGAATGCATTTCGTTAGGATCTTCCTAACATTATCAGCTGTTATCGACATATTTGTTACTTGTATTATTTTAAAGCTGCGCACAGTAACCATACGTAAATACAACTGGAACAAAATAAACTTGGGTCTTCCATTAAGCATATAAACTCATAAACAGCAACTGAAACTAATGTGAAGTGCAAGGAGAAATAAAACGGTTACTTTACATCTGGGCATAAGTATTCAAACACAGAACAGCTAGTATTTAGTTATCATCCCCTTTCTTTGAATTACTGCTGATGATAATCGTTTGGGCACTGTCTGTATGTGTTGTTTAGAGACTGTACAGTCCATATTTATCCACTCTATTTGAAGTTCTTTCAGATGGTCCTTGCTTCTGATGTGATGCTTCCTCACATGCTCCTCAAGTTCCTTCTAGATGTTCTCTATAGGATTTAAATCTGGAGATTGGGGCTGTGTCTTCTAAGTGTGAGGAGGTTGTACACGATCCAAAGCCTTACAATTTCAGCAGTATGCTTTGAATCATTATCCTGATGGAAGTAATAATCATGCCCTAATCTCAGCTTCTCTGCGCTCTTTTTAAGATTGTTTTAAAAAATCCTCTTGTATTGAAATTTGTCCATGATCCCATCTATGAACAGCAGTTCCCCAAAGCCAGATGAAGCTATACAGCCCCATATCATCACACTACTGCAACCATGTTTCACTATAGCTACCATGTTCTTAGTTTCCCATTCTGTATTTGGCAGTTTCCACACTTTAAGACATCCATCACTCTTGTATAAGAAGAATTTGCTCTTGTCCAACCAGAGATTCTTATCCCAGAATTCTGTTGGTTTCACAACACATTGTTTGACAAATTCTATATGCTTTTTCTTATTCACCTTATTAACATATGGTTTCTTCCTAGGAATGTAAGCATTGTAACCAGTACTATTTAAAACCCATTCAATTGTTCTGGTGTGAACCACAGTGCCAAAATATTGCTCAAGATGTCCTCTAATCTTAGATGCAGTTACTCTCGGATTCTGCTTCACCATTTTTATTATTTGCCTCCTGTCTCTGGTGGCGAGTTTATAAGGAGCACCATTTCTACGTTTATTTACAACAGTATTTGTCTGTTTGAAGTGTTGAATATGCAGAACGCTGTAGTTTTGCTTCTGTTAATGATTTTGGCAATTTAAGAGAGAGATTTGTTTTATTTTTACATATTTATCACAATATTCCTCTCTGCCACCGTTTCTCCTTACCTTTACATCCCATATTACCTGTGAGTTCATAATCGGCTGAATAACTTTCAGCACATTGTCTCGAGGCATAGCGTAAACACAATTGCTATGTGGTAGGGGCATGTAGGGTACGTCCAACCACCTTTCTCTCTGTTCGATTGGGTATGTTTGAACACTTATGTCCTCCAATAAGAGGGACAATAGACTAAATACAGTACAGATTGTGTAATAAATACATGCAAAGTGATATTTTAAATATTGTTTCCGAGACACAAAAGGTTAATATTACATGTTTAACAATTCAACGCTGGCAAATAAATATTACAGTATTTATAGTACGTGCAAAGTTACATGTTATATTATTCGAATACTTTCGTCGGCCTCTGTGTGTTTAGTTAACTTAATTATTCTACATATCTTATTACTGCAGAAAATAAAACACAGAGTATCACTTAAGTTCTTAGCATATTTATCAATTATGAAAAAATTGTCAAGTCCCTTAAAATATTTTCTTTTTCAACTGTGTAAAAATTCTGCATTCAATTTTCCATTAGTAAAATGTTTTGGTAATAAATGTATAAATATGTACAAGTAAAAGAAATTGGAACTTTAACACCTGATAGTAATGTGTCTCAAGTCACAAATGCTGAAATTCTTCCTTGTATTGTGATACATATTACAGTAGCAAAAACTACTTCATAAGCTATAAGCATATTCCTAGATCATATTTTATTCTTTATACTTTGAACTATAAACCAAAACTTCACAAAAAGTTCAAGTCCTTCTCTGTAGTGTGGCAATAGCATGTCTGCCTCATGTACAAGAGGTCCTGAGTTTGCATCTCATTAGGATAAGTTATCTGGATAAAGATATTTTCTGGATATGCGTGATTGGAGGAATTTAGTAACAGTGACGCCAAAAATAATTGAAAAGCTATTTGTCAGCAGTTTATTGACACTTTGTCACTTAATAATCATAATAATAATAATCATAATCCTTTATTCACCATTAAGCTTACATGAAGCAATAGGTTTTGTCAGTTATAAAAAGTATTTACAATATATTTACAAGTACAGAAGGTTTACAAATTAATGCATATAAAATTCTAGGTTAAATCAGATTATTTGCATGGCTTAAGGTAGTAATTATCGTAAGTTAATAACTTTACTATAGTAATAATAAAATTAAACAATTAGGTACCTACTACTATAATTTACAATAGTTTTACATAAATTCACTAGCATGAATGTTATATTCTAAGTATTCTTGTACAGTATAAAATGCTTTTTGTTTAAACCAGTTTTTTAATACTATAACAAATCTGGTTTTTGGCAGTTCTTTTATATCCAGAGGAAGCTTATTGAATAATTTTAACTGTTGATAACAGTGGCTATTTATGGTCTTGCTCCATTGGTTGTGGGGTGTATCTAAATTATGTTTGCATCGAGTGTCATAACTGTGTACTGAGGAACGATTTATAAATAAGTTTTGATTTTCTTTAACATGTATGATATTGGTGTATATAAACATTGATGGTAATGTCATTATCTTAAGGTCTATAAAGCTAGGCTTACATGTATCCTGTTGTCCTAATCCTAGAATTAGTCTGAGAGATTTCTTTTGCCATATGAATGCATTTTTCGAGGTAGCACAATCACCCCAAAGCCTAACCCCATACAGTATATGTGGATGAAAGAAGGCATAGTAAAATGTTATTAACATATCTCGACTAACACATTTCTTTAGTTTCCCTAGAAGATAACAGATTCTAGCAAGCTTTTTACAAAGGTAAAGTATGTGTGTTTCCCATGTTAGTCTGGTGTCCAAATGTAATCCTAACAGATTTACTGAATTACTGTGGATATCATTATGTTGCAATGTAATTAATATATTTTCAGTTTTAGACATATTTAGACTTAGATTGTTTAAGGAGAACCAGATTTTTGCACTTTCTAGGAATAGTTGCATTTGTTGCTTTACTGTATTGATATTATTGCTTTTGTTCAGTAAGGTAGTGTCGTCTGCATATAACATAGTAGTGCAAGGTAAGTTATGGTTTAAGTCATGTATATAAATTAAAAATAAGAAAGGCCCCAGCACCGATCCTTGGGGTACTCCTGCTATCACTGGAGCCAGCTCCAAGTTTTTGTTGTTCACAACTACCATCTGCTTTCTTTGGCTAGGATAGGATGCTAGCAAATTTAGTTCAGTCCATTTATTTTGTAATAATTTAGCTTACTAAACAAAATATTATGTGAACTACAATCAATTACAATCTTAGCCAATTACAAAATAGTTTTTCAATATTTTCTGGAGTTTTCCCTTATCCTGAGAAAGACAAATATCAGGTATAAAGCTCTAAGGACCCTGGGTCCATTTGAGCATTATTTCAACTATTTCATTAATTCACTGTCTGATATAATGGGCATTAAACTAAGAAAAAAAAAAAGGAAAATAGAGAACTTATACTCTGTAGACATAGAATGCAAATAAAATAAACAATAGATTTTATATTAATGATAACTATTACTGAAGTTCACATTTATTTGTTGCTTGTTACTAGAGGTCCCTTGAATGCAATGAAATTTTAAATCACCACACTATGCATTTTGTTGCAGGCCAGTGAAGGAGGACGATTGTGACAAAGAACAGACACAAAGTTTAACCTCTGGCCTGCTGTACCACTGTATAATAACTACCATGGTATATTCGGTCTGTAATCTTAAGTTACATATAATATAATAAAAGTAAATGCTTTGTCACATCCGTGGCAAAAATTTGTAACATTTTGAATCAACTCTAAACATACCTTCTTTGCTGTAAAGTTGTAAAAAGACTATTTCTGGGCATAAGTATGTTTTTTAAAAAATAAAGTTAACTTACAGAATTCTCAAATTAGTTTCTAATTTTAAAGATACCTTACCTCTCTTACTCTTCTGTGGTGATATGGCAGCATAGTTATTATGATTATTGATGTCACGAAGAGGAAGAGATGAAACAGATTCATTGGAACTACTAGTACCGCTATTTGCTTGATCACTTCGCTCAGAATTACCTGTAATTATAACATCATTTCACTGCAATGTTTGTATTATTAAAATAATGAAACTTATATGTAGTTCTAGGTTAGGTATGGAAAAAACTAAAATCTGTTCACTGTAAGAATAAAGTAAATGTTAAAGAAGCATATGGCAGAAATGAACTGCTTTGGCGGGTGGGTTCCAATACTCCTGTATTCTTCCACAATATAGTTCTGCAGTTTATTAAGCTTCTTGCTTCACCTGCTTTCAATAAACCATTCAAGTTGTTATAAAATAGAATTAACATTTTAAAGTAATTTCAGGAAGAGCAATGACTCTCAAAAGTTCAAAAATGTACTGGTTGAGTAACAACAAAGATGACACTTAAATTCCGGTGATGGCATTGCTGTTTAGGTGCCCATGCACAAATGTTACATATAACCAATGACGTACTAAAAGGTGGTGCTCATTGCAGAATGCAGAGTAATACTTTATTCTAACAGTGAATAGATTATAGACTTTTGATCAAAACTGAATTCCCTCTGTTGCTTCCCCTACAGCTGGCAGTGAACAATATTTTACATGGTGTAAATGGCATTAAACATATTGTATGATCCTCTGAGTATTGGAAAATGAGTTATTTTCCAAGAAATAGTAAAACAAATGACTGTCGTTTGAGAGGCTATCAACAGAATATAATATTGGCCTGCTAAGATATCATCTTCCTCAGAATTCTAAAAACCAAGCTTATTCTAGGTTATATTTATACTAATACTAAAAATTCTGATCCATTGCATTCATGTGGCTTTCTTCACTCATTCTTCTACAATCCATTCTTATAAAATCTTATTCATCTATCTGCTTCTTCTCAATCAAGATAAATATTCACTGAATATTTTTTGTTGTTCCATTTAACCTTTAACTGCAATGGTAATATCAGCAGCCACCCGTCTCGGTAGCATAGATGGTAGCATGTCTGCCTCACGTTCAAGAGGTCCTGAGTTCAAATCTCGGTCAGGATGAGCTACCTGGATAAGGTTTTTCCCGGGGTTTTCCCTTATCCTTAAAGGTGTATGTCGGGTAGCTCTAAGCTCCATGGACCCTGAACACATTTGAGCATCATTTCACCCATCGTCCGATATGACTTAACGTTAGAGGACGTAAAATTTAGGGGGGAAAAAATATCAGCAGCCGTTCTCCTTTGGAACATATCAAAGGTGTTAACTTGTATTTGTTGGGTTTTAATCATTAGATCATGCACACATTTGCACTCTCATTCATACTTTCAGACTTTGGGAAGATGAGGAATTATTTGGATCAGAGAAAAATCCCCACTCCCACCGCTGGGAATTGAACCCGGGACCCCTAGCATGGCAGGCAGGTGCTCTACCGAACTGAACATTTTGTTATAGGGATAAGAACAGATTGGGTTAAGGCAAGATTAGGTTAAGGCGAGATTTAACATTTGAAAAAAGTATAAGTATTTGAACATTCAAACTTATAACAAAGAATATCTTGGAAATAAATGCCATAAAATGAGACATAAATTGTGTGCAATACATAAAACTTTCACAGTGAGCGTTAATCAAAGCTTCATGGGTGATCAGCCATGTCAAAGTTAATAATGTTGAGCTTTAGGCCATTACAAGCTCCTTGGGCTTCCTCAGGAACTGAATGAAAAAGCTAGCCAACTGTCCCTATATATATAGCCATCATGTGGATAGGGCTTGTGGCACCCCACTGCACAGTAGTCTGCCAATGGTCCGGCTGGTTCACAGAAATGATGACCTCACATTGTTTTATAGTTTTCTGCACAGTTCGTTCATCTGGATTGAAATTCTCCCGTCTTGAGTTTTCTGTGCGCTGGAGCTCAAGCTGTACTCAACTGAAGTCCTAAATCTCTATTGAAATTCCAAGAATGGAGTTTAATCTAAATGCTTTCTTTAATAAGTCTATCAAAATGCTTGTCCGAATGTTCCAGAACCAAGGCAACATTAAAATTAATTTTGGGAAGTAGTCTGTAAAATGTTGAACCACAGCTGACTTCTCTGGTTGAAGGAATCTGATGTGACATAGATGTTTTTTACACATATCTTCAACTGTGTGTCCTTCTTTCTGCATTCACAATGAATCTTATTCACTCCTGGGACCTTAAGGTTCGACGGATCTTTTATCGGCCTAAGGTATTGTCGGCTCTTCTTAGGTGCTGTAAAGTAGGTTTTAATATTAAATTTGGAAAAAATGTGGTCAATCTTACTGGAAATAAAACCATAAAAGGGTATAAACATCATGCTTAAACAATCATTTCTGTATTGAAAGTGGTGTGATAGATTACTCCTATTGTCCAACACCCTTCTGTAGACCTTCTTGATGTCACGATTGCTATACCCATTCTGCAGCAAGGTAGCCCAAAGGGATTGAATTTCCTGATGAATACTGTGACTTTGTGGGTTCGTGAAATTAAAAGTCCAATTGCACAAACTCAAAATGTTCTTTATTTCCACCGAATTACAGTTGGAACACTTGCCGATTACATAGAATTACTTAGCGCACACAATTACGTACAACTCCTCTGAAACACGTACACCGTCTTCCAGTCCGTTTGCTAACTCGGCGCTCCTCACGGCTGCTCAGCAAGAACTGAACGGACTCGTCCACTGCAGGCCTTATATAGAAAGATCGCTGTTTCTGGAAGCTTCGCGGGCCGGAGAATCATCCCGAATGTTCCAGACGTCAGGGAGAGGGGAAAGAGACGGTATACTGGCTAGTGATGCTCTTTTAACCATCCCCTCTGTGACATGAGATAAATGGGTAGGCATGGCCTAAATACCTCCCATCCCTCACTCAGCAGTCAGTTGGTCGTGCCTTCCAATAATTGGGTGACAATACTGTCTGCTATGTTGTCTGACACGTTAAAAGCCCTATGAAGTAACGTGGATATCACCATTCTCTTCTGGATAGGATGGTGATGACTGGACACATCCAAATAGTGGTTGGTGTGTATTGGCTTCATGTATACTTTATGCCCAAGGTGCCATAATACCAATACATCCAAAAAGGGAAGGGAACTATTGCTCTCAACTTCCATTGTGAATCTGATGTTAGAATGAAGACTATTAAGGTGGTCTCAGAAAGCCTCCTACTTTTCTATCCCATGGGGCCAGATGACAAAAGTATCTTCAACATATGTAAATAAGACCTTAAGTTTGTCCACAACTGTGAAGCTTTGATTAATAAATTGTGTGCTTTAACAGTTTTGTATAGCAATATTTTCTATCTCTTATGGTTTAACAGTTATACAAATGTCATTCAGAGCGAAAGGAATTCATAGGGTATTCCCAGAAAATTCAAGATATTCATATAAAAATACCTTAAACATTTGTTATTTTATTAAATCATAGATGAGCCGTATTTATTACATATCAGCTTCACTAAGTGAATATAATTTAATAATTGTATCGCTTCACTGTGGTGTTCCAATAGAGTTAAATTTCGTTATATTTGTTATTTTATTCATAATTGCAGAGGCAGCCGGTGAGTATTGACGGTGTAATAATTAATTTAATTAATTAAATAAATAATTAAATAAATGATTAAATAAATAATTAAATAATTACATAAATAATTAAATAAATAAGTAAATAAATAGTTAAATAAATAAAAAATAAATAAATAAATAAAATAAATAAATAAGGGTTGTTAAAATATAAATATATTGTCACCCAATTATCGGAAGGCACGACCAACTGACAGCTTGAGTAGGGGACAGGAGGCATTCAGGCCACGCCTATCAATTTATCTCGTGTCACTAACTGAGGGGATAGTTAGGAAAGTATCACGGGCACCATACTGTCTCTTTACCCTCCCCCTGACATCTGGAACAGTCGGGATAATGTTTCGAGCCGCGAAGCTTCCAGAAACAGCGATCTTTCTATATAATTGCTACAGTGAACAGGTCAGTTCAGTTCTTGGCGAGCAGCCGTGAGGAGCGCCGTGCTAGCGAACGAACTGGAAGACTGTGTACATGTATCAGAGGAGTTGTACGTAATTGTGAGTGTGGAGTGGCCCTGTGAGAGACGAACTGGTGGATTGTAATTGTGTGCGCTATGTAATTCTATGTAATTGGCAAGTGTTCCAACTGTAATTTGGTGGAAATAAAGAACATTTTGAGTTTGTGCAATTGGACTTTTAATTTTACGAACCCACAAACTCACAATATGTACCAATTTCGAACGATTTAGGTAATCTTATTAATAATCCATCCTATTTTATAATATACTGTACCAAACAGAACGTACAGGGAAACAGAAATAGATATTTATTACATAATATTACATAGATATTATTACAAATTTGATAATACAGTTCATGGAGAATGTTATATGAAACGTTTGGGTACGATTTTGCAACAGAGAGACAGTTATCTTAAGTCCCGTGCTTTACTGCACTCTTAACGGATGAAGCGTAAGTGTTGCATCAGAGAGAAACCTTGGCACCACCTTCTCCCCTAAGAAGCTGTGTATAAGCAGACATCCTAGCCCTTAACACAGGCGCTTATGAGCGTAGATGGTGCTGTTCTGGAATTGACGCCAAGCCACGGAAAACAACCAGGACAGAGCGCTTGTGTTTAACACACCTATTCACACGAGGGAGCAGATATTGAGAAACAATCTTTTTTTTTGCGTAATTCCTATACACTTCTCTTTCTTTCGTTTTCATACAGATGGTGCCATGGCACAGCGGCACTACCTCAGAAGTCGCCCCTGCATAATTGTAAAGAGCCATTTTTGAGAAAACAAAAGTCAACAAAAAATTTTTCATTTAAAGAGTAGTTTGGGTGGGGGGGATTTTCTTGAGCATTTTTTATTGTCATCTTTGGAAGATGCACCCAAATATCAAGTTTAATATTTAAATAACTCTTTGGTTTTGAAGCTGTTTGTACACAAACATGTGCTCACATGGATCTCTATATAAAAATGTCATTTTGAACTCAGGAAGTTTCATAAAATTTATTTCTACTGAAATAATATGAAATGCATACTTGCTTAATTTACCACAGTAAATAACAGAGAAAGTAAATAGCAGCAAAAATGAGTCACGCAGAATTTATATATTAAATTGTTTTCAGAATTGCAGGGTTATTAAACTATATGTAATATAATTTTGTAACTGAGAAATGTCAAACAAATACTAATTCAAATTATGTTAGTAGGATTGCTCATTAATATATTTTTTTTGTATATAATTAGATACATCCTCCTTTTCTAACTAATCACTATACTAATGAATGCTCTTACCCATACTGCCATAAAGGAAGGCATTTTTGTGCTGTATGTGATGCTGGGGGCTGTATCTATGTTGCTGTGAATTGAGAGCAAGCAAGTTGCTCTCTGACAATGCTCCCATATTTCCCTGTGGTCCCATTCTGGTGTTTACTGGCATCTTTTGGTTTGGTGGAAACTGCTGTGTTTGTGGTGCACCTACATTGTTCACATGTCCCATGACATAGTTCCCAACACTGGTGTCCCTATCTCGTGCTGGCACCACACTGTGAAGACTGGAACTTAGGCTTACAGGTGTTGGTCCAACTTGATATGATTTAATTACAGTCTAAAACAAAGTATCAAAGTGAAGCATAACTCACTACTGCCTATGAGGACAATACATTTTATTTATATTTCCTTAACACATTTGTCTGTTTGTTTCTTTAATAATTCCTATATGGTCTGATCAACTTTTGTGAGAACCTCATTCTAGCAAGTGATGACTGGATCTATTTCTGAAGTAGAGGCATTTCAGAAGAGCATTAACTCCAATGGTACAATGAGGATGATAGCTTTCACCATGGTTTACCAAACCACATTGGACATTATAAATAATTTACACAAGTTAGTCAAAGGTGACCTTAGTCACATGAGAGCCACAAATGAAACCACTGAGCTGACATGGCTCATCATCATCTTATTATTAAGCACTATAATATTGCATGTATTGGGCTGTCCACTGTAATTGGCCCTGGTTGCTATGTAATGCCTTTTCTTATAAAAATGTGGGAAAAAATGCTACAAATTTTGATGGTGAGATTGAAGCTATTTATATCATTTTTAAAAATGTATCTACTTATTCTTAATGAGTACGGACTGTGATACAATGAAGCACAAAAATACTATTATCAATAACTTTGTTATTAATTCCTGTGCATTACATACATGCAAGCAAGAAAAAACAAATGTACATGTACACATACATTTTATGCAACAAGGTTTTCTCCAACTCTTATGGTTTGACTACATGTACACATGCACACATATAAGAAAAGCTAATATTTAAGTTGAGCCTAAATGTTACTGTAATAATACAGCATTGTTTTAAAAAATATGATGTATGTAAAATTTTTTAATTCAGTTATACATTATAACAACATAATTTTCACCTTCCAAATTGTCCCGTGAAACGAGGTTTGCAAAAGTAACCAAATATCATGTTTAGAAGCAGGCCAATTCACTGGATTTTAGCAAAAGTTGATATATGCAATCCAAGAGTTATAGCAGAAGTCAACAAATGCAACATTAATTGATGGAAATTAATCAAGATAGATCAACATGAAAAATTCAATGCCATGGACGGGATTTGAACCACGCATCTCCTGGTTTCCATCCAGCCGCTCTTACCGATTGAGCTACCATGGTCAACATACCGTCCTGACATTAAATTCTCCATTTGACTTGTATATTCTCCCGGTAAACCACTAGGGGCTCTCGCATCCGAGATACACCATTTGTGGCGACTTACTATTGTAAGTACTTGAGTCCCAGGCTTCATCATTTAACTCTTATTATTTTAGTTAATTGATGGAAATTAATCATTTCTTCGCACTAGCCGTATATAGGCTAAGGTTTTGGATAGATAGTCAACATGAAAACTTTAATGCCATGGCCGGGATTTGAACCATGGATCTCCTGGTTTCCGTCCAGTTGCTCTAACCCATATGAATATACGAGAATATACGAGTCAAATGGAGAATTTAATTTCAGGATGGCACATTGACTATGGAGCTCAATGGGTAAGAGTGGGGATTGTCATTGATTCCCAGCTCAACTGGAAGCATTTCAACTTTCTAGCCAACAAATTAAGTCATATATGCTATGCTACAAGGGTGTTAGCTAAAACATGTAACTAAAATGTCTAAGAACAGTGTAATTTGGCTATGTATACTCAATATTGATATATAGAATTCCCTTTTGGGGATGTTTCAATCACCGGATTAAGGTGTTCAAACCTCAAAAAAGAGTAATAAGATTAATCAAACAAGTGAACCAATGTACTCCAAGTAAACAACTTTTTTCAGATCTAAAAATTCTACCCTTACAGTGTATTTTTTATCTTAGAAACAGTTTCATTCCTACATGAAAATAAAGCCTCTTCAAGCTTAATAATGAATACCATTTATACAATACACAAATAGCAACATCAATCCATCTCCAACATAGATTAACAAAAAGTTTGAATTCAATTTCGCATAAAGGTATAAACTTATATAATAAAATCCCTTAGACCATCAAAGTTCCGCAGATCAAAGCATATTAAAGTTAAAAACTTGCTCCTAAAATATATGTTTTATTCAGTTCACAAATTCATGAATATTCAATTTTGATTACTCTTTGAACTAAATCACTTGTACATATAGAATTAGAAATTGGTAAATAAGTCATCCATCCCAGATTTTTTGACCTCCGAACTTGTTTGTCACTTGTGTATATAGAATTAGAAATTAGGGAATAAGTCATCCATTCCAGTTTTTTTGACCTCTGAATTTGTTTGTTTCATGGATCCTCTCATCTGGGAGCACTTCATTGAAGACAGCCTCCAAGACAAAGATTGTAATTCCACATCATCTATATTTTAATACGGATCAGTACCTATATTTTAGTAATCACCTCAGTTGTAAATATTATGTATATAGAAATCTAATGCAATTGTATACCTGACTAAGGTGTTTTCCAAGGTTTCCCCTCAGTCGTTAAGGCAAATGCTGGATATCTGTGTGTCACCGCGGTGCAACTTTAAGCACTTCTTAAAATTTTTTTAATATACTGCAAATATGATAATGTTTGTCTTAGCCCTTTTTTGACAAAGCACATATTCTCTATGAATTTTTGCTGGTGAATAAATCTGAATCTAATGTTCATGTGTTCTAAGCATTAAGCTCATTTTTACTTAAATAAAAATTCTTCAGTATGATACACATAACAGTACAAATGGCAGCATCACACAAAAAACTGAAGACATGTTTTCAAGAATTCATTAGCTCATGGTGACCTGTGACCTGTTTGCTTTCACTTGTTTTACCTAATCTCTTTGTGGTATTTGCACCTGGTGTTGTCTATGAAGAATAAACATAATGAAGGCAATAATCTAACAGTGTCAATAACTGAGTGAAACGGCTACATGGTAATGCATAAGCATAAGGCTTACATCCAGGATATCCTAGATTTGATTTCCATCAATCCTCCCATGACCTTAAGATGTTCATGGTTTTCCCTAGTCAGTAGGCAAATGCTGGGGTGTTTTTCATCTAACACAGTTTCCTTTCCATCATTCTCATTCCACTTCCTTCTCATGTTCAGGGGTGCTTCTAGGTTTCATGATATATGGTGATGCTGGAGAGATGGTGCAGAAGCTCACTCAAATAAAAAAATATTTCTCATGGACACTAAAGGGCAGCTTAGTTGATGGACATTTATCCCCCTTCTGGGAAGCTCCAGTAATGGGACATGTCTTCAAACCTTGAACTATTGAGAATTTCATCACGTTTCTGTGGCCCATAGGCTTCTGTGCTTAAATCACTTCATCACTTTTGCAAAGCAGTTGTAGCTGCAACAGATTTCCCACTGATCCAGTGCATGAAGTGTACCCTTGTATTGCATATCCTATTCCCTAACACTGTTATTATTTAAACAGAAGTCATGCAATGCTGCAAAGATGTACTTACATGTTGCACTGGTTGGCCAGTTTGTGAATACATGTTAAATTTATGTGGTCTCACATGTGAAGGTGGTGATGGTGTGGTCTGTACATGATTCTGAACTGGTGGCGTCCCGGATGAGGGTGAACTTCTACTATCTGTCCTTGTTGGATCCACAGTTTCTGGTGCAGTTTTAAATATCTAAAATTGAATAATTATGTTTTTACCTTGAAACAGAATATTCATAATTATATACTATACATTAATTAAGAATTTGTTAAGTTATACATCTGATAAATATTAGTGCTGTCAAGTTTATGAGTTTCAAGAATACATGGAGTGAGAGAAAATAATGAAACTGGAAGAAGAAAAACCATTAGAAGAAGGTTATTTTTGTCTAACCAAATTTTCAATAAAATGCTAATTTCCACTTTATACTTTCACAGCCTTTTAACTTTTAGTGGCTCTACATCAATGCTTGCCAAATGAACAGAGCATTTATTTCTACTGATTATCATACACAAACTTTTAGACACATTTCTATAAAAACTTAATTTTTATTTTCAAGACTTCTCCAGATTTCCTGTGTTTCTATATCTTTTACGCTCTCACTAAATTCCAAAATCTGTCTCAATATTTCTGTAGTGGGCAAATTTCCACCACTCCTATCTTCTCCATCTCTCTTCATATCCCTGCCCATAGCCATTCTTAGTTGAACTTATCTTCTGTTGATTCACATAAATATCCAATATATCTTGATGTTCTCTTTGAAAGACCTATCCAATATTTTCATAATTATTCCTTTCATCCCTGTTCTTTCTAATTTTATCAATGCTACTTTCCTAAGAGTTGATCTCCCTAATTCCAGCTGATGTGCACCAACCAGGACAAAATATTGGACAGGCTCCGAACCTGATCATATAAAGAGGCACATTCTGTGGCAAAAACTTGTTAGTCTTGTCCAGCAACTGGATCATCTTTGAAGATCCCAAGCGCAGTACTTGATGAAATGTCAAGAAATTTCAAACCCACTAGACCATAGCTTACAAGACCAGGAAACACATTTAATCTGCAAGATGGCAGTCATGAAAGCCTCAGCTTATATCATATGGAGAGCTTTGTAACTTTGTGCTTTACAGTGAGTATTTGCTAGATCATCTGGATGTGAACTTCCTGATTACCTTAATACTATTAGCACTTTTCAAATATATTAAGCGTTTTATTATTAAAACAAAAATTGTGTACACTTCAAGCATGCTACAGAAGAATACATATATCAACACGCTACAGGTAGACCGCAAACAAAATGCAGTCGGTGTGCGCATGCATGAGGACAGCCTGCTCCTCTTCTCGCCATCCAAGATCACGAGACTCCCACCCCTCCCTTCCTGCATACAACAGAGTGCAAACCACACCAAACGTGTGTATTTTAATGCTCTTTTGACTTTCAAAGTTTAAAGAAAATAATTACCTCGGACATGACCTCACAATTGATCAACAAATAGGTAGAATCATAGTTTCTTTAAACCCTGAGGAACTAAGCTGTGATTTGACAGAAAATGCAAAGAGTGGATGTAACAGTGAATGCGAAAGCGATTGAAACAGATGAACAGTGCAGCCTGCGCAATGGAGGAAAAGCAACCTGAAATGACGGTAAAGGGGGGAAAGCTAGAGTTGGTAAGCCAAGCCTCCAACTGCATTTTGTTCATGGTCCAGTTATAGTATACATTGCAATAAGCATAATACAACAAAATAACTTTCTTGAATGTCCAAAACTGAATAATTTTCCTGAATACTATGAACAAGACACCAATAAGAGAAAAGCCTTTGAAGCTGAGCTAAAGATGCAGGGATGTAAAGTAATCTTAATCTAAATTCTGACAATGCTCTATGCTGTCATACTAAATCTGATGATACTCTAATGATTACATTTAGGGAGGTAGCCAAGGTGCCTCATTTATAAAAGCATTCCCACAAATGCCATGACACTAATTTTTCACATCAAATTATTCTTACCAAAATATCTTTCCTTAAGTGATTCTACACATGTGAAAAACTAAATGACGGAGAGTAAAATAAGTAACAAAAATGTATTGAAGATAAAAGGGAAATAATATCTACCTTGTCATAATTTTCTATCAAAATTTCCACAACAACATTGCAGAACTTGATATCCATAATGGCTGCCACAGTTTCCTCTTCAGGGCGCAGCAAAGTTGGACCAAAGCAGACTCCTAAATTGCTTACTGACATTAGGTTTTTGTCACTCTTTGCTGCAACACTAACAAAAAATATATGGTTTTAATACATTTTTCAAATGATTATTTCACAATTATTTTCAAAATATTACTTTGTCAAATATTACTGCTGTGAGTTAAAAATTACCATTTCATTTAAATGCAGGATAGTTTCATAATTAAACTTTTTTAGAATGATGAATTCAAATCATTTATGCAAAGAATGCTTGCCTTATTAATCTGATGACCTTCCAATTCAAACAATGTATTTTACTTCAAACCTGAATAAGCAGAAACAGGTTGGAAATTAAATGACTGAAAATTTCTTTGTATACCATATATAAAGTTCTTACATACATTTAAGATGGCGGCGGCGTGTGGAGTGGTGACCCGAAGCAGGGTGCATAAATTAAGTGAAATAAGCAGTAAAAACGCTGAAATATCAACAAAGGAAGTTATAGACAATAACTTTAGAACTTCAGGGACCAGCGCAAATGGAGGTGTAATTATTGCCAGTATGGAAGAACAGGAAACTACAGTTAATACTAATGAAGAACGGAAGCGCGAGATGCCGAGGTTATAGCTTCACTACAGGTAGTCATAAACATCTTAAATAAAGACTTAAAGAGAGCACAAGATGAAGTAAATAGCTTAAGAAAAGAAAATGATGAGCTAAAAGCAGAAGTGCGGGAAAATGCTCGTATTCAATGATAACAAAGAGAAAAAAATAGGACAAACATGACAAAAATGCAAACAGTGAGCAGAATGATTCCTGTAACATCCAGATATCAAACAAATATAGCATATTACAAGAATTGGGCAAGATCATGGATGAGGTTAACAACACACATGGAGCATATGAAGTTGTAAATAATAAATACATGTGGACGAATGCTAACGCCAAATCCAAAATGGCGCTGGAACGGAACAAAGTCAAAGCCGTTAAACGTGAAGTGTTACTAATGGGTGACTATGATAAAGCATGTGCAAGTGAAGGATGTGGATATTCTTGTGTTTCGTGGTATAAGGGCTGGACAACTACAAAAGAAGATTCATGATATAAATAGTGATGTGAAACATCCAGAAATAGTGATGCTACATGTTGGTACCAATAATATTCGGAACTCGAATAATCCAGATGAAGTGATGGGCGAAGTGTACGACACCATTAGAGAAACAAAGAAGAAATTCCCCAGGGCGTGTGTTGTGGTGAATTCTGTGATAAAACGTAGGGATGTTCATGAACGATACATAAACAGCATCAACAGTAATTTGCGTTGGGCTTGCCAAAGTTTGAATTCAGTGTACTGTGATGTAAATAAGTTTATAGACTACAGTTGTCTAGGAAGAGATGGGTTACATCTGAATTTCAAGGGTTCATATTTGCTTAGCAAAGCCATAAGTAGAGTGGTTCAAATATGTAAACAACACCAGGGAAACTAAATGATGGTTCAGGTGGTGATTCAGTCACGATATCACATAGTAGTTCTGAGGTGGTAAATACTAGCTGTAAAATTAGTAACAATAGTAAATTCAACCTATCAATCTTCCACCAAAACATCCAAAGTTTAAGGAACAAAAAGTGTAATATTGAAGTACTATTAACATCTGCTTTAAAAAACTCTACAGCAATTTGTTTAACGGAACATTGGTTGGGAGAAGATGAAACTGGGTATTTTAATATACCTAACTATGTGCTAGCATCTTCCTTCTGTAGGTCAAACAAGAAAAATGGTGGATCATGTATATATGTAAATGAATCAGTTAAATTTAGGGAGATTGTTATGTTTAAATACTTAAACCAGGAGGAACACTTTGAAACCAGCATGTGTGAACTATTAGACAGCAAACTAATTCTTATTTGTGTGTACCGAAATCCCACAAGCAATACCAAAATTTTCCTTCAAAACTTAGAAATCATTTTGGACTACTTTAAAAAGACAAAAAAATCTGTAATTATAGTAGGGGACATGAATATAAACTATTTAACAGAAAACGCAAATAAAAAGCAGATGCAAAATCTCCTTAATATGTATGGAATGGAAAACATAGTGCTAAATATAAAGAAGTGGAAATATGAAATTCAGATTTTTGACACAGCCCTGTCAGATCATTACACACAAATGTTAAAATTGGTTGTCCCAGTAGATCAGCATAACCCAAAACAGAATGCGAAAAAAAAAAAATACTCAAAAAGGTTAGACTTGCTAATGATGACAATCTAAGCTATCTAAATTTTCTATTAAGTACAGAATCTTGGAAGAGCGTGTACACTGAGCGAAATCTAAATGATGCCATGAATGCATTTTTGGACACATTTGATTTTCACTTTGTATCAGCCATACCAATGGTTAAAGTAGCAATGAACAAGCTAGGTAATAAGTGGATCACAACAGGAATCCGCAAATCTGGTGATACATTAACATTCTTGAGCAAATTCATGAAGGAAAACAAGACTACACCGGAGTTTAAGGCCTCTTACATAAAATATCGAAATATATATACTAAAGTTATAAGAGCAGCCAAAAAGTTATATAATGATGAAACAATAAATAAAGCAGTTAATAAAACTACATCCATATGGCAAGTAATTAAGCACGAAATAAAAACCAAATTGAAAGAAAATTACCACCTAGAAAATAATGGCCAAAAAGTAAGTGATCCTAAACAAATTTCGGAATTATTCAACCAGTTTTATTCAACTGTAGTGGAGAAACTGTTAAATACTCATTCTCTAGGAAAGAAGGAAAAATTAAGTGTAAAGAAAAATGAACATAGCATGTTTTTATTTCCAGTAACAGTTGAGGAAGTTAAAGATGTTATAAAAGAATTGAAGAATAAGAAATCAGTAGGAATAGACGGTTACTCTGTGTCATAAAGCATTGCTCCTTATTCCTAATTGAACCACTGACGTACTTGATAAATCTTTCACTTTCAAGTGGGACGTTCCCTGACAGGTTAAAAAAAAGGTAAAGTGAAACCCATCTTTAAAAAAGGTAACAAAGGGGAGGTAGGAAATTACAGGCCAATTTCCATAATTTCAACTTTTGCAAAGATCTTCGAACAAATAATGTATAAAAGAGTAACAAGCTTTTTGGAAACATTTAAAGTAACTAATGACAATCAAAATGGTTTTCAAAAAAATAAATCAACAAGTTCTGTAATGATGAATTTCATTGAACAAGTGTATGAAACACTAGATAGTAAACAATTAGGGCTAGGCATTTTTCTAGATCTTACAAAGGTGTTTGATCTGGTTGATCACAAACTTTTACTAGAAAATTATACTCGTATGGCATAAGGGGGTTAGCTTTAGATTGGTTCAGATCTTATCTGGAGAATAGAGAGCAATCGGTGGATCCCCAGGAGATAGACATTACCATTGTGCTACGGGGGCCTCAATCGGTGGAAATAGAGTATTTTGATAGCGAAACGAGTGAAGTTAAAACTCAGATTTCAAGTAGCGCTATAATGAAATATGGGGTCCCTCAAGGTTCGGTGCTTGGGCCTCTTTTATTTATAGTGTAGATTAATGATTTGGCAGATAATGTAGAAAACAGAACAGATATAAATGTTACACATTTTGCAGATGATACAAATATTTTTATCAAAGGGGTGAATAAGGAAGGGGCAGATGTACATATTGAAAATAGTCTAAAATATATTAAAAAATGGTTTAGTGCCAATATATTAATATTGAGTAACGAGAAAACAGCAGCCCTAAGCTTCTATAATAAAATGAGTGAAAGTCAATTGTATCCAAAATTAATGCTGGGACAAGACCAAATACATTATGTAAAAACTATCAAATTTCTGGGACTAATACTAGATGAAAATTTAAGTCGGGAAACTCACATAGAGACATTGACGAAAAAACTTAGTAAAATGTGTTTCTTAATCAGGGCAATTACAGGCATGTTGAGCTTGAAAGTTCGGAGAGTAGTGTACTTTTCATATATACACAGTTTGTTGGCATATGGTATAATTTTTTGGGAAAATTCTAAAGACAGTATAAAAGTATTCAGATACCAAAAGAAAATAATTAGAATCATAGCAGATCTCTCAAGCACAACTAGTTGTAAGCCATACTTCAGTAAATTAGGTATCTTACCTCTGCCAAGTATATACATATACGAAACTCTTGTACATATGAAAGCAAGCCTAAGTTTATTCAAAACAAATTCTAAAATTCATATACACAACACTAGAACAAAGAATAATTTATTTGTGAAGGCACACAAAACAAAGATGTATGAAAATAGTTTCACATATGCTGGCTTACATCTTTACAATAAGCTACCTGAATCTATAAAAAAGATTGAATCACAACATCAATTTAAGAAATTGTTATTAAACTTCCTTAGAGCCAATAGCTTCTACAGCGTGGATGAATTTTTAAATTTATAAATATTTAGTTAGCTACCTTAATTATAAATATTGTACTTAGTTTTTAATTTGAAGTGTCCTATAACATATACATGTTTTAATGGATGAATCAATACATTAAAGCAAATCAAATTAAACCAGCATTTAGTGGCAATTTTTATTTACGGGGTACTTTAAAACACAAAATGACATTCATCTTACAGGATAAGGGAAAACCCTGGTAAAAACCTTATCCAGGTTAATTTACCCTAACCGAGATTCGAACTCAGGACCTCTTGAATGTGAGGCAGACATGCTACCACCTATGCTACCGAGGCGGGCATCTTGTTTTGTGATTATGTATACTTAACTTACCATCCATGGGCCTTTGATAAATTCAAAAAAGTCTTCAAAAAACAAAACATTCAACTAGCTCCAGTGAACCATTACTCCTTAAAAAACCTAATTTGCTCAAACATCAAAGATGCCATTCCATCTAACAAAAAATCTGGGATATATCAAATTGAATGCTGTGACTGTAGTCAAATTTATATTGGAAAAATCAAAAGAAATTTAGAAACAAGAGCAAAGGAACACTTTAGGAACATAAAATACAAACAATTAGAAAAATCAGCAGTTGCCACGCATTTTTGGGGAAAAAACCATAACATAAATCCAGAACCAAAATTACTAAAACATACAACAGGAAAACAAGAACTGTCCACATGGGAACAAATCTTTATTTCAAAAAATAGGAACAAAGTATTCAATTTCGACATCCTCCAGAAAGATTTGTTCAGCAAGTTCCTCGAACCGCCACCAGAGCAGACTGATGACAAAATATTGCCAGCTACACCAAGGAGAACCAGTCGATGTCCAGCTGAAGATAGAGGGAAGGCCTCTGAAACTAGTTCCGGGAAAATTTTAAAGTAAGTGTTGTTTAGTGTCATTAATTGACTCCCAATTAATTTAATGTATACTACTGTTAGCTATGAAGAGTTCACTTTTCAAGCTGCAGCATTTCTGAGTGTATTATGCACTTACAACTATACATACATTCATGAATATGATTGTACCTCCTTGTATTTTACAGCTACAACAATACAATAATTTCTTCATTGTTAGCTTTCTACTTACTTTTTTAAATGTCTTATGATGATTTCCAACATCTCCCTGTTTTGCTGTGGCAGTCTATGTATTAACGTGTGGACGTCATTGACTCTCTGTGCTCGTGTTTCTTGTTCTGTCATAAATGAATGAAGGAAATCATTTAAAAATAATGAAAACTTTACAAGTAGTATCAATTCATTTATTTTATAAGCAGATCTCTAACAATTTTATGCTTGAAATGCCGATTTAGTAACATCTAAAGATACAACAGTAATTTAATCTTTACTACCTGCTCTATTCTACCCTTTTTACCAACAAAGTGTACTTCAGTAGTAAGGAAGCTTGATAAACATGCTCTCCAATACATTAATAACAAAACAGCAGATTTAAGGGCAAACATATGTCACATTTTTATTTTTATTTTAAACATCTTTTGAATTCAGTTAAAAAAAAAAAAAAAAAGTGTGAATGTGTGCGTGATCTAATGATTAAAACAGAAAAATCTAAAGTACCAGCAACCCAACAAACACACCCAGCACACCATCACGATATGTTCCAAAGGAGAACAGCCACCGATAGGACCATTGCAGTCAAAGGCAGGGTATAAATGGAATAATAAAAAAAAATCAGTAGAATATTCTGCTTAACTTCTGGTTGCAACTGCTTAAATAACACACCTTCATAGAATAAATGTTTGCCCTTTGTTCACTACATTTGCCCTTTGCAAGCAACCACGGATAGGAAACATTTAATATTCCTATGAATAAGGACTGATACAATGAAGCACAAAATTAATAGAATTTGGAGTCGAATTAGTACTCAATGCTCCATATATTGCAAGGGTTTACCTAGAACATGTTTCGTTAGGACCATCCTAACGAATCTACATTAGTTGAGGATGTTAGGAAGGTACTAATGAAATGCATTCTAGGTAAACACTAGCAATATATGGAGCATTTAGTACTAATTTGACTCAAAATTATATTAACATTAGCTCCAAAAATCCAAGGAGCTATTCAGACTCAACTAACCTTTTATTACTTGAAACATGAGGCATCTAAGATTAAGAGCTTTAGGAAACAACAACACTTTATTATAAGCTAAAAAGTTAATAATTTTAAAAATTGATATTCAGCATGCCAGCTGAGTAGCAGTTTCTTCCATACTTAGCAAATAACTGATATCAGAACTGAAAAATTCAATGCCTTAGCTAGGATTTGAAGCAAATAACTGTTTTTAATATATAAAAAATGTAGAACTATAACATACTTGCAGCTGCAATGAAGCCATTGTGATAACGAAATGTCATTAGTGGTTCTGGTAGGTTTCTCAAGTAAGTCTTGAGTGCACTGGTAATAGTTTTGCTCTCCCATTCATATTGATCGTCTAAGCTACTCAATTTGTCTGCTTTCCGCCTGTCAAGGCCCATTGTTAAAAGTTTTGATACTTTGGAACTCACTCCTACAACACGATACAGTCCCTGCTCTTCCAAACCTGCAAACAGAAACCAATTAATGTATACAGGATTAATGTCAGCTTTCCTGTTAAGTCATTACAAGTATTTTAAGATATAATGCAATGAAAGAGGAAGGAGATGGGAGAGAAAGATGCAACTGTATTCACTACCATACATCTTATTATTCTCTCTGTACTTTTAAGGTAGGGGCAAAATGTAACATTTATAGAATGGGTAGGCTGAATTTCCTGTAAATGTATCATTATTAACACTGGCCTGCGAAGAAAGAAAGAAAAAAAAAACTCTGGCAAATGGTTGAGAGGTGATGTAACTTCATTTAGGTGTATTAATTTCAAATATGTAAACCGTTTTTGCCTATCATGTACAATTTTTTTGATATTTGAAATTGAAATTTTACATATTATTGTAATTTTGATAGAAACACCATAATAGAGAATATATGTAATTTTAATGAAACATGATCAAATTGCAATGAATATACAAAAAAGTAATGTGTACATTGCCAGAATGTATGAATCTCACTACAAGAAGACCAATGTTTGCTGCACTTTGATGTGAATGAATGTTGTATTGATTTGCGTTGTGATTCTCAGTAGTATTATCTTGCACTAGACACCAATGGTAAACTGACATCATGGCGACGTCCCATCGCCACTGATATTTTCGTTCTTGCTTTTTTATATCTTGATAGAAGCTCTCGCTATGTTCCTTACTGAATACTCCTAAATTTGCAGGAAAATAATCTAGATGACTGCACAGGAAATGTAATTTTAAGCTCATGTGGCAACCCCCAATTTCTGGAAGTTGTACAGCATGCTTTTGACAATCTGTTGATATTACACAAATATAAATATATGTAACAAAAGGCTTCACTTATCTTAAGAAAATGGTGTTAATTCTTCTCTCCATTAGAAAGAAGAATTAACACCATTTTCTTAAGATAAGTGAAGCCTTTTGTTACTTTTGTCTATATTTATATTTGTGTAATATTCATTGCTTCACTGTAGCTAGCTTCATTTTCTACGTAATCCGTCGATAGTTGACATCTTTAACATTACTCAGGAATACGTAAAATATGAAGCTATTAACAGTGAAGCAAACAAATATACCCAAATATAACAAAACAATGTTGCAATTGTTCCTAATAAACTCATTAACGATGTATAAAACCTTTTTAAACCACTTCTTGAACTGTAAAAACACTTAAGCTCCACTTACATTTAAAATTAGGACATGTTTCAAGGACCCCATATCCTCATCATCAGCTGATGTTCGACTAGTTCTTCAGGTGACCGCCTCTCTCTCCTGGCACTGTTCAATGAGTTGAATGACGTCATCTACTATTGGTATTTCAAAGTTCATGGCTCTCTTTTTATTCTTAAAAATATGTATATTTTCGCAAACTGTTAATTCCCAATACTTTTTTGCTGGTACCAAAAGTTTTATGTCTTTGGAAATATTAGTATGATTATTTGACCAGAAATGATGGACTATGGCTGATTTATCTGTCTGTTTGTATTTTATGCATCTCATGTGTTCTTTCATCCTTGTTTCTAAGTTTCTTTTTGTTTTTCCAATATATATTTCATGGCAATCCTCCCATTTTACACTATGAATTCCGGATATTTTGTTGGTCGAGTTCCAGCTAATGATGAGAGCAAAAGCTCTTGAAACATGTCCTGTGAAAAAACAGTGTGAGTGAAGGACGCAGTGTGTCAATATCTTCTCAATTCACTTTTGTGCAATTTGTGTAATTTGACAAAAAAGTTCATAGTTCCACCACCAGAGAGAGCAGACAACAACAGATGCCAGTTGGAAAGAGATTGAAAATGGAGGCCAGGGCCTTTGAAACTAGTCTCTCATAAATATATGAAAAAGTAAGTGACGAGTGTCAATAAACCAACCACAAATAATTTTTATAGGAATTATTTCTATTGATTACTTGGAAAAGGGTAAAAGTATCACTGGTGACTACAATGCAAGTTACTGCAACGTTTGACTGATGAGGTGAAAGGGAAAAGACCTCATTTGGCAAAGAAAAAAAAAAAATCTTGTTTCTCCACGACAATGCTCCGGCCCATTGTTCAGTCATTGCAATGGGAAAAATGTGCGAATTAAAGTTTCAATTGCTTGAACATCCACCCTATTCACCAGAGCTAGCACCCAGTGACTATCACCAGTTCCCGAAACTCAATCATTTCTAGGAGGACGAAGATTTCACAGCAATGAGACGTCATTGATGAGAGGTCATTGATGCAGTAAACAGCTATTGTAACAACCATGATAAATCACACTATAGGAATGGATTATTTAAATTAGAACACCTATATGCCTTTCTGGAGGTTATGTTGAGAATTAGAGAAAAAAAAATGTTAAAATATTTTTTTTATTGTGAGGCCCAGGACTTATCTGCTGACCCTCATATTATGCAATGTTTAGGTGCTAGTGCAATAAGTCAAAGTGTACCCAGAGAAATGATGGGCATCAACACCAAAAAAGAAATGACATGAGAGTGCATTATCCCTGTAAAATATACTACTATATCACTATTACATAAAATTTTACTTACCTCTACTTTCCAAAACTTCTATACATCTTTTTACAAAACTAAAGCCTGTTTCATCCAGGACCCTTTCTTCAGTTTTTGGTATCTTCCCTGGCATAGAATATGTCTGTAATGCAAGAAACATATTCATATCGCAAACTCTAATATAATATGAGCAAATAGTTAATCTCGTGCAATATTAATTTCTACAGAACAGCAAGTCAATTCTTGTGAGTTAGAGTAAACAACAGGTGCATCAACAGCATGCAAGAATCAAATGATACTTTGGAAAAACATTTACAGTAAATAGTGCAGAACTTTGGAGGTGTGCACCGAACTTTCCCTTACCTAAGATAATATTGTACAGTTCTGAGGTATGATATGCATCTGGTTAGAGTTGCACAATTTTATAATATGATAAATACAACAGTAAACTTTAATTAAAGCTTAGCATTTATGTACTAAATTTTCCTATACTCATCCTATTGTGAATTAAACAAAAGATTGTTAATTAGTTAATTATTTAAAACATACAGGAAAGTATTTCAAATAAGCCCTTATAGCATTATACAATATGCCACTAAACAAACAACAGTGAAATTATCAATCATTTGCTGTCCAAGTTTCCATAGCAACAATGTACTTATTTATTGCATATAGGAGGCAATTAAGAAAGTAAGTTCCAAACTTTTTTACAGAAAACATTTTACTGTAGTGACTTTTATTACATATCCTTGAAAAGCACACCCTTTCAGCTATTCAATCTTTTGTTATATTGCTTCACAAGCTTCGAAATCCTTTGAGGTTTTTCCTTTGTAACATTATGGTCGTTACCCACTGTCGGTATATATCGAACCAGGCAGCCCAAAGAAATTTTGTGCTGTCAGGTTGCCGCTTTGCTAGCCCATCTCACCCTGCTTCGTCCCTCAGGCACTATATAAGCCCCTCTCATTTGAGCAAATGGGGAGTCTGTCCAATTTGGGCAGTCTGTTGGCAGGACAGGGAGTCTCTGGAGCAGTATGGCAGTAGTGCCAAAAGAGGTCAGTTATAACAGTCAGTCGACGGAGCAGTATGGTCTAGTACTAGAAACTCAAACCTGCCACAGCTACGGAGGGATACAACAGTCTACAAGGAAAAGGAGTATTACAGAATGAAAGCTAGGTGACAACCTATGTTTGGTCGTTCGAGAGAATTTCGCCAGGGCATTATGGTAAAATACCTACCAGTGGATTGGCATTATGTGAATGTCAAGGGAGGCATTTGCAGATGGAAGGTTCCAGACACCAAGATGTCTACTGCTTCAACTCGTAAAAGCCAAGTTCAGGGTGAGAGAGTTTCGAACTGTTTGTTTCAGACATTTGCTTGAGTTTTAATCACACTTATTTGAGAGAAATTTTTGGACTAAGTTACAACACAATTGCAGTATGATTTTTCTGGGTCATCCATAAAGAATGACTAAAGCCTCATTGCAATTTACGCCACAGTTGAATGCGTCTTGTGAGGGGACAGCTCTGTAGAATGCCAGGGTTTTAGGCAAGCTGTTTCCTCCAGACCAAAGTTGAATGGGAGAGCCGTGATGTCAAAAGGGGGATTTTCTCTGAATGTATATATTTGAAGGATTATTTCATGTTTGGTGAACATTCTGAAATTTTGAATCAACTGTAGTTTTATTCAATTCTGAATATAACTTTAGAAATTTATATATATATATATATATATATATGTGTGTGTGTGTGTGTGTGTGTGTGTGTGTGTGTGTGTGTGTGTGTGTGTGTGTGTGTGTGTGTGTGTGTGTGTGCGTGTGCGTGTGTGTGTGCGTGCGTGTGTGCGCGCGTGCGCGTGCGTGCGCACGTGCGTGTGTGTGCGTGCGTGTGTGAATAATTATTACTATTATCACAGGGTCAATCAATGGCATCCTTTCTTAGTTTATTTTGATGTATAAATCTTTGTCCTTTTATATGTTATACAATTCTATATTTCCCAAATGAGCAGCATTTTTTCAAAACTTGATAGATGCAAAATTTTACAAAATTGAGTTATATATTGTATCGGCATAATTTTCACCTTCTGCATCATCCTGTGAAATCATATTTTACAAAATTTGATTCATGTCCAGTGTAGAAGGTAAGGAATACTAGCAATTTTTTTCAAAACTCGATAGATGCACTTGTTCACTTAAAGCAAAAGTCAATAGATGCAATTTTATGATTTTAGATCCAGCGTGTAGCAACCTCAATTCTATGAAACGCATATTGGCATTGACTGCCATCTAATGTTGCGATTCTTGGAATTCTCAATAATTTCTGCAAGCTTTGTACTCTGCTGCACCATTGGCAATAACTGTGAACTCAGGTTGTGCGCTTGTATCTCACATTCATTTCTGAAAGCTTTTTTACACTTACATGGCATTTGTATTCTTAGTTGAGGCACTGCACTGTACTACGCACAATGGACAGCAGCTCAGATTGTGAAACTGTACAGTCGTAGAATGCATGGGAGGTAGGAATTGCAGAAACAAGTAAAGGAAATCAAAATGCAAGTCAAGGAAAGCACATACTCCAGCAATTTCATGTTCACATGGTTTCAAGTGCACTCCATGAAATTCTAAAAGTAAAGGGCATAAGCACTGTGATGTAGCTGATTTAACTTATAATGATATAAGTGGATTTCACTAACATCTTTCTGTGCTCAATAAAATAGATCAAGAAAAATTCCTTATGAAATATATGAATATTGCATTTCCTAATTGCAGAGTGGTGAAGAAAGAAGCAGACTGTAAGCATTAAATACAGTGTGAAAACTACTGATGGTCAAGTATTGTCAGTATGTGCTGCAAGCTTCCAAGGAATCACAGGGGTGTCAAAAGATAGATTATCTCTCCTGGTTAGAAAATTTCGCTTATCTGGGAATGCGCCAAAGGAAACCAGAGGAGATCACAGAACAGGAATATTACAGAAGGGCATTTCTGCTGCTATAAAGCAGGACATAAAGAAGTACAGATGTAGAAAAAGTCATTATGAAAGAGCAGAATCAAGGAGAGGATATTTACCTCCAGAACTTAATATCAGAAAAATGTGGACCAACTTTTGCAGCAAAAGAAGATTAAGAAGTCCACCAGTCTGCTCATTGTCCAAATATAAATACATATTTTACAACTTCAATGTTTCATTCTGTACAACACACACTGACACATGTCAACCTGCAAAATGGGACTGATGAAGATTAAGACAGAGGCAGTGTGTAAAAGAAAAATGAACTAAGAACAAAGACTGCACAAGCTATTGAAAGAGGAGAATGCCAAAGCAAATGCTATTCGTTTTGATATACAGCAGAATCAACCACTGCCTAAACTTTCTGTTAGCAAGGTATTCTATGCAAGGCAGGTATGGCTGTATAACCTAAGTATAATGATTTCATCTAAAACCCATAACAAAGATGATGTTTCCTTGTATATATGGTTGGAAACTGAATCTGCTAAAGGCTGCAACCAGGTTGCCTCAGCTTTGCACCACTTCTTTTTGGAACTGGAAGAAATGATGTCAGAATTTTATAAGATGTACTAGAAGATACTAATAAATACAACTCAATTGGAAAATTTAATGGCATGGCGGCATGTTGACCATGGTAGCTCAATGGTTAAGAGCGACTGGGTGGAGATCAGGAGATCCTGGTTAAAATTCCGACCATGGCATTGAATTTTTCAGTCTAACTCTATCCAAAACCTTAGCCTATACATGAGTAGTGTGGAAGAACGTTTAATATCCATCAATTAACTTAATAAAAGGTATTCTCTTTATAAGAATCCTTGAAGACCTGGTAGTATTATTTGTCATACATGCCTGAAATCCTCTGATATCACAACAAACAAATATTAACGCAAGAACACCCCTTTCTAAGTTATATATAGAATTTTATCATTTTTAAAATATACACAAAATATAAACAGAAACTGATACAACTATGGGAAATAGCGCACAGCTATAGAATGCAAATAAGATAAACAATTTACATGATGAAGTTGACTTCCCAATTCATGTGATAAATTTTAAATCTGCACCCTAAGTATTGTGTTGCAACCCAATTAAGGAGAACCAGCATTGTGATGGAAGATGGATACACAGATAAACTCTGGCCTAACACAGGACTCTATACCAATTAACATGGCATATCTGAGTCTATAATTTCATGTTATAATTCAATAGAATTAATGCTTTATCATGTCCATGGTGAAAATACTGTGACTCTGTGGGTTCGTAGAATTAAAAGTCGGAGTTGCAGAAATTAAAATCATTCTTTATTTCCATAGAAATACACTGTTCAATTCTCACCTAACAACATTACATCACATACACACAGTCTACTAAGGTTGATGATAATAACAAACAGCATTTTGATTACATCAGCTCTCGTTACAACAACACTCTACAGCTGTTTACTGCTTACGACTCTCGCGACTCACTCTTGGCGAGTCGTCACCTTCTTAAATACCTCATTGATGAATTCTAGATATTTTCGGAACAATAAAGAAACCGAAAAATCTCTATCAATCAAGATGTCACCAGAAATTTCCATTTATTTCAGTTTGTTTGTTTCGGCAGACCTTTATCTTGCACTATCTTTAACTGCTTATGCAAGCTCTTTATTACCATGAAACACTATCCGTCTGTTATCTATTTGCGCCGAAACTTTTATGCTCGTCGCGACAATATGCAAGATTGAAATTTCACACAAAGCATAAAAACAACTCCTTTGCTAACAGTAAAACCTGAAGCTAATAAAAGCAAAACATTATAAATATATCAGTAAAATATAATATCTTTTTACAAACTTCATGTATCTTTTTAAGAAACATGAAATTCTTCACAGATTACAGGACTAGTTTCAAATACTTATTTGCATAGGCAGTTGATTTAATTTAGTCACAAAAAGGCCTCTCCACTTCTATACATTTTATGGGCGAATTGTAAAGGTTGGTAAACATGCTATTTACATGCCATCCCATAAAATACATAACTAGAGAATAGGGAATCCAATTCAGCATAAAGTAAAATGGAATTTATGATAAACGTAGAAGTATGAGGTCCTGTGTACACTTATAGAAATAACAAGTGAACCACATCTGATAAAACAATTGCAAAACTTACTTCATTATTGTATTTGGATCAAAAGGGAAAGTCAAAAATAGAAGGCATTGACAAACTGAAGCCAGTTTGGAACTTGCTGTGCAACATAATTTCTAATGCGACTGGTATTTTTCACACATCTGCTTCACTTTCGTACCTATTTTGAGGACATGTTTCGCAAATCATCGTTTGCATCCTCAAAATAATTTCTAATATTTTGGCACACTCCTTATAATATTTTGCACTCTGGTTACAGATTTAATGGAATTTAAAATAAGGGTACCCCAGAACACTGTTAATATGGAAAAAAAAAGCCCTTTTAATAGTACAAATTAACAACGTTAGTTTCAGACCAGCAAACCATGTAAGTGCACTATAGCATGACTTCCTTTTAGAAGTGAAAAAGATAAAAGTGCATTTGGAAATATATTGTTAATATGAAAAATGAATAAGATTATTACATGCTTAGAATAGCTATATGACTGTAAAACAAACCAAATAGGAAAATTAGAATTTACACAATTAGAACTTATTGCCATCTGCCTTTAATTTCATCTAATTACATCCATGAATGAGCCAATATTCCTTTCTTCAATATTTTAAATTAAAAATGTGATTACTACCAACATTACACAACATGGACACAAAGTCTACAAACACAAAGAAATGCCTATTTTGTATCAGTATCTTTGGAAGATGCCAAAAAGATATATATATATATAAATAAATAAATACCAGGTTTGGTATTTATTGGAATTTTCGCTTTCAAGTTATACTATTCACCCACATATGCATGCAAATTAACAGATGAGCTTTTTGTGGATAGAGTCAACATGAAAAATTCAATGACATGGCCAGGATTTGAACCATGGATCTCGTGGTTTCCGTCCAATCGCTCTAACCCATTGAGCTACCATGGCCAACGTGCCGTCCTGACATTAAATTCTCCAGTTGACTCTTATATTACCATTATTTTTTTATCTCGGATACGAGAGCCATTAGTGGTTTACCGGGAATATATGAGTCAACTGGAGAATTTAATGTCAGGACGGCACGTTGACCATGGTAGCTCAATGGGTTAAGCGGCTGGACGAAGACTAGAAGATCTGTGATTCAAATCCCAGCTATGGCATTGAATTTTTCAGTCGACTCTACATTTCCATACTTAAGCCTACACATGGCCAGTGTGAAAGAACAATCAATTTCCATTAATTGACCTAATAGTGGTTAACTATAAAGCCCGGGCCTTAAAGTACTTACACGTTGTAAGTCGCCATTAATGTAGTTGTCTCATGGTTTATGAGTACTCCTAAGTGGTTTACCAGGAAAAACATGAGTCAGTTGGAGAATTTAGTATCATGTCGGCACGTTGGCCATAGTAGCTCAGTGGTTAAAGCGGCTGGATGGAGACCAGAAGATCCGTGGTTCAAATTCCGGCTATAGCATTGAATTTTTCAGTCTGACTCTACGTTTCCACACTTTAGCCTACACACGGCCAGTGTGAAAGAACAATTAATTTCCAGCACTAAAGATAACACAGCTAACAAACATTAGATGCTCTTATTTTTCATTGTTATCAGCTTACATGATTTACCACTGATAGTGCCAAATGCAGGCAGTGTTGCCACCAATTTTTTAATGACCCATGTTTGATGTTGGCAAAAAAAGCTAGTGTTAAAATCACTAGAGTAATATGGGTCCTATGCTCATACTTCATTAAAATAACAAGTTATCATTAACTGCAAAATCCGACTTACTCACCAGTTCTTAGTTTTTGTATAAGGAGTTAGTCCCATATGCATACTTGTCAACTTCCTGAACCGAAACCCATAGAACTTTCCCTCATCCAACAAAGCACAATTTTACAATGTTATGAAATGTAGAATGCCTAAAACATTCTTCTTCTTTCTCTATTTCTTATTCCTTTTTACACATCGGGTTTGATGAATAGAAACTCTGGATCAGATACAGTAACCAGGATGGGTGATCAACCCGATGCCTAGTATGAGAATGAGAAAAGGTGACAGAATGAGGGCAAATAAAAGAAAGGAAAGATAAAATGAAGCAATTGATGGAATGATGGTGAAGGAAATCAGAGATCTCTGAGAAAACCCGCCCCTATGCCATGTTGAGCACCACAAATTCCACAAGTGGTTGTGTGAGATCGAACCCAGGCTGCCTTGGTGAGAATCGAGCAATTGAGCAATCACAGTGCGGCCAGCTTAAAATATTCAATGAAGTAGATGTACAAAACTTCTGTGTAAAATAAGGGAAACTCCATTTAATAAGAATGCCGCATTGGTAGTGTAGATGGCAGCAAGTCTGCCTCACGTTCAAGAGGTCCCGAGTTCGAATCTCGGTCAGGGTGAGATACCTGGATAAAGTTTTTCCAAGACTTTTCCTTATCCTGAAAGACAAATGTCGGGTAACTCTAAGCTCTATGGACATGGGGCTCATTTGAGCATCATTTCACCCACTTCATTCATCGTCCGATATACTTAACGTTGGAGGAGCTAAATAACAAAAAAAAAGTAATAATAAGAATCCTAGAGAAATTCTAGTACTGCTACTAAAATTCTTTCTTGTATCACAGATAAAATATGGTAGCAGAGAATAGTGTTTCCAGTGCTATACAGAAATGCATAATATCTTAGGCATCATGCCTTGAACTAAAACCAAAACCTGTCCCAAAATATGTGAAATTTGTATTCCAATGGGAAACAATGCTTCACACCGTTCATTATTTGAATGTATAAAATAAGCGATAATATATGCAATGTAGTGTCAAACTTTTCTACTCATGCTTCACTATTTCACTCACTCTAAAAGTTGTGCTATGTCATAGTGTTGACATCTGTACACACTTTAAGGAAGGATGGAGTATAATGTGGTACATTCAGGCTATTATAATCTTATGTTAGCAAGAAATCTTACATTACTATCATAAAATGATTAAATTATATATTTTAAATATTAAAATAAATAAATAAATATTAAAATTTATAAATTATAAATTTAAATTAAAAATAAATGTTTTGTCAAGTCTATGGTGAAAAACATTCTGAATCACCCGAAAAAAACCATACAAAAGGCATCCATTGGCATAAAGTCGTAACAAGCCTCCACTTCCAAAAATCTGGCAAGTATACATATGGTATTATTGGTTTCATCCTTATTTATTAAACTTGTTAATGTTCTTCCTTGAAAAGCAAACCGCAGCTCATTTTGATTTGGGCAGTATTAAAACTAAGCCAGATATCAGCAGTGCAAGAGTTTATATTTAACTAGGTGTTATTTCTTAATAAAAACCTTGTCCTGATTAACTAGACAATTCAAACATTATGTAGACATAAAATCACAAACTATAATTTTCTGACAAGCTGTAACATCAATTCTGGTCAAGTGTTTAAAGGCAGATGAACAATCATGAAATAATTTGCATATGTCCCAAGTAGGTTATTTGTTTATACAATAGAGCTTTACAAAAGTAAATATGAAACACCTGAATAAGTTGCTTTTGTTAAAAGAAGATATGATAACATAATATGTGCCCTGTTCCCAGTAATGAATAATGTGAAAAGAGTAGTTACTTGCAGACAGTGAACATGAAGCTACATACCGCATGCTGCCGACTATCTTCACTTACAGGTTCCTTGCCATCCATTACATCCATCCATTGTTTACGGTCCTCCTCTGATAATGCCTGCAATGTGTAAACAACACCAGGCCTGCAACAAGTAATGAAAATAACAGGATGGTTAATGGAATACAAATTAAACTGGAAATATTATAAATGAAAGGAAATATCATTTTATGAAACACTACTGAGGTCAAATGAAAGGCAAATGCAGCTTGTTAATAGTATTTTGATACTGATATTTGATATGATATTTTGATATTTATCTGTAAAGTCTCCATTACATTTTCACTACAATGATTTTGATATCTAACAATCACTATTATACATCCTGTACAAATACATGAAATTACTGACCCTAAGATTTACTCGCTGACTCAGGTCCCCTGGCCATAAGCCTTTGGCTTTCCTGAGTGGTTAGGTGTCATTTCTTCTTGACCTTTGCTTCTTTTGCCCTAATCCACTTTTCTCTTAACCTTTCTCCTATACATCTATTTTTCTTTTCACCCTTCCCCGTTAAGATGCGTAATGCCACTACGTCTTTGCTCACGCTGTCTCATTTCTTATCCCACATTTTTCTCCTGCAATTTGTTAACTCCTTACATTCTATCAGGTAATAAACAGTGCTCTCTTCATCTCCACAAAATTCACATATCCCTACCTCATTACTTCTCCACCCTTTTAGATATATTATTCCTACTCTCATCCATGCCACGCCTTCTCTTCCAATTTTGCCACATTGATCTATATAATTTTACCTACTCCATTCTGTCTTTAATTGCTTATAAAGTTTCAAAGATTTCTTTTCTTCTATACTTTACCAAACCTCCTGCCTACCTATGTCTTGTACCCTGGTTCTCAATTCCTTCCAAAAACAACTATGATTTGACTCCTCTGCTCTCCATAAATCTCCCATACCTATCTTTGATACCATTCTTTCCAATTCCGACCACCAACTATTTGTGTTCTTAATGCTTTTCTATTGCTTCATGCACAGATTCAATTTCCCTTTCTGCCCTCTAATACACTTATACCAGAATTTCAGTATTCTGTTAATAGTAAGTTTGACTCAAATACTGTACCATAATATGATTGTCAATGATTTAAAATACAACTGACAAAATAATCTGCTTTTTTGTTTTATTTTAAGCATTTATTTTATTTCTTCAATATTTTTATAAGTATTCTCTAAAATGAATTTCAATGAAGTTCAGTTAAATGGAAATTAACTGTTCTTTCACGCAAGTCATGTTTACGATAAGGTTGAAAAGGTAGAATCATATTGAAAAGTTTGATGACATTGCTGGGATTTGACTCAGGAATCTTTTGGTTTCCATCTCTTTGCTCTAACCAACAGTAGTTCATACTGTCATAGCAACATGCCAGTCCTATTGACCTCTTGTATGGTTAAACTATGAAGCCTGGGACTTCAAAATACTTATGCAGTGGCGATTGGGATACATCATCTTAAAATAATTTAAGACTCCCACATAGGACCTTCTTTTAAAAAAATCTGACTAAACAGAAGAATAAGCTTCTGTAAGAACACTTTGTAAAACAGTAGGTATAGAAAGCTATGAGAATGTAAGAATTAAGGATCTTGTATCCAGAGTACAAATGATTGGACAAATTTAGTAACAATTTTTCAATTACAAAACAAGTATTTTTGGTGAAATAATGATATCAAAATGTTTGGTGGACTTCTTCGTTCTACTGTAACTAAGTGCTAGATAAATTAAAACAAAATAAAATAACTGTGTTCTAATTAATACTGTGCAATACCTTTTTGCACAATAATTCACTATTGGCAGGATTATACTAACATATTAATAATATTTGAAGCAGAAACCACAGGTTTTCAATATTAGAATACAAGAGAGGGATGATAAAACTATAGAAACTATTAACAAGCATATTGGAATAAGGAATATAAGAAGTAATATAAGAACAAATATTTAATCATAAAGTAGAATGTTTAACACAAGCATAGAAACACAGAAATAGCTTCAATTAGAAAGGGTAGTTTGAGACCGGATGTCGAAACAATGAAACAAAGCAAGGTAAAAATTCCTGAGGAAAAAGTGCATTTACAGAAAGCAGTACCATTATGATGCCAAAGGGTCATACAACCCTTGGGGGGTGGATCCATGACTGCTGCATAGGTGGAGGTGAATCAAAATGACCAATAAGATGAAATCGAAGAAATAAATCCTCCCAATAAAATGCAGCGTAAACCACAAAATAGGTGTGAAATGCAGTAGGAATAGAAAAGGGGAGGAAATAGACAAACAAACCTAGAGAAAAAACTGAGAGTAGGACAGCAAGGAAAGCGTCACTCTGGTGTTTACAACAAAGGGGAGAAGAAGTGATTTGAAAGAAGATGTGGTGTACGTTTAGTATTTGATGAAGAGGTGATAGCAGAGTTATATTTTGAACGTAGTGCAATTAAGTAGTATTATTGACAAGGCAATGCAACGAGAGTGACAGCAAGTGAGGAAAACAAAGCAATATGACAAGCAATATAAGTGTGAATAGACAAGTCAGGAAACTGAAAGAGGACTTTTCATTGACTGGCGAGAACTGCTGGATCCTGAGAAAGAGATACCTGCCCAGTTATGCTCGGAGGATCTACCCAAAAGTCTGAAGACCCTGGCTTCTTTCAACTGGGAGCAATGAAAACTCTGGGGGTTTTTCCATAGGGCAATACCTGATTTCTTAAAAAGCCCCCTGTTGACAACAACATCAAGACAGGATGGAAGTGGATACGCAACTTACGCGTGTCAACCCCGCAGGGAAGACTACTGAAAACCTTGGTGGGGCCGCCTGGTGATCTAGCACACGTTCTACTAGCTATACAGGCTAGTACCCGGAACTTTTTAGGCAACCCTCTACCCCCTCCGGGCAGCCGTAGCCTGGCCGGAAGTACCCGATCTCCCGCAGGTGTCGGGAACACACTGCTCTCTCAAGTCCAACCCAATCCGAACAACGGGAGGGGCTCGTGCTCATCGATACATAATCCTAAATGAACATTCCCACTCCTTTTACCTCACCTATAAAGTCAAACAATCCATCCTGCCATACTGCACCAAAAGGACCACCGTCCAATAATTTCACACCCAAATTGGGGCCCAAGCTAATCCCACACCATACTGCAAACTATTATTCTATTTGTCTTCCAATTGCAGAATTAATTTTTGAGAGCAGCAGCTTCTCATTATACTTTATTTCATACAGGTTATTCAAATTTATATAATTTGTAAATCTATCCTGCATGCACAGATTTTATAGTTCAACTTACAGAGATTAATGAACGAAACCACTCAGACAAATCAAAATTAACTTATTTTACCTGTTCTCTGATGTGATGTCAAAACAAAATCTCTTCTCAATGGAGTCTGACATTCTTCTGACACATGATGCTAATATCATTGTATCAGCCGAATTCTGGAACATTAAATATTTCTATTTGTAATTATAGGTGCAATTGCCACCAACAAAGAACAAATAATGATATAATCTATTCTATATTATAAGAACTCTGCAATATGAACACACAGTCACACATTCCCTTACTCTATAAACAAATTATCATATCAAGTGATTAGTGCACTTATTAGAATATAGGAAAACGGAGAAACTTTCTTTTGTGCGACGCGAGAATATTTTCTAAGTACAAAGGTGCACGTATACGCATGCGCAAGCAGACGAACAGCCGGTTCTGGCGTTGCAGCCAACATAAGAAAGATATGTAAAACTTGTAGCCAACATCTGCAAAAATGCCCCAGACATAGGTGACACAGTCCGTGTGCAAAGGAACATGGTTTGAGCAGGCCAAGTTATCGCTCGGTAAAAGTTTGTTAATCATGCACTGCTTTCCACACAAACAATCCTACGACACGACGATAATGGAATACTACGTAGGAAATACATGTATGAGCTCACAGACTGTATCGGCTACTGCCGCGAAGTGTGCATGATGACAAATGACAAGTATACTGCAAGGGGGAAAATTGGCAGTCCCGGTCACGTCGTTCATCGATGAATGCAAAATAGGACGATGCAAAATTCATTGTGGGTGCGTCGTAGAGGGCGACGGATCTTGGGAATGATCGGCGTGGAAACGTATGAGGTGCGGATGACGATAAGCTCCAACAAAAGGAGCGATGCAAATACGCTTACAGTCTAATTGCAGCGCCCACGATGAAACTTGCATCGTCCTATTTTGCATTCGTCGATTTGAGCGACGTGACCGGCACCGCCACTTTTCCCCCTTGCAGTATACTTGGTGTCATTTGACATCATGTACACACTTTGCGGCAGTGGCCGAAACAGTCCGATACAGTCCGCGAACTCTTACATTTAGTCTGCTAGATAATGTAATTTCGGGAAAAGTAAGACAGTTGGCAACATTGCTTTCAGTGGAGAAACAACCATAGTTTGGCTGCACTGAATTCTTCAGTATGGCTACATTACGCAGTACGTAAATAAACAAACAATTAATAACGTTAAAAGAATGCCCTCCAACACAAAATGGCACTAAAAGTAAAGAAATTATATTAAAAATCATGGTTGTATACAAAAACATCAAAAAGTGCGAAGGAATTAGAAAAAAATTGCCATGTCGCATATTAGAAAGAAGAGCCAGGAAAACTTTAACACTTTGTTTTGATCTCAATAAAGTGCATAAAATGTTGAGCATTTTTTAAAATGCTATAAAGACAATAAACTTATTATTAATAAGAGAAAAAGTATCACTGTAGGTTTCCATCATAAAGTCAACAAAAATGTAAGTTTCCCTATATATGCTTAGAGAATGAATCAGTAACTACTACAGATAAAATTAAATTTCTTGGAGTTTGGGTAGATAGTAATCTAGATTGGGGAACTCACATTGATGCTTTATCCAAAAAAACTATGTCAAACTAGTTTTGCACTATATACTTTAAGATCATCAGTCAATCTTGATGTGCTTAAAATAGCCTATTTTGCCTACTTTCACTCGCAGTTATCCTATGGCATAATATCCTGGGGAAAGACGAGCTATACGAAAAGAATGTTTATAATATAAAAGAGGGCCATACGTTTAATGATGAATCCTTCCAGTACCACAAGTTGTAGACCTTATTTCAGATCATTGAATATTCTGACAGTTCCATCTATATATCTCTATGAGGTGCTGGTGATCGCTCATAAACAGTTAAATATTTTTGTCACAAACGCCAAAATACATAGTCACAACACTAGAGGTAAATCACATCTTCATGTTACAGGGCATAAGAGAACCCTATATGAAAAAAATATACACTATAACTGTATTAAATTGTACAACAAACTTCCTCAATATTTCAAAGAATTACCAAATTTAACAATATTTAAAAGGAAATTAAAGAAGTATCTAATACAAAGATGTTTTTATTCAGTAAATGAATACCTTGATGATGAACAGTGAATCAGTTTTGTTAGAAATATGTATCACATTCTAATAACCTATTTCATTTTTTTATAATACAATTGTAAACACTATCACCTTATTTGTTTATCCGTTCATGTGTTTACTGTTAATCTGTAATATAAAATTGTATTGACGAAGCCAATATTTCTGTAATTGGAAATCTTATGGTGAATAAATTTGATTTGATTTTATATTTCTTATAAACTACATTTTACTAAAGCATATCAGAATCAATAAGACAGGAGGTTTAATGAAAGGAAACCATTTTATTAATGTTTACAAAAATAAATTACTAGTCTACTTTTAAATAACCCCAAATATGAAATATAAGGGCAGTCACTAAATAACAAAAAAGTACTTACAAATTTTCCAGTCATCTGGTTGTATGGTATCATTTTGAATTCCTTGGTGTCTTTGTGATATATGCAGTAATGTTTAGTCCATGTTGTACCAAAGGCTTCTGTAATGCAACAATTAAGTAGGTAGTTAAAAACTATATGCCAACTAAATTTGTTGATATATATTATAACCTTATGAACTAAACACATTCAAGAGTCTCCATTATAATATGTGGCAATATTATACAGAATTGCTTTCCATGCACTGCACTGCTTCTAACTACTCCTGTTCCATCTCCCTTGCCATCAGCAATGAGTCTGTGCTGTACAGAGGTCGATACACTGCGAGACAATGTTGATTGCTTGGTATCTAATGTTAAGCATTAGATGCTTCTATCTAATCGTGGTTGAAGAAAACAAAAGTTGTGTCAAGAATGACTTGATAGGAAAGGTAAAAGAGGGGATGTGATATGTGGAAAGGAAAAAATATCAGTCCAGGTCAATAACATACCAAGTTACCAGTGCTTATTGGTGAGCAGCCCTTCCATTTAGTTCATCACATAATTTTGTTTAGATTGGTTCCTTTAAGTCTTCAGATTATAGAAGCAAGTCCCCTTTCCACTATAACAAAATTGATATGTGATTACCAGGGCTAGGAAGTTTGTACCGCCCACTGTATCCTATACAAGTTGCAACCGACCTTCTCCCGGCATCCAAACAAGTCATAGATAAGAGCGCACGGCGGAGGGGCATTGAAACCGTTTGCCCAGAGAACAAAAATGTCCTATGAGACATTCGTAAATGCACACCTATTTAGATCATTATATACAACATACAAATTCTTATATAGTACATATAGGCTTGTCTCTGACTGATTTCATTATTCAAATAGGCACATTGTGGCAACACCCAAGCAATTATAACGCGGGTTGTAATATTTCCTGATCGAATGTAAAATAATACCTAAATGATAAATTAATTTCTTAAATATCTGAAGACCCTTACTAGACAAAATACCAAAGCAGGAATTTTACTACATATTTACTCATCTGCGGCTGTATTACTAAAAACAGTACCTCTGAAGCCTTTCAAATGAAAAACTCATTCTACGTCCCATCAAACGAGATTTATACTGTGAAAATGTTCCTTTGACCTCACATGATGTGATCAGGGCATATTTGAAATATTTTATCAGTTCTGTATCAGTATCATAGCTTTTGTTGGGATCCAAACGTGCATCTCATATGCAGTAAATCGCACCGAACCCTGCATTCTTTTCAGTTACACTTCTTATTTTCATCTTTATTTCGGGTAGAATGCTCGAGGTTTGGTAAATCTGTTTTGACAGTTCTACATGCCACTTCAGTCAGCTCCATACCTCTGGGCAGTAACAGTGTGATAGTTGTGGGTAACTCTTTGAACAAATGTGCAACCAATAATATATTTCTATGAAACTTTTGTTACTAGACATTTGGTAGTTTGTATGCTAGAAGTGCCATCGGTTTCTAAATTAGCTAATACCGAAACAATTTTGTCATAATGTTCGGCATAATAAATTACAGCCTCTAGCCAGTTCCCCATCTGGTGACAACTGGCCGTGGTGGTAGCAATATTTCTGGTGCTAACTCTCTGAACTATGCAGTCCTGTAAGAAGCCTTCAAAAATATCTTGTTCATGTGAGCTACAAAGCTGTCTACACCTGCATAACTACATTTGATTGATTCGGCCACTCGATGTAAAGCATGTGCTAAACATGTAATATGTATTAGTTTAGGATACAAGTTACAATAGTGAGTTGCATTCTACGACGAACCTTGCCCTTGCTAGTAGCGCTGCATGATATAGCCATGCCTGGCTGCTCTTACACTGCTCAAGGAAATCGGTATGAACTTCCTAGCCCTGGTGATTACTAACAGATGCACTCCGTGAAGGCAGAGGATCGGACATTAGGCTTTTGTCCACGTTGGTTCCTTTAAGCCTTCAATTAATCATTAAAGGAATTTGAGGATCTTCTCCCTGTTGGTAACAAAAGTCTTTCCACAGCTTTATGAGACAATCTTTGAGTGTTATAGTGTGTTAGTACTTTGGTAATGCCAAAAGTCTGAATACTTTTAACACAGAGAATCTTCATGTGTGATTATTACGTGATAAACTCTTATAGAGAAGTATGATAATGATTTATGAACTTGACACCTCACAGGAAAATGGTTCGTAATCTTATGAATAAATTGGCAGAAATTGGATCTATTTCTGATAAGAAACCAAAATTAAATTGCCATGTTCCTACAAAGGAAAGCATTTGTGATAATGGAGAAATGCCAGAATGAAGGCCAAAGAAATCTCTGAGAAAGTACTTGGGAAAACCTTGGCCTGGGACACCACTAAATTTTTCAGATTAAAATCCTATAAGATAACTGTAGTTTAGGAATTGTATCTAAGCAATAATATGAATAGAGTTAATTTCCACAATTGGGCATTAGATAATATTAATGATTGCTCTACTGATTTGTATTTGTTTTTACAGTGAAGCATGGCTATAAAGAAGTGTTGATGAAAATTTTCTTTAAAGGTGTGAGAGATGTGTGGCACCCAAGGACATCATTTTTAAGATCTTTTATGACAAAGGTATAGTCATAAAACATATTGTAGCCTATGTAGTATAAGGGCATTCTATGATAATCTATTGAGTGAAGCAAACATAATTCAAAAAATTAGAAGAATTAGTGACCAAATTTCACTTATCTTAAATATTAATGTAAATTTGTTTGTGAAAATTGAAACAACAAGAAGGAAACACTGAATGTAATGAATTTAATACCAGAGATTAGTATGATTAACTTTACAAACCTATACGTGACCTCTAAGCCTGAATATTCTGCATTTGATGTAGCCTCCAGATGCTGTAATTAAAGCTGCTATATGCCATGGCATTTAATCAAAAAGGTTCTGAATATGTTCCTGGATCTCTACACAGTTTGTAAGCAAGCCCATAAATCTGTGATACTGATTACCAAAGGACTATGATGAACAAGTTGCCAACCAACAATATTCCAGACATGTTCAATGGGCAACATATCAGCTAAATGTGCAGGCCAAGGAAGCACTCTTTGAAGAAGGCTTGTACATTCCTTGAAATATGTACTGGGTAGTGACCTGCTGAAATATGGCTTATGGAGATGCCTGAAGCATGGGAGTACCTCGGGCTCTACAATCTCCCTCAGGTTGCTTTAAAAGTGTTCCTAATTAGTAGGAGGTGAGATCATTTGTTGTAACCAACGGCATCCCCAATCATCACACTTGGTGTTTATCTGCTATACCGCTCAACAGTGCAGACCTCCATGGCACCGTCAAACACATATGCAGACATCATTTTAGGACAGGTTGAAGCGGGACTCATCCAAAAAGTCTATATATTATCACTCAGCACCACAGTGATCATGTTCCAGTGCCCAATGCAATTGGAGGTGCTTCTAGTTTCTAGTCAATAGAAGCCAAAGTAACGGTATGTGTTTAACCAACACAATCCACAGCAGACAGTGCAGAAATGTTGATGCAGACAGTGTTGTAGTCATCTTGCTTGGTCCAATACCCACCCTTCCTTGCATACAACATTCTGCTTCCATATGCACATCATGCATCAGCATGCTCTGTAGTATCCAAAATGTCATGTACAACTAACCCACTTCCCAGAGACCAATCATTTTGGGGCGCTTGAACTCACTCACATGCTGATATGGCTTTCTTTGATGTTGACAAGGCATACTGGCACATACTTTAACATTTCCATCTTGTTTGACAGCTGCATCTACTACACCTGGTACAACACTGACCTTGTTGGACAAAAATGACAAGGTTCTACTTAGCCTACATGTAACCCATCTCTCTGCAATCACTCATTGTTTGTACACTCTTCTACACATCCACTAAGTTGGATTCATTCTTGGAATTCTTTCATGGTGTATATTACAAGCATAATATATGATACATATTAGATTAGTTTTAACAGCAAATAAACTAGATGAAATTAGTGCCAGTTGAGAGTGATTCTTTGAAAATTGTAAACACACAAGATCAACAAATTAATAAGAAAATAGTTAACATTCAGCTTCAGAAAAACCTCTGCTATTGCAACTAGTGCAGTGAAGAGAGCCTGTGAATGGGTTACCTAAATTATAATGACCCTATATGTGGTCATTGTATTTATAATTTGTATTAGAGTTTTATATGCTTGAATTTATGGGGCTATAAGTATCCAACAGACATGCTTCCTGGTGCCACAGAAACTCCTATTAGACTGGCCACATGTCCAAATAAAGACTCTGTATATTATGCCAAAAGTATATATATATAATAAGTTTTCTATTAGGCTGAGCAATTATGAAATTATGGGAAAAATTGCAAGCAATATGGCATTAAGACAAGGTTGTAAACTCAGTCCAATATTATTTAATTTATTTATTGACGATATTTTGGAATAGGTGAATAAGGAAAACATATTTACCTACAGTAAATAATAGAGAGATACCAGGGCTACTCTTTGCAGATGATCTAGTGGTAGGTTCTATTTCTATAGGGGGTTTAACAAAAGTGCTGCATATTATACATTGATTCTGCAAGAAATGGGGTTTAAGAAGTTTAAAAAGTCAAGGATAATGGTATTTAAAAAAGGTTATAAAAGGAAGAAGGAGGAATAATGGTATATGGAAGGGGAAGAGTTGCAAATAGTAAATAAATATGATTATCTAGGAGTGAGAATAAGTAGCAATGGGAGATGGAATGATCATAAGATTAGTGCATTGGCTAAGGGAAAATCGGCAATGACAGTCATAAGAACGTGTCCACAGAAAATACCAGACATAAATATTAAATGGTTGAAAAGGATTTACAAAGTGGTAGTCGAAGCAAAAATGTCCTATGGGTCGGAGATTTGGGGAAGTGATAAAGGATGGGACACGATTGATAAAGTACATAGATTGTTTTGTAAAAGTATACTGGGCCTACCTATAGTAACATCCAATGGAGCAGCAATGATGGAGTTGGGACAAGTAGGTAATAAGAGTTTGATAGTAGAAAGGATACTTAAATATTGGTACCGATTAAGATCGTTTGATGAGCAGAATTTATTGAGGCAATGTTTAGTAATCCAAGAGAAATCTAGTGCTAAGGTAAACTGGGCTCAGGGAGTAAGGAGAACTTTACAGAAAATTGGAATGGGGAATATATGGGAGGAGAAGAAGGGGTTGATTAAAGGCTTTTGTAAAGAAGTGAGGAACAGAGTGGAGGACATAGAGAAACAGGAATTATTCCAGAGTACTGAAGGAAAGAAAAGTTTAGTACAATATAGACAGTTAAAAGTTTAATGGGGAAGGGAGAAGTATGTTGAGGTTTGTAATAGGTTAGGAAGAGAAGGTTGGGCTTGGGCTAGATTAAATACACATAAGTTAAGAGGGGATAGGAAGGAAATGAATTTGGATAGTTGCCCTCTATGTGGGGAGGTAGATAATGAATTACATTATGTACTGGAATGTGAAGAAACGAAAATTTGGAGGGATCAGTTTATACCCAAAAAATGAGAGAGTGTTAACAAACAAGTGCTAAAAGTCAAGATAATGAGAGTACAAAAGACAGGGGATATAAAAAGGATAGGAGAATTTATGGGGAGAATAAGAGGCAAATGGTTTAGGAAAATAAAGCAATATAAACTGTGGTAAACCTCATCATGCATATTATTAAAATCAGATTTCAATTTCAATTTATTTCAATTTATTCATCCCCTATATTTCATACAGAGGATACGTCATTTTACATTATAAGAAAACATAAAAATACATCCAAAAGTCTACTATATGGTACAGGGCAAAGACTTTGTAAATATGTGTATGTGTATGTAAATAGTGTTTGTTAAAATATTAATACCAAGGTAATATGAATTATGTTAAGGTCCATGTAAATATGTATAAGTAAATAGTGTTTGTTAAAAATTAATAACAAGGTAATATGAATTATGTTAAGGTCCATGTAAATATGTGTATGTAAATAGTGTTTGTTAAAATATTAATACCAAGGTAATATGAATTATGTTAAGGTCCATGTAAATATGTGTATGTATAAGTAAATAGTGTTTGTAAAATATTAATATCAAAGTAATATGAATTATGTTAAGGTCCATGTAAATATGTGTATGTAAATAGTGTTTGTAAAATATTAATATCAAGGTAATATGAATTATGTTAAGGACCATCATGCATAAAAAACCATGGTGTTAAAATACTGGAATAAAGGAGGGGGAAAATAGCAACTCTACGTTACGTATATGAAAATTGTAAGATATATGTACAGTATTATTATGGAAATAACTAACTATTTATGCTGCCATTATTAGAACACTACACTTCCAAAATAATATAGTTTAAATGATAAATATTGCATATTCTTTTTCTCTGGCTGTTGTTGTCTAATATTGAGAAGTTAAATATGATTTGATGAATTCATTATTTTACTCATGGCATTATCTGATAGCTTGTTTTGAATTTTGTTTTCACTGCAGTTTTATGCACTGTATAACTGAGGTTACTTGTTACTATGATCACAACTGTAATACAGATGATGATAAAAGTTTGTAAACTTAGGAGTATGATTTGAATGTGCTACTAAATAACAATTCTAACCAGAGCACCAAACTAGAGATTGCAATATTTAAAGCAATATTCATAAGACAAATGTGTTGGCTAATATTACCACGACTTTGTTCCATTCATTCAACATGGGATGCCTGTTAGCAAAAATTTGCGTCATGTTTTATGTTTAATTTTTCTGAGGAAATGAGAAAATCCTTTAACAGTATTGCTGGATACTTTTTATCTTGTAATGAAAGAGAGGAAGAAGTTAATTTGGTTACTGCAGCTTTTGTTTGACTGAAGTTTAAACACTCTTCTATTGCAGTTTGTACTCACAAGGCTGCACATCTTAATATTTCTGCTACTAGATTCGATATTAATTTTAACAAAGATTTAAAATTTTATCCATTCCATTCACTTCTTTGTTTGGTTGTATTCCCAAATGTTTAATTAAATTTAATCTCATATTTCTAAGAAGGCTGGCAGAAGTAGTAATTGTAGTATATCTGTAACAATTGTTTTCCTATCAGTTATTGTTTTGTAATTTACGTCCTCCAACGTTAAGTCATATCGGAAGATGAATGGAATGGGTGAAATGATGCTCAAATGAGTCCAGGGTCCATAGAGCTTAGAGTTACCCGACATTCGTCTTTCAGGATAAGGGAAAACTCCGGAAAAAACCTTATCCAGGTAACTCACCCTGACTGAGATTTGAACTCGGGACCTCTTGAACGTGAGGCAGACATGCTACTATCTATGCTACCGAGGCAGGCTTCCTATCAGTGATCACCAATACAGTATAACTGCTAGTATGAAAAATGATAGCGGAAATGTAGGTTTTTAATGCTGAAAGGTTCCATAATTTCAATTACATACTCACTTTTCTCCATGAGGAAGAGATAACCTTCTCTCACATTTGATTTCAATGATCCTGCTGTATCCATTGATTTCTGAAACATTAAAGAAGTTAGTAAGCACCTCATAGTTAACTAAAACAAAAATTAAACAAGTATTTTATTCTTAATGAGTGTACACTTGATACAATGAAGTATAAAATTAATATAATTTTGAGTCAAACTAGTATTTCATGCTAATGTTTACACAGAATGTGTTTCGTTAGGACCTTCCTAACATTTTCAGCTAATGCTGACTGTTGAATTCTGATTTAGTGAACTCCTTGGAGGCAATACGTCTGTGTCTGTTGGTTTCCTGATGAACTTGAAGAGAACCCCAGTTGCCTCCAAGGAGTTCACCAAATAGAAATTCAACAGTCCAATTAGCTGAGGATGTTAGGAAGGTCCTAATGAAATGTATTCTATGCAAACACTAGCAATATATGGAGCATGGAGTACTAGTTCAGCACATAATTATATTAAGTACTGTATGTTTGGTAGCTATCAGTGATAAGTGTTAATTAAATTAAATAACTAATAGCTACAAGGATTTCAATATAAAACTTAAGTAATGGTATAAGAACAACAAACAATAAAAGAGGAAAATAATTATTAATAATATGTCAGCTAGTCAGCTAAATAATTTTAATTATTTAGGATTTAATGTTCCCTACTGCCAGAAGAAATATATTAATATAAGGATTTGCCAAGTCTGTGAAAGACAATAAAAACAAAAGATGGAATATGGTTGCTTTATATACACACATTACAGCATTTGACTGATTAACTTTAAAGTTGTGATTCCCTAGCAGCATGGCATTCAAACATTTGAGCGCTGCAATGGCCATGAATGCTACGCCTGGCAACTACATGATTCCCTGGGAAGCGTGACGACAGGACCTCAGTGTGGCAGTGCTTCGGTAGGAATTATAAGAAAAGGTGCAGTTCTCACAAAATGTCATCAGAAGAGATCCTATTTTGTTGTAGCTAAACCATCATAATGTTGAAATGAGAAAAGATAATAATTCACTATTTACAACAAGGACTCTTAAAGGCTCCAACACCATATTGATGCATATTGTCATACCGTGAGCAAAAGTTCAGCATTCAATGTCAGCAAACATTTGCTCTTGGGGTTGAGAAAAATGTACTTACACGTTGGTGATTTAATTACTGTGTTAGAATAAGCAGTTATTTTATAGGGTTGAAATTCCATTCTCTTTGGATATTTACGAGAAAAAGAAAAAATGGGGGCACTGATGTTACATTCATTAAGAGATTCTCTACTCATTTTTCTACAAACAATTCTCACAGGTTTTCCAACTAGTTCTTAACCAAATAACGTTCAACTTACACTTATATTTTGACATTCCCTTGTAGGAACAGTAGGTAAAGCAAATCATTTTTTAAAAGGCAAGATGGTTTAACTGTTTTTTGTATGGCTACAATATAACAACTTTCCATTTCAGAAAAGTATTTAAAAAATTCAAAGCAATTACAAGGAAAACCTTGAACAGTTATCTTATACACATGTGCAAGCATATAGTGAAATGTTGTGCTTTAAAACAAGATTTAGATTTTATGTAGCAAAATTTTGTCTACCTCTTACAGTTTATCAATTGTGCAAAAATAATTGAGAATGAAGAGGACTCCACAGACTATCCAATATATTCAAAATTATACATTTTATTTCTCATTAAGTGTCTTAAACTTACAACACTGTAATATAAATAAATGGAGCCATTCTTTTAGGAAATAAAAAAATTAAGAACCTTTTTTAATGTAAAGCGTTTTAAGCAGAGGTGTTTTCTTGAAAATTGTATCATATTCTTGAAGGATACAACTTAAACATTTCTCTGATTTTAACTTGTACTCTATAATTCTAGCCCAATCTTCCCCCCCCCCCCCTCTCTCTCTCTCTCTCTTACTAAAGCTCCTTTTTGTTAGGCTATGAAATAAATTTTATTTCCTCATATCTTAAAATTTTAATCTTGCATATTTCTCTCCTAATTAAGCCACTGTATTTCAAGGTGTTTCTAATATTATGTATCCATTCACTGTCAAAGATAACTCTTGTTAAATTATGCACTGTTTTAATAAGATATTCTCGGCAAAACTGCTATAGGATGCAGGTGCAAATAACCTAGCTATGTGCCCTTAAATCACATATACTCACTCACTTACTCTTCCCTATAATTAAACCTTTTCATTTTACTTTCCCCATTTGTATTTGATCAACCTCTTTTACTGTTGAAATTGGCTAGCAAAGAGCTTTTCTGCAGAATAATCATGAGATGAATCTGAAATTTCTCGTCCATTATTCAGTGAATGTTGTACATCTTCAAAGAATGCAGAGACTCCTAATGTCAATACACAATGAAATCAGGGCAAAACCAGTGAATATTAAAATTCTCTACTCTCAAGAACCATGTTAAAAATGTTCAAAGTTTTTTAACAAGTTACAAGTAACTTCCTTGATGACTAAGTGTGTTGGCTGAGGACACGAGCAAGGGTTCATGAAATCAATCTCAACTAATTCAACTAAGAAAAATTGACATCATTTTCCTAAGATAAGTGAAGTTTTTTGTTACAAATATTGTATAATGCTTATTGCTTCACTGTAACTAGCTTCATTTTCTACGTAATCATTTAAACTTATTTATTTAAACTAATTTTATTATAAATATTTGTTCACCATTTTAAATAAACCCATTTAATTCTGAAACATTTCAAATGTAGTAGGTTGGGTAGGTTTTAGGGCACACAACATCTAAAGTTATCAGCATTCTAACAAATATTTTAAATTAATACCATTTAGTACTTGTGAGACTGCATAGTGGTATTTGGTTTAATTATTTACCATGTGACGCACCTCTAGCATCTTCTTCATAAGGGATTCTGTCTTGTCTCTTGTAGCATTGAAGTTTTCTCTTGTCTGCACAACAAACAGCAGCAACATACCAGTAGCAGCAACAGCAGCAATGCATGCATTCACAAAACAAAATTAATAAGCAAACAAATAATAAATGAGCTTCTACCTTAAGTTATGCACTCTCTGTCTGCTTGTTAGCACTAACAATTAACTTCTCAGGCATAAGTCGTTAATGAAAGCAGAAGTATCAATCTTAGCACTACAGAATTATTTTAAAGTTTAATGATTACTGATTTTATAGAAAAGAGTACCAAAAAGAAAAGCAAATGTACAGCAGCGAAGAATAACAGAGATTTTGTGAGGAATTTTAAATTTGGTATCTTTAATGGAGTTTACCCCCTGAGAATGCAGAGAAGATAGCTTATGCAAGATTCTTCATTTAAAACCTAATGGATGCACAGCATTTCATCTGTGTCCAATTGGGTGTGCCACAACTGGCTTTGCTCCTATATAAATTCTGTGGGTAAAGTATGTATAACACTCTCACCTTACAGAACATGCTCAAAATGTTGTCCAACCTCTGCTAAACAAGCATTATATCAGAAGAATACATTCTGATTCACACAATTATGTTGGGCCACATTAATGTTTCCGATTTCATTTCTAAAATTTTGTTTTAGTTCTTCCAATGTATGAGGATTTGTCTCAAAAACTTTGTCTTTCAGGTTAATTCACAATTAAAAATCACACACTGTTAGATTGGAGGAGCGAGAGGGCCATACACCAGCACTAATCACCCTATCTTCAAACACTTCTCTAATTTTATTCATGGACTCCTCTGCTCTATGGGCAGTAGCAGGATCCTCTTGAAACCACCCATATGATTTCTCTTCTTCTGTCAGTTCATGATAAAAGGATCAAGCTGTCATTCTGGTACCTCTCTGCATCTCCGTAGGGGAAGGGATCCGTCCACTTCAGCTGCCATGGTGCAGGCGCTGTGGACCCTTAGCACTCATGGTACCTCTGATGTTACTAGAGGAACCTTGGATCGAACAGCCGAGCCCCTCCCTGAATGGGAGTTGTTCGGATTGGGTTGGACTCGAGGGGGCAGTGTGTTCCCGACACTCGTGGGAAATCGGGTACTTCCGGCCAAGCTGCGGCCACCCGGAGGGGGTAGAAGGTTGCCTAAGAAGTCCCGGGTATTAGCCTGCATAGCTAGTAGAAGGCGTGCTAGATCACCAGGCGGCCCCACAGAAGTTATTCGGTAGTCTCCCCTGTGGGGTTGACACGCATAAGTGGCGTATTCACTTCCATTCCATCTTGATGTTGTCGATGGGAGGGCTTTATAGACCCTAGGTATTGCCCTAATAGAAAGCACCCCAGAGTCCTCCACCGTCTCCCGGGAGTCAGAGGCCAGCATCTTCGGACGTTTGGAGTAGAGCTTGGTTTAACATTTAACAACCTCTCTGTATTTACAGTCTGCTCGTAGAATATTGGACCAATTATGCATCCGAGTGTTGACACAACCACTAAGGTGTAAGCACACCTCATCAGAAAAGAACAGAAGCTGTGGATCAATTCAACCGTCATTCATGATGATAGAAACCATTCACAATAAATCTTCATGACACTAAGTCACCTTGTTTTAAAGCATGGACACTTGTATACTTATACAGTTTTAGTTTTAATAATTTAGTTCCTCTAGGTGCATAAGACTCTGAAACTACCAACTGTAGTGCAAATTTTGGGATAGATTTGGTTGGTAAACATTCAAAACATGCGCCTATATCAACTAACTTTTCCTCTGTTAACACTATACGTTTACACTTTCTTTGTTTGCCACAGAACTAGTCGTTTCAAATTTCTTTACAATCTCGTGAGTTGTAAATCTGGACAAAGCAAAAAATGGAAAATAAACAATGTACATTTTAGTTTCTAAGCAGTGCATATAGTAGACTTTTGGGTGTTTTTTTATGTTTTTCTTATAATGTAAAATGACGTATCCTCTGTATGAAATATAGGGGATGAATAAATTGAAATTGAAAGGAGGCACTTCACCAGAGAACATCTGAATATACTCTGTGCCAATGTGGCTTGGGGATTCCCATTTATAATAGCTTTTACACATGACAATGCTTTTTTTCTTTTTTTGATCCTCCAACATTAAGTCATATAGGACAATGAATGGAATGGGTGAAATGATGCTTAAATGAGCCCAGGGTCCATAGAGCATAGAGTTGCCCGACATTCCTCTTTCAGGATAAGGGAAAATCCCGGGAAAAAACCTTATCCAGGTAACTCACCCTAACCGAGATTCGAACTCAGGACCTCTTGAACTGAGGCAGACATGCTACCATCACGTTACCCAGGCGGGCCTGATAATGCAATGCAAGAGTCAAGCATCTGTTCATGTTGGTGGCTGGTACAATACTGCCAAGTGGCATGCATACCACTAGCCTCCATGCAGTGATGGCAGTCAGTAGTGGGGGAATTCAACAGGGTTGCTGGAGAGGCAAAACGCCATGTGCTCCGTTAGGTATTAAAAGAAGAATCCTATATCATTATATGTTTATATATTGAAATTTCTGCCAAATACTTGGGCAATATTATGCACGTTTTAATTATACATGTATAATAGGATTTCTTATACTTATTGTAATGGTAACAATCATTTTTATGCCTCTTTATTGTTGCTTTAACTTCAATTATGAGATGTATGTTTATGTGAATGTCCTTGTGGGAAGTGATTCATCTAAGTTAGAAAGAGAATCCTAGAACTGCTTGCTAAGCCATCATTTGTTTCTGTTGGTGGTGGCTTTGAGATTTTTGCTTAGTTTAAGCAGTTATGGCCTATATTTTTTTTTTTTAATAATTTAAAAAAAAGGCTAATACTGGATAGGTAGAATCAAACTGAAAATTGTAATGCCACAGCAAATCTTTTGAGGAACTTAATACTGCAAATGCTTATTGTCAGGTAGCTCAGTGGTTAGAGCAACAGAACAGAAAGTTGAAGATCACAGTTGAATCCTCACTATGGTAGTGAATTTACCTATTTTACCTTTCTGACTTTAGGATACGCATAGCTTGAATGGAACAATAATTATCAAAACTATATTGTTTAAAAGTTAATATTTGTAACTAATACTAGTAAAAGATACTACTTTAAATTAAATAATGCAGAATTGTATATACACCTACCTTTTGTATCTTCAACTGTAGTTCCCTCATGTATGGCTTAAATTCATTGGCTACTTCATGGCCTTGGTGATAGAATGTCAACCAACCATACATAAAACCCAGGAGCTGAAATAAAAACATCAAGTAAAAAACATATAGGTCACAACATAAAACTTTATTAGCTTTCATTTGCACATTTGATATTTAAATAGCTGACACTGATAATAATCACAATGTTCATGCATATGCATCACATTTATATTTTAGTTGTACATGTGTGATACAATATTTCAAATAAAGATGAAGGTATTTAGCTTCCTTGTTTTCAGAGTATATTGTCAACTACAGAGCCTTCTTTTGGATGCATGGCCAGCCAGCCAGAAATTCTCTTGGCAGCAGGGAGCATGATGTTTATCAGTAGAGTCGGATATTACAGTCCTTTTATGTTCAAGCATTTCTCATGCCAAATTACGGTTATGATAACCACATACCATCATCATAAAAGATGAAAATTATATCCTTCTGCTGCCCCACATCTCTCATACCTTCTAAGAAAAGCTCCATCAACACTCGTAAATTCTTCATGGCCATGCAAATAATACCATGCTTCACTTGTTAAAAGAATTTAGCACACATCAATAGAGCAATCTTCAACATTACACATATCCAATTGCAGAAATTAACCATATTCATTATGGCAAGGTTGCAACTCCTGAACTATAACTAAAAGTTTTGTGGCATTCCAATTCCTATGCAAGCTTTCTCAGAGATTTCTATGTACTTTGATCCTAGTTTTCTTCAATGTCACCAATTCTTTTCCTATGTAAAAATATTGTGATTTAATTTCTGTTTATCAGTAATAGATCTTGTTTCGTAAATATTTTCACAAGATTATTAATTGTTTGTCTTAAAGTACACAAAAGCAAGTATAAACACTATCTCACTTCTCTACAACATAGTAATCTTACATAAAGATTTGCGTGCGAAAATATACCATATTTTTTGGCAATGGCTCTACAATACATTACAGCACTGAAACACATGGTCTTAAAACTACAGCACAGAGTTCAAGTCAACTGATTTGCAGGCACACAGAGAAGAAGCAAAGTGCAGGAGGAAAAACCTTGGTAACCAACTTTGCTTATCTGTTTTAAAATTGTCGGTTTTGTGATGTTTCCATCACATTCTCAGCCAGTAGACTGATTAATCTTTTGATTACTTCTGATAGATGACAGATAGTTTGCTACTCTGCTGCCATTATAGGGGGCAAAACAAACTTATTGACCAAATCTATTGGTATTATTTCCAAATTTATCATATAATTCATATTTTTCAAAATAAATATTTTCTTAGCACAAAAGTGAATCGAGAAGATATTGACACACTACTTCACTCACTGTTTATTCACAGGACATGTTTCAAGAGCTTTTGCTCTTATCATCAGCTGGTACTCGACTAGTGCAAATTGTAGTGGTTTCCTCTTTCTCTGTATCGTCAATAGATGGCGTGATGTACTTGTCAAAGATGTCCGGTGGTGGAGTTTCAAAATTCATGACTCTATGACGATTTTTGTTAATGAAGATTTTTTCCCATACGGAAAGGTCTATGGGGTGATTCACGTATTTTATTAGAGATGTTTCCAAGTTATGTCATGTCTAGTATTCAAAAAATGAAAAGCCACTGCTGATTTTTCTGTTTCACCATTTTTAATGTTTCTTATATGTTCTTTAGTTCTGGTGTTAATATTTCTTTTTGTTTCTCCTATATAAATTTTAGGGCAAGTTTCACATTTGATTTCATAGATTCCTGGTTTTTCTTTGGTAGTAATTGAATTTTTGGGGGTGCCTTTTAACAAATTTCTGATATTAAACCTATTTTGAGGTGCAAGAGTTATGTTGTGTTTTGAGAAGTTTTTCGGGAATCTATTATAGGCTGATGGATGGCAGGTGAATGTTTTAAAAAAAAATTTCTCCTTTTCTCCTGTAGGTTCTAGGGTGGTGGTTTCTTTTATTTTCTTAGCTTTGTTGAGTCTGTTAACTGTTTTGTCTACTAAATTTGGGTTGAAACCGTTGGACATAGCTACTTTTTTTATGCGTAGGTATTCTTCCTAATAATCTTCTCTGTTTAGTGGAAAGTTGATCATCTGAAATATTAAACTGATGAAAATGGCATGTTGGTGTTGTTTTGGGTTGAAACTGTTGTTCTTAATCTTGTTCTTAAACACCCATCTGTGTGTGTCGGTTTCCTGTAAATACCAAAAGTGAGTTTGTTGTTCATTTTTTTGATCTTGATGTCCAAAAAGGGAAGCACACCATCCTCTTTCGTTTCCAATGTAAATTTTATAGCTGGATTTTGTATATTCAAAAGTCTAAGACCATCTTGTATGAGTTTTTTCGGTACTATTGCAAAAATGTTGTCAACATAGCGATACCAAACTTTGAAATAACTTGGAAAAGTTGTTGTGATATGTGTTTCAAAAGCACTCATAAATAAATCTGCTAAGAAGGGAGACAATGGGTTGCCCATAGCTAGGCCCATTTTTTTGTTTATAGATCTGTCCATTAAAGCTGAAAAAATTCTGATTGATACAAATTTCTGTAAGTTGTGAAAGTTCTTCTATTTCTTCAGATGTTACTTGTATTGATTCCAGCCATTTTTTGAGAAGTGGAATAAGCTCATTGATAGGTATAATTGGATACAAAAAAATGACGTCAAAGGAAACTAAAGCATCTGTAGAGTTGATCTCTGTGTTCTTCAGGAGATTTAACAATTCAAACGAGTTTTCGATTCTTGAATTTTCAAATTTTGTGAAGGATCTGAAGATTTGAACTAACCATTTTGAAAGTTGGTAAGTGGGTCCATCAATGTTATTAATTATTGGTCTGAGAGTAATTTCAGGTTTATGTATTTTGGGTAAACCATATTTGTATGGTATTTTTGGATTGTCTATTTTATTGTTCAATTTTTCTTTTTTTACTCATGATTTTACTATTTTTAATTGCTAATTCCACAGATTTGCATGCTTTCTTTAATGGGTTGTTTTCTAGTTTAACAAATTCTTTTCCTTTTAAAAGGTTGTCCATTTTTTTGAGCTAGTCTTCTTCATCCAATAAATTTTCTACTGTTGACGAGTCACCTGTTTACTGAGTTTTTACTCACTATCTGTAAGCGTATGTGACAATAAAGCATCTTATCTTATCTTATCTTATACCTTTGCTTTTGTGTAAACTACCGGTTTTTCATTTAAATTTTTGAGTAATTTTTTATATGAATATCTTTTTGAATTTGCCTTTTGAATATGATCTAGAGTTTCTATGCACTGTGTTCTAATGATAGATTTTTGGTTATCGGGCAAATTATATATCACTATTTCAATGTCCGCGATATAGTTTTCAATGTTTTTTGTGTAATCTACACACGTTTTTATGCCATTGTTTAGAAAATCTATTTCCATTCCCGTGAAGTTGCATGTGGATAGATTCGTTACATTGTTAGGTTTTTGACTTGAAAGTAATAAATCTTGCCTTTTATGTGGATTTGGTTCTTGCTTCTTTTGAAGATTAATGAATTTTTGTTTCAAAATGGCTGTTTCCTTACACATTTTCAAATTAAGAATTGACAGCATATTGTTTTCTAAGTTAGACCACATGGCCGGGTTCATACATTTCAAAATTTTTAAGTGTAGTTCGTATATTTTTAATTCTGTGGAATGTGACATTTTCTCCCTAACTATTTAATCTACTGGTACATTCAACTGTATTAATTTAATTTCTGGATTTATTTCATGATTAAATTATCAAAAATGATCTGCCACCACTGTTTATATTTAATATTTCTGAAATTTGCCTTCACTCTGGTTTCCCAAATTACATTTGGTCCTATAAATGTAAATCTGATCACACTCTAAACAGTTAAATTGATAAATTCCAGATTTTTTTATTAGTAGGGCCCGGATTTTGATGAAAAGTCATCTTTTTTCTGAGTAGTCACAAACAATGCTTATTGGAAATTAAGTGCATTCTGCGATAAATACATTACATATATATATATATATGGTTTTTATGCATTTTTTCCACATTTTTATAATAAAGTCATTTAACATTTAGATGCATCTTCTGGTCATTTTCTTTCTTTTTCACGAATTTATTGGGCATTTTCATCTGTAGCCCGCATTCGGAAGGCCCGGGTTTGATTCCGTGGCCGACTTGACCCTGACCCATGGGCTTTTTGGGTTTTCTTAAAAATAATCTGTGATTAAAAGTTCATTTATATCGTAATCTTTTATGAAATAGTAACTTTGTAAGTGTTGTAAACATGTAATTAACACAGGTCAGTGTCCTAACAGTGTTGGTGAATTTATGACCCATCAATTCGAGTAATCGCCGATTACATCATACAATATGTGTAGATTGCATTAGTTAGGACTTCAGCAGCTAGAAGTGTCGCAGTATTGAGAGTAGTTTGTGAGGTGTGTAAATTTGTTGTGTTATGGAATTGAAATGCCAAAACAAAAACAGTCAACATATTTTATAAAATTGAAAATGACCTGATGAATTTTGAATTTATTTATTATTTAGGCGCAATAATTGCATTATTTACTAAGAAAGTTAATTTTAAAATGTGGTTATTCGAACCATATTACTATTTGTCTGTGACAGTTATTAATTTATTGTTATGAAATAAATTGTTAATTTTTGTTAGGTTTTTTTTTTTACATTTTATGTGCATTTTTATATATTTTAAGAGCATTTTATAGTTCATTTTTAGATAATTTTTAGGTCAACAACTTCCAGGCCCTATTTATTATCTATCTGAAATGTTATCTTTTTAGAAAAATTTAGTAGATTTTTTTATAGATATATCATTTAATATTTTTCTTTATATTTAAATGTTTCTATCCTATTCTGTGTAAAATCTACTGGTAGTGGATGTCATGAACGTTTTTTTTTCTTTTTTCTTTTTTAATAACAAAATACAGGAAAAGAACTGTTTAGAAATGATGCAATGCTGGGCAAGCAATTCTTCTTCATGGAACAGCCATGCATTGAAAGGAAGGCTCTGTATAAGGAAATATCAATATGAAGAAGAAATTACTTGAACATCTGAGTTTGTTTCTGAATATCGACAAAAACTGTTACATCCCTGAACATTATTTCAATGGAAAATCACTCCAAAATTACCTGCAAAATTATGTGCACCAAAGTACACATGTTTTTATAACTATAAAGTATATTAATCTTTAATAGATTTCCATAGAAATTCAAATCCTGGACTTAACCCAGAAGCTTCTAAAAACAACCAAATGAAAAATGTTACTTGCATGCATAAGTAGATCAAAAGTATTATTTAGGTAACTAAATGGTACTGTTCATTCTAAAACAAATACATTTCAGTCTTCTACACATAAAAAAATTCCTCTGCACAGCAATTCATAATAAAGCTGAAAAAAAATGGGTCATTTTAAGCCCATGCACAAAAAATCTATAACAATGCAATGGTTTTCTTTAAAAAATTGTAAGGGTCCACTCTTATAGAAATTATTTTTAGTTCAGAAGGGATACAGCTGGGAAACATTTCTGTTATAGGGATTAGTATAAAAGAATCAAGCATAATTTGTTCTTAAGTAAGGTGGAGGCAGAGAGAGGGAAAAGAAAAAATCTGAAGTGTTTCAATTTTTACTATCTTTGGCATTGCATCTACAAGCCTAATGAGAAAACACCTCTTTCAAAATTAATATCCATACCTTAAGATGCCTTCCATTAGCTTTGCAAAGAAAAATATGTAAGAAAACTGGTTTCAGAGTTTGAAAATTATTCATTATATGAGGAAAAAATATTATTCAAATTTAATCATGGATCTTTCCACATCTGCAGTCTACTAATAGACCCTTTTTTTATAATCTTCATTGTTTTAGGGACTATTGACGAGCAGATTTTACTCAGACACTGTTGGTTCCAAAAGTGTATTCTAGTACACCACTCAAAATAGCAAGCTGAAAGGGAAAAATTGTGATTTACTGCTTAAAACTTTGTCTGAAAGATATAATGAAGATATTTTTCCTTTTAAAAGGAATTCTGACATTAAAATCTCAATGAGAACTTGTATAAGCAACTTCATATTTTAACATTATGACAAAAATGCTATTTTTGGTGTTTAACTAGAGGCTGTCCACAATTGTAAACAAAAATGGAATGAGTTTTAAAGCTTTACTCAATGTAAAAGCAATAAATAGAAAATAAATGCCATATAGGTTTGAAGGTTACAATCAGAAAATAAATATTCTGTGCCATAGCCACGGATCTTCCGCATTACACGTGAATGCTTAACCACTGAGCTACCATGGCAATGCCAGGATGACATTAAATTCCTTAGTTGATTCAAACTTCATGGTGTAGACCAGCTAGGAAATCGCCCGCCTCGGTAGTGTAGTTGGTAGCATGTCTGCCTCACGTTCAAGAGGTCCTGAGTTCGAATTTCTGTCAGGGTGAGTTATCTGGTTAAGGTTTTTTTCAGGGTTTTCTCTTATCCTAATAGACGAATGTCAGGTAACTCTAAGCTCCATGGACCCTGGACTCATCTGAGCATCATTTCACCCATTTCATTTATTGTTCGATATAACTTGTCGTTGGAGGAAGGACATAAATTAAAAAAAAAATTTAAAGACTAGAAAATCTCATTCAAGAATACTTATTTAAATTGTATAAATGAACTTAAAAGTAAAGCTTGAGACTTAAGAACTTAGATATTGTAAGTCGCCATTGGGGTAAGTGATCTTGAATGAGTTTTCTTTGTTCATCTGCTGGGAAGATTGAATCAGCTGCAGAATTTAATGTCCTCAGGCCAGTATGTTGCCATGGTAGCTAAGTGATAGGGCAGTGTGGAAAATATCTGGTTCAAATTCACTTCTGATTTTAACCCTCAAATTTACGTATACATAGTTTGTGCATGTTACAACAATCATCTATTGGCAATTGCCCTTATAAACAATGCTGTATTAGTTACAATTTTTACTCATTTGCCAAAGCAAACATAGGTAGTATTTATCTGTTTGTAACAAAATATTTCTGTACAATAAGCAACAAAGATGATGAAAAACAACTAATTGGAAAGATAGTTAAACAAACAAGACTCAGATTATATTATTTTTTATTTGTCATTTTCAACAACCATATAGGTATACGTACTGGGGGAAGGGGATATAGAGTCATCCTATAAACCAGAGATCTTAAAGAGTACACTGAAAATTTTTAATCTTAATGCAGCTGATGACCCATAAAGTCATTATTAATTTTAATTACTGTGAAAGTTTTAAATCTTACACTGAAAGAGTTTATTAAAAAATTGTTTCTATCTTTCATACAATTGTAGAAAAATGCTTTAAAATACAGGGTCATTTGGCACCAGTGTGCGTTCCTTTTAGTTGGCTGCAAAAATCACACTTAATGGATAAGACCAAGTCTGCCACAGAGTAAAATGTATGCTTTCTTTTCTATGTAGGCTCTGAAATCACTACTACATTAGGGGATGAAATATTGTTAGCAAATACAATTTTAAGTCGAACTAATAGTCAATGCTCCACTTATTGCTAATATTTACCTAGAACACGTTTCGTTAGGATCTTCCTAACATCATCAGCTGATGTCGACTAATGGATGTTGGTTTGGTGAACTCCTTGGAGGTGATAGGTGTGTCTCTGTCGGTACCTTGATAAACTTGAAGCTTGGGTTTTCTTCAAAGGTAGTGTCGAAATTAAACAATTTTCTTTCATATTTCTTTATGAAGATTTTTTCCCACGTGTTTAATGCAGCTGGACCTTGGAAACTTTTTAATAGGTGTTTTTCTCATTCTATATCATGATTCTCCTTCCAAAAATGGAACGTTACTGCTGATTTACCTATTTCTTTGTTCCTGATGTTCCTAAAATGCTCTTTAAGCATTTTGCTTTAGTTTTTCCAATGTAAAAGTTGTCACAGCTTTTATCAGTTTATCAGTTTGGTCAAAAGGAAAATTGATAAATTCAAAAGACAACAAAGATGCAAACAAGTAACTACTCTTTCCCCAATCAGTAATGAAACTTCACTCAGAAAATTTACATATCATCCCTTTTCCAAAAAGTCTTCAAAGAACACAATATTACTTTGGCCCCACAGAACAAATTTAGTGTACAACACCTTTTGAAATCACATAATACAAAGGAGATACCCACAGACAGAAAATCAGGATAAACTGCTGGATAAACTGCAAAGGCTGTGACAGCTTTTACATTGAAAAAACTAAAAGGAACTTGAACATTAGGCTTAAAGAGCATTTTAGGAACATCAGGAACAAAGAAATAGATAAATCGGTGATAATGTACCATTTTTGGAAGAAGAATCATGATATAGAATGAGAAATACACTTATTAAAAAGTGTCCAAGGTCCGTCTGCATTAACCACGTGGAAAAAATCTTCATAAAGAAATATGAAAGAGAATTGTTTAATTTCGACACTACCTTTGAAAAAGAACCCAAACTTCAAGTTCACCAAGATACCGACAGAGACGCACCTATCACCTCCAAGGAGTTCACCAAATCAACATCTATTAGTCGACAACAGCTGAGGATGTTAGGAAGATCCTAATGAAACGTGTTCTAGGTAAATACTAGCAGTGAGTGGAGTATTGAGTATTAGTTCGACTCAAATTTATATTTAATAAATGCTTACTTATTAATCTAAAAAATCAGATGCTTTCTTTGTAACTATTAGGTGAAAAGAAGTTCTGCTGCTTATTAAGGCATTTATTATGAACAATACAGAGAACAAGATTTTTTTTAAACAGTTTAAGCAAATACAATAAAACAAATTAAATTATTTTATTTAAAGATTTAATCAATGACAATAATAAGTAAACTATTATGTTATATTTATTCAAACTTTCAATAAAAGAAAATAAAGATGATGTATTATGATGGTAATAATGTTTATATTGAAGACATAAATGACTGATAGAAACTGCAAACAAAGATAGCCACAACGATGTGAGGCATGTGCATGTCAGTTATCTTACCACTGACATTGTAATTTAGGCATAAATGACTATTTGTCCAAAGCAAAGACAGCATGATATAGAATGAGAAATACACTTATTAAAAAGTGTCCAAGGTCCGTCTGCATTAACCACGTGGAAAAAATCTTCATAAAGAAATATGAAAGAGAATTGTTTAATTTCGACACTACCTTTGAAAAAGAACCCAAACTTCAAGTTCACCAAGATACCGACAGAGACGCACCTATCACCTCCAAGGAGTTCACCAAATCAACATCTATTAGTCGACAACAGCTGAGGATGTTAGGAAGATCCTAATGAAACGTGTTCTAGGTAAATACTAGCAGTGAGTGGAGTATTGAGTATTAGTTCGACTCAAATTTATATTTAATAAATGCTTACTTATTAATCTAAAAAATCAGATGCTTTCTTTGTAACTATTAGGTGAAAAGAAGTTCTGCTGCTTATTAAGGCATTTATTATGAACAATACAGAGAACAAGATTTTTTTTAAACAGTTTAAGCAAATACAATAAAACAAATTAAATTATTTTATTTAAAGATTTAATCAATGACAATAATAAGTAAACTATTATGTTATATTTATTCAAACTTTCAATAAAAGAAAATAAAGATGATGTATTATGATGGTAATAATGTTTATATTGAAGACATAAATGACTGATAGAAACTGCAAACAAAGATAGCCACAACGATGTGAGGCATGTGCATGTCAGTTATCTTACCACTGACATTGTAATTTAGGCATAAATGACTATTTGTCCAAAGCAAAGACAGCAAAAAACGTAGAGTGCATTTTAACATATAGGTACTTTAACAGGAGTTGCATTAATAGTTCTGTATGTGAAATATATGAGAAAAAAGTATAACAAATGTAATATTTTATTGCTGAAATAAGTATGCAGATGAAGCACTACTTGATACCCCCGAGAATCAAATCCCCTTTCACCCAGCATTTTTCTTTCAGGCAACAGGGACAGCAATAAATTCATCACTGAATTACGAAATCAAAGCACACTTGAAGCAAATTTCAATTACTTGATCGGCTTACAATTATCACTGCTTTTATTATAGTGATACTATGATTAATGTTTTACTGTATACACATGATATAAAATTTGTTTATCTGTTGATGACATTACTTTTATTATAATCATCTTATATGTGCCTTAAACTGTGCTACAAAAAATATTGTGCACATATTACATACATTTTGATTGAATATTTTTTTGTAAGTGATTCTAAAACTCAAAATAAATTTTTACACTTAATACTATTGCTGTGGCACAGTTTTGTTTTGTTGTAAATTTAAATAAGTAAAATATGAAGCTATTAACAGTGAAGCAAACAAATATATACAAATATAATAATTTGTAACTTAAAACTTCACTTATCCTATAAGAAATGATGTTAGTTCTTATAAATGTTCCAGGATCTCGATTTCATGTATATTTATACACATCTTCAGCTGGAAAAACAAAGCTGTTTCCATAGTTATTAAACATTAGATGTTGATATGTTCTTGTTAGTGCTACCCAAATCTGAAAATAGAATAGATTTAAAAACAGAATCATCTGCCAGTATTTCAAAAGTAATTATGCGATATATCGAGATTTAACTGTATTGGAACACCACAGTGAAGCGAAAAATTATTAAATTTTAGATGAGTCGTATTTCTTACACATCTGCTTCACTTTCGTACCTATTTTGAGGACATGTTTCGCAAATCTTCGTTTGCATCTACGGCTCTTGTGCGACTCATGTGCACGAGTCGCACAAGAGCCATAGATGCAAACGAAGATTTGCGAAACATGTCCTCAAAATAGGTACGAAAGTGAAGCAGATGTGTAAGAGATACGACTCATCTAAAATTTAATAATTATGTGATATTTGTTTTTTAAAATAAATATCTTTTCCCAAACCATTAAATCTATCGAACCATTTAATTGTTTTAATAATTTAACTTCTGGATTTATTTCATGGTTAAATGACCAAAAATTATCTGCTACGGCCCATTTATCAGTTTGTTTATACTTAATGTTACGAAAATGTTCTTTCGTTCTGGTTTCTAAATTACGTTTTGTCTTTCCAATATGAACTTTTTCACAATCGAAACAATTAAATGATAAATACCAGATTTTTTATTATTATGAATTTTATCTTTTATAGAGAAATGCAATAAATTTTTAATACTATGAGGAACTAAGGTTACACCAACCTTTTTAAAAAATTTTTGAAAATGCTTATTAACCCAAGGATGGTAAGTAAATTTTTTAAAATTATAATAGTCTTTTATTTTTTTAAGGGACGAAATATCATTAACAGTTTTTTTATATAGATTTAATGGTTTTGGGGAAAGATATTTATTTTAAAAAACAAACATCGCATAAAAGAATTTTGAAATACCGGTAGACAATTCTGTTTTTAAATTTGTTTTATTTTCAGATTTTGGTAGCACTAACAAGAACATATCAACGTCTAATGTTTAGTAACTGTGGCGACAGCTTTGTTTTTCCAGCTGAAGATGTGTATGAATATACATGTAGTCGCGATCCTGGAGAATTTATAAGAATTATCATCATTTCTTATAAGTGAAGTTTTAATTTACAAATTATTATATTTGTATTTATTAAGTTATTTATTAGGTATTTTGCTTTTTAACTTGGAAATCACATATTAAATTGTAGAAAGCTCTCAATGGTTAAATTCTCACTACAGTATTTAATTAACCATGTGCCCTTTGAGTGTATACTTAAGTCAAATGTTTTACATTTTCAGAATGTAATTAACTATGGTATCCTACTTTGACATAATAGTTCATGTATATAAAATATAAGCGTATCATTCTAAAATGGAGCCTAATTAGAGTTAGAGCTAAGATATCTGGTAGAACTCATTGTAAACCTTATTTTAGAAAACATATTTTGATAAATTAATATATGTATGAGCTAAGATCCAATATTCATAATTATAAAATTTGAAATTGCCAGTAACTGAAATTCCTCCATATAGGCTCGATAAAACTTCTACAAGTTACCTCTGTATTAAACTTAATAAGATGTCTCAAACAGATTTGTATTACCACATAAAATATTTGCTAAAACAACTGTACTTCTAGCTTGTGAATAACCTATTTTATTCTATCATTATCATTTTGGACTCATTTACTGATATTTAATTTTTGGCTCTCTTATGTTAACATTGCAAATTTTATATAAGACTTGGTTTACATTGTATATAGTTAATTTATTTTATGGTATCTATTGACTTCATCTATTGCAGTTGTATGTATAACTGTTAAATAACAAAATAATTTAATTAATGAATATATGCACTTGATGTCTTCAAAAGCATTTCATATGAGCAAAAATTACATTACATCCATTACTTATCAGATTGAGACACTTACGATTAAGTTGATAATTTCAGTGACTGCCCACAATTTCAGCATAATCCAAGACAATGAAACTGTTAAAGCACTGATACCAGGAAACTACAATAACCTCTTATGTTGTAAGAACATGTCTATAGAAGAAAATGGTGTTTACAGTTGTAAACAAATTTCATCTTGTTTAAACTTACCGTTTCAACAAACTCAAATTTTTTTCTCTCCTGAACTTCCTGTAGTAAGAAGACATATTCCAAACTTGCTCTCACGAAATGGCGATGTTCCATCACTAACGTTGCATCTGCCTGGAAGAAGCAAAAATAACAACATTCAATAATTGTACCCAGAAAAGCGCTAGGAAAGCAGCATTCAAAATTAATATGGTGCATATCTGTAAGAAATGTGATTATGCATGATATACTTAGATCTACCTCAATTTTACATGGTAGGCAAATTTTCAAAAACAATGGCTGGTTAGGGATATAAATGTAAATATCAACAGAATTGCAAATTGATTTATTTAAAAGCTATGCATATGTTTTATGCAGATCTTCTACAAATTTATTGCATTTCTCTAAAAAAAATAAAATTCCTAATAATAAAAAATCTGGTATTTATCAATTTAATTATTTTGATTGTGATAAAGTTTATAATGGAAGGAAAAAACATAATTTGGAAACCAGAATGAAAGAAGATTTTCGTAACATTAAGTATAAACAAACTGATCAATCGGCCATAGCAGATCATTTTTGGTCATTTAACCATGAAATAAATCCAGAAGTTAAATTATTAAAACAATTAAATGGCCCGATAGATTTAATGGTTTGGGAAAAGATATTTATTTTACAAAACAAACATTGCATAATGAATTTTGAAATACTGGCAGTCGATTCTGTTTTTAAATTTGTTTTATTTTCATATTTTGGCAATACTAGCAAGAACATATTAACATCTAGCATTCGTAATGATGGCGACAGCTTTGTTGTTTCCGGCTGAGGATGTGTAAAAGTTTTACATGAAATCGCGATCCCAGACAATTTATAAGAAAAGTATCATCATTTCTTATAAGATAAGTGAAGTTTTAAGTTACAAATTGTTATATTTGTATATATTTGCTTACTTCACTGTTAATAGCTTCATATTTTACGTACTCCTACAAAGTGTTTTTGAAAAGCACTATAGTCCTAATAGCAAGAAAAAGAGACACCTTTTTGTTTTTCTTTCTTTAGTTTAACATCCCTTAGCATGAGATTGCATTGTTACAGTGGCTTATAGCACAGGTGTCCAAAGCTCCAAAGGGATAAGGCAAAGAGGCAGCACAAGAGTGGTTCGTTAAAGATATAGCTGACTTTCAGTATTCCCATTTCTTTCTTTTAAAATTCCATTACACCTTAGAGTAAATACTGCATTCCATTAAAAACTTAATTTACCCAAATTTCACCAAAAATATATGCTTCGAGTCCCAAGAGTCCAAAATAAAAACTTTTTAATTAACATCTACGTCTTTGTGTCTATCAAATGAGAAAAGGAAAAGTGGAATAAATACTAGGTACCAGTCGACATCTTCCAATGGTGCGAAACAAAAAGTTTTCAAGAAAATCTGCCAAACATGAATTTACAGACATGGAGAATTTGTTCATTATTTTTTAGTTCCACAAAAATGGCTCTAATGACTGCAGTTAAAATATATGTTTAAAATATCGAGATTTAACTGTATTGGAACACCACATTGAAGCAAAATAATTATTAATTTTTAGATGAGTCGTATTTATTACACATCTGCTTCACTTTCGTACCTATTTTGCGAAACATGTCCTCAAAATAGGTACGAAAGTGAAGCAGATGTGTAATAAATATGACTCATCTAAAAATTAATAAATATGTTTAAAATCCTTTCATGGAAGTGTTGAAAACAGTGTTGTTGTATGTCCGGCTGAAGTTGATGTCTGGCTGAAGATAGAGGGAAGGCCTCAGAAACCGGTTCCGGGAAAATTTAAAAGTAAGTGTTGTTTTGTGTCATTAATTGACTCCTAATTAATTTAATGTTTAAAATGTTAGCATGGAGACTAAAACATATTGGATTTTTCGCAAAGAGCCTATGAAGTTCCTTTATTTAAGTCTGTTCCGTATAAGTGTTTAACTGTGAAACCATAAGAAATACAAAAAAACTTAGTAGAGCAAAGAACTCAATATAATTTGTAAAAACATAGTTTTAATTTTTCTACTAGATAGCAGAAATATTGTATTGCACTCAAAAATTCAATTCTAAGATTTCACAGGAAATACATGTTTTGAAACCTCCTGAATCTGAAAAAAGCATTTTTTAGAAAAAGGGCTGTATGTCTGTGAAGAACATAACTCAAAAACAAAAGATTGTTTAACACCAAACCTGGTATATAAGTTCAGTATCATCCAAAGAGACAACAAGAAATGTTCAAGTAAACACCACCCTCCAAATATACTTATAAATGGAACAATTCTAATTAAAATTTGTATGTTTAAGATATTTTCATGACAAATGAAATATACACTTGAAATGTTCTGAGGAAGTCCGCTTTACTCTCAATGACTTTTCCATAACTGGTAAACGTAGGAGATAGACAAAAATTTACATCACAAAAATGCATATCTCTTTAAAACTGAAGCGGTATTTTAAAACTGATTATTTGTAATAAATTTAAGCATCATAAAAATTAATTCTGTAAGATTTTTCATGTGATTTGTTTATTGAACATTGTGATCAAATTGTGAAAGTGTTAAAACATTTGTGTCATAAATAAGTGAGAATATTTGAAAAGTGTATGAAATAGGAAAGAACATAAATATATTGTGACTTTGTGGGTTCGTAGAATTAAAAGTCCGAGTTGCAGATATTCCAAATGTTCTTTATTTGCGTAGAAATACACTCTGATCAATTCTCACGTAACAACATTACGTCACATACACACAGTCTACTAAGGTCGTTGACAATAACAAACAACGTTCTGATTACATCAGCTCTCGTTACAACAACACTCTACAGCTGTTTACTGCTTACAACTGACTCTTGGCGAGTCGTCGTCTTCTTAAACACCTCATTGATAAATTCGAGAGATTTCTGGAACAAATAAGAAGTCGAATGTTCTATCACTGGAACCTTCCAGACGTGAAACCCTATCTGTGCCGGCAAGTCCTTTATTTCCGTGATACACTATCCGTCTGTTAATTATCTGCGCTATCTTTATTTGCCGGCTCTTTGTGTACACAAGCCGCGCTATCGCGATCGGGTTCGTGACAATATAGTACAATCATTAGTCCCTAGAGGGAATGAGATTAATAGAAGCCTGGATATTATAGAAGTGAAATGTCTACATAGATAAGTGAAAAAGGACTTGATATCATTCTGCAAAGGAACGTCATCGTGGTAAGATGTGAGTTTTTGATGTCGTTCTGCAATTTTGCAGAAACTTAAAGCTCAACGATGCAATAATAATCATTTTGTGAAAGGACAGAATATACAGGATTTAAAATTGTAATAGAATTTATTAATGGTTTTGCGGAATAAATTCCACGAAATTTAAAGGAGAAGAATTATTTTCCAACCACTTCCACTCTCATTCCGATACTATGACCAGAGATATGACTCATTACTCCAGAGCGCCGAGGCATCTACAAGTATTCTCCCAGATCGTCACCAAAGGTGAGAGTAATTCATCATCCATCCCTCGCGCATTTTGCAAATTTTCTGTTGCAAAACATACACCTTATATTAAATACAGTTCTTTTTGCTGTGAATTTTTCCAATACTTATAACTTTTTTTTTTCCAAATCAGAAGTCTTTTTTTCATGTCCTAGACATGCAGGGAGAAAAAGTTTCAAAGCCATAACGTAGCAACCAGCTGCTAAACATTTGATTATCACTAACTACTCTATTCCCCTAATCTCACCGTTACTATATATAGATCTCTAATGAAGCAATTTATGCAAATGTTTATCTTGATTAACATGAAGGAGATAGAATAAGATTTATAAAAGAGTAGAGAAAGTCATATGAGTAAAACTATCCTTTTTTCCTTTCTTCTTTTCATTGCATTAGTAATTTTAGATGCAAGTTTGCATTTTTCCCAGTAATTAATGCATCTAACGAACATGCTTGAAAGTTTACAGTTCTCTGCTTTTTGTTTCCTTTCGCTGCGAGAGTTTATTAAGATCACAACGAATTGTTTGAATAAATTGTAATAATGGAATTAAGCAGTTTTAGCTAAATTTGAAATATTTCCTAAATTAAAATATGTATATCAAGCATAACGTAACATGGATGGAAGAGGCACTTTTCCACTTTCTATATAAATAATAACTTCCTATAATATGTAAGAAATATATATGAAAGTCATATGAAAGTTCAGACCTTGAATGAAATGAGTAAACCAGGATCCATAGAGCTTACAGTTACCTGATAGCCATCTTTCAGGCAGGATAAGGGAAAACCTCAGTAAAACCTTATCCAGATAACACCCTGACCTCTTGAACGTGATGCAGACACGCTACCAACTACCAAAAGGCGGGCATGTGAATATATGAATACGTTTTTTAGTTTACACTTTGTTCTTCTGTTAATATAACAAATAAATATTTATATGATAAATATTTTCTGAGGTTTTCTTTCCACGTATGGTAGTATTACAGGGAACTGTTTGCTCTGTAATAATTAGTTGTTCCCCTCCTCTACGGTTGCAGGTTATCAGTTGATGCAAAGCCCTTGGTATGGAGGTTGATAACATTGCTAGGCCAGAGAAATCTTTGAAAAAGCTTGCACATAATAAGCCTATGCTTGGAACAACAGCAAATTTCTAAAATTATAACCCATAAGATAACTGCAGTTAAGGAATTGCAACCACGCAGTTGCAATTGCTAATGATCATGAATCATGTTTGTTTCTTTTATTTCTCGGACGAACTATGGCTTTATTTACAATACCACTGGCTATTAGTGCAAAGTTCGAAAGATGTGCGATGGCACACGAACGCTATTTCCACATTCTCTATGACGACGAATGTATGGTCTCGCTGCTGGATCGGTTACCATGGATTTGTCTTTGGTAATAGAAATCTCTTAGATAACGCACTGATTATTCTTGTAAGAGTGAGAGGGGTACTGACTCGCCTCCCGTTCGTGTGCTAAGTACCAATGAACGCATCACTTCAGCCAATGGAATTTGCAGGAATCACAAAAGACAGATATATGTGCACTCCACGTGGAGTAATCATTGCGTTATCTGAGAGGTATCTATTACCAAAGATAAATCCATGGTATCCGTTCGAACAGTGCGACTATACCTGGCTACTGTGGTTATAACATACTTGAAAAATCCATGCGCTTGAATTTGGAGAATGAAAATTCAACTCCGCAAACAACATGATTTTCGTTGGCAACAAAATTCCCGTTACGTTGCACGCATATTTAGTATTATCCTCGACCACAAATATTGATCAGGTCTCAGCTAACTGGACCAGGGGTACACCATCCTTTCATTCACCGTCTCTGAAGTTCAGAGATCCTAAGACGACAGCAACTTCCGCATATCCACACATTACTTTCACTTTAAGGACTAATACAACATGTTAGATATTTATAATTGCTTCTAAATCGTTTTGACTTTGCTAGTAACCGAAATAGGGTCTTGGAAAAGGAATTTGGAAATAGGTAGCAGTACTACACCACGTCTACTATTATTTTTATTAACGTCGTGCAACGTTGTCATATCGGATTGGACGATGAATGAAATGAGTCCATTCACCTTTAAGGATAAAGTAAACCCCCGAAAAAACCTTACCAAATAACTCAACTAGACCGAGATTCAAACCTGGGCCTTCTTAAACCTGAGGCGAACACGCTACTACCTACGCTACAGAGGAGGGCCGATTTTTACTAAGTACTCTGCCTACCTATAGTGAACGAAGGAAATGGAGCATTTCACCCCAAAAATCGATATCTAGATTCCATCGGAAATTCACGTTTTGGAATTTTCTTAAAAATTACAAAGTGTACGCGTGCATGTCTATGTATGTGTGAACGGGAAAAAAAAAAAATCTTGTTTGAATACCAAACTTGGCATTTAAGTCCAGTATCTTTAAGGATGCGATATAAAAATTGCATGCCACAAAAGAAAAGAAAAAGGTACTGTCGCAACCGGCGGCGTACGCACACAAAGAGACAGCGCACCTCGGAGATAAGGGACAGATAAAGATAACACGGAGATAAAAGACTTGCCGAAACAGACAAAGTTAGGTAACTCGAAGATTCAAGTGTCGTCTTGTTCATTCTAGAAATACGAACAGAGGTATATATAAAAGATCGCGACACTAAAGTACCGTATGTTTAAGATAATTGTATAAAAATACTTATCTAGAATTTTCTACGAGTAGCCCATGAAGTCCTCTTCACTCTAAAGATTTTTGTATGACTGGTAAACCATTTGAGATAAAAATCTTACTATTACAAAAAAAAAAAAAAAAAAAAAAAAAAAAAAAAAAAAGTAGTCTTCCTTGGATACAATTTTCAAATAAAACACGTGGTGCCCACCTCGGTAGCGTAGATGGTAGCATGTCTGCCTCACGTTCAAGAGGTCCCGAGTTCGAATCTCGGTCAGGGTGAGCTACCTTGATAAGCCTTTTCTCCGGGATTTTCTCTTATCCTAAAAGACGAATGTCGGGTAGCTCTAAGTTCCATGGACCCTGGGCCCATTTGAGCATCATTTCGCCCATTCCATTCATTGTCCGATATGACTTAAAAAGTTAAAGGATGTAAATTAAAAAAAAATGTGGTGTTAACCATTTTCGAGGTATTCTTTATTACTGATTTTGATCTTCTTTTTTAAGTGTTATGTCCTCATTCATTTTCTCTCCTGGTTGTGCAAAGAGCAAGAATTTCAAAGCCATCCGATTTTTAAAAACCTGTCGCTTTAACCTATTGTATTCTCCAATATAACTTGCAACAAAATGTCCAATGAAAGTTTATCTCAACAAGCAGACAGAAGGCAAGCATTTTTATAGAAAAATGATTAGAGGAACTAATGTGTGTCCAACACACAACACTGAGTGCCACCTTCTGTTGGTGGATGGCAAAACAGACCATGTCTTTCATTTTACAGTAGCTGCTACAATCATTTCTAGCAACGGAATCTCTAGCATTAAGACTAAATCTGACGCAATGACAATCTATTTGATTAATTTAGAATAAACGACTTCTATACAATTTGACCAAAAAATACGGACTTGACAGGAATTATCTGTATTAATATCAAAATAAAATAAGATTTTAGACAGCCTCTGTAGACATAATCCCTGATTACCCACCAAGAATAGCACCACTCCGCTTAACTATGTACTGGCCATTACTGTATAACCGCGCACTTTCATCCTTTCTACTATTGTGGATAATGAAGATTTACAGCACCTCCGAAAAGGGAGATATTCAAACACAGTTAACATCCCATTATTTCACTTAATCAATGGATGAAGTCTGAGCTCCAGAGCATTAGCAAACTAGAGATTACCTCTGTGGTCTGGCGATTAGTATGCTAGCTTCCAAATCCAGAGGTCTCGGGTTTGATTACCGGCTGGAAAATGGAATTATTCCCCGTCTTCCTATAGTAAGGGTGAGTGTAGACGTATGTGAGAATTTAACGTTCATAAAGTAGAGCCAAAGTTACATAAACAGTAATCGAATGAACATAAGTGTAACTCTTCCAGAGATAAAGCCACCGATATGACCTCAAATGCTATGTAAATGAAGTAAAAAAAAAAAAAAATAGTTTTGATCAATGTTATCAACCCGAAGGGGTTATAAAAATTTCCAATTGTTTCTAAAAGCAAAGGCAAACATATGACAAACATGACTCAAGAAGTTAAAAGGTGCCCGGCTCAGTAGCGCAGATGGTAGCGTGTCTGTCTCACGTTCAAGAGGTCCGGAGTTCGAATGTCGGTCAGGGTGAGTTACCTGGATAAGGTTTTTTCCGGGGTTTCCTTTATCCTGAAAGACCAATGTCGGGTAGCTTTAAGCTCCATGGACCCTGGACGCATCATTTCACACATTTCATTCACCGTCCGACGTGACTTAACGTTAGAAGACGTAAAATAAAAAAAAAAAAAAAATAAAAAGTTAAACGGTACAATAACTGGACTACGCTGCAGAAGGGATTCGGCACAGAGGTCCAAACTTGGTCTATTTTACCGGCACGTCCGGGAGGAAGGGTGAGGCGAGAGGAGACAGAGGGCGACCGTCCCAAGGAGAGGGCAGGGTCTCTACACTTTATCAGCTGGAAACTCCCCGGTAGGCCAGCACAAAAGAAAGTGATAATTTATATTACAAGAACTGAAAGAGAGATTTCAAGGTACATTAAGAATTATGAAAGGAATTCGTAACATCTCACTTTCATTCTTACTGTGTAGAACTTTCTTATTAATAATAACGATTTCCTTATTAATATTAACCTCTTAAAGAGGCTAATAAACCACTCATTGCGAGGCCAACTTTTGCCAGAGTAGTTGATACAGGGAATGTAAACACTCTTTAAACGCGATCAAATTAATTTGCAAGTAAATAAGGGGAATTTGTCCATGTAATTTCTATTGCTATATTATCTGGTACTCTTAATTAAATATTATTATGGTTATCCGTGGCGTTATTTCTCAAAAGTTGCAGTATTTGTAAGGCCGAAATGAAACGGTGCGTGAGGTTCCCCCCCCCCCCCCTATTATTTTACTCGCTATAACTATGTGGGCACATTGCAACATGTTAAGAGATACCTCGACAGCATTCGCTATTATCTACTTTTCACGTTTTGTTATTTTTTATACCTAAGGTTAGGGTTGTCAAACGGACAATCCGCGATTTCATGGTAGAAGACGAGTGTCCTAGACGAAGCGATAAAAGTCTGCTATAACAATGAATGCTAAGAAAATGTTTTTACTATTAACATGAATTTTACTCCCAAACGTCGTTCAAGTATTTCACCATTCCTTACGACAGAAGTTTCCAAAAGGCAACACCGTGGCTAAGACTATCGATATATCGCCGATCTCGCGCTAACAATGACAGCGGAGGCAATACTACAATCGATTCTTTGTGATTTTGTTATTTCCGGTTCCTTTATTTATTTCTACTGCCTACCTCGTGACTGGATACTGCTGAAGGCTATATACCTGATTGGGAAAACGCAGAATCTTTATTGAAGTGGATGCAAGAAATTCCAACTTGAAAAGTGGATGAAAGTTTGCTGCTTGACCAGGTAGTCCAATTGGAACGTTTTCTCGGAAAGGCAAAGAATCAAATTAGGAGATTGTGGCTCATAAAAAGTGGATGCAAGTTTTTGATGTTTTTAAAGAGTAATATTCAGAACTACTTGTAATTATGCATTACTGTTTTTCCATTCCAAGGCATAATATTAATGTGGAGAAGAGTGTTTTCTTTAGTGAATGCACGAACAGAAGAAAGGAACAGGCTGGCATTAACTTCAGTCAACGTTTAGTGTAAAATTGGTCTCAACTGTAGCAAAACAATTGTGTATATTTTAGATACTTGTGTTTAACTTTTAATTAAATATTTAATGTAAACTGATATTCATTTTCTTCAATAATGACACTCCTTTGATGACAGTGTTAACACTTGGACTATGTCATTGATGTTGGTTCTTGGATTATGGCAACCCTACTTAAGGTGGAACTTTGAGTTATGGCATTAAGGGCACACTCTGCTTCGAGACGTCGTGGAGTACACATCGCCTTCAGGAATTGTAGTTGCCAGCGTCCAGAACTTCGGAGTCAGCGAATTGCCACCATCGGGAGGGACCCTTGGGAAGCTCCCGGCAATTTCGCGATACCTCCAGTAGAAGGCAGCAGCAGCGTGCGAGCTTCAACAATCTCGTAGAAAACAGCCGGCCAGCTCCACATCAGCCAGGCGAGGTACAAGGCCTAAGCCAACGTCTTAAAAGACGGTATTTTAAGGCACCTTCGGGTCCGGCCCTCTGTACCTCACGCTTATTAGCAAACCTGTGCTGACTGGTAAGTATACAGTCAAGGTTAGCTGTGCACTGCACTTCGGTGCAGGGCAAAATGCCCAAAGAAAGGGAACCATCCGACATTTCCACTCCAACCCGCCTTCCAGAAATGGAAGCCATCCCCAGTACTAGCACTGGAATCACCCACCCTGCTGTCGGGGCTCCAACCCTGACTGCAGGAAGCAAACGGCCTCGCCGAAAGCCATCAAAGGGCGTAAATGGCAAGGCCAAGAGATTAGCTGTCGCCAAACAGCAAACTGGCAAGGGCTCTTCCCGCGAAACACCACAGCGGGTAGGCAAAATTTCAGAGGGTGAGCCCTCAGACAACTCCTCCTCTGACGAGGAGTATTTCACCGACGGAACTGCGGTTCCAAGGCATTCATCCTCCAGGATGGAAGACTCCGATGGGGAACACAGCTCATCGAACATCTCTACAGATGTTGATGAGGCTGAGTTTCGCACCGTGACCAACCGGCGAAGGGAGAGAAAAGCCCCTCACCTGGAGACAACTGGCACGTCCAATCGTTCTGGGCCACCCAGGAGGCACATTCCTCCTGTGATCGTGGATGACTTCCGGGGCTTGGTAGGCTTTCTAAAGGAAGTCATGCCAACCCTGTCGGTGTCATGCAGGGTCACCAGGAGGAAGAGCCGAAATGTCTTCCAGGCGAGTAACGCCGAAGACTACCAGCTTATTCTAAGGGCACTGGACAGGAAGTCCATCCCTTACTTCACCTTCGGCCTAGATAAGAGCCGTGACGTCAAGAGGGTCATCAGATGCCTACCAGTGGACACACCGGTGGGTGACATCATCGACGATCTTAACCGCCAGGGCATTCAGCCCCGCTTGGTCAGGCAGATGACCAAACCTGCTCCACAGGGTCAGCCAGGCCCTGTCCCAATCCCACTCTTCCTCGTGATAGTGGAACGGGCCAACGATCCGGAGGGGAAGCTAGATGGTGTCTCTACCATCTGCTACCTCCGAGTAAGGATTGAGCCACTGAGGAGCTCTGGCGGTCCACCTCAATGCCATCGCTGCCTGGGATTCAACCACTCCAGCCAGTTCTGCAAGAGGACACCCCGCTGCCTGAGGTGTAGTGAAGCCCACGACAAGGAAGTTTGTCCAAGGTCACCCACAGATGTGCCCACTTGTGCTAACTGCAAGGGAGCACATGTAGCTTGCTACGGCGGCTGTCCTGCCAGAAAGGCAGTTATAGCAGCGAACAAGCCCACAATGAGACAACAGCAACAGCAGAGGACCTCACCAGCGGGGGCGGACCCAAGACCGGTCCCATCAACCAGCTCCAGTGTGCCCACGACTCGGCGGGATGCCAATAGGCCAAGAAGTTACGCTCAAGTAGCACAAGGGGCCTCTGATGGACCTAAAACGTCACGGGAGACACACAAACAAAAGCGGGCCCCAGCTCAAAAACGAACCGACAATAACAATGGTAGGAATGGAGGGAGGCTTCCTCGGGAGCCCCAAAATCCTGCTGAACAGGAGAATCATGGCGAGCCCATGCCTCCTAGACAGCTTAGGGATGAAAGGGCAGGAGGAAGACCTGCACCCATTCGTTCCAGATCAGCCTCTCCTCACAACCAAGTCGCCCACACAAACAACGTTCCCATGACAGCTACACTCGACCTCACGGATGTGTTCAAGTGGCTGCAGCAGTTGTTGCAGACACATGGACAGAAAATCTGTGAGCTCGTTGTGAAGTTCTTCACAGCCACAGATCCGGCCAGCAGGATGCTGGTGGCAATGGAGGCCATGGCCCTCCTGACCGCAGGCACGCAACAGCTCCGAGATGGCGCATCGAACTAGGTCACGTACCTCGTTTCGATTCGCGTTTTGGAATGCGTGCGGCCTAGCAGGTCAGGGGAGCGAGCTGCTTCACTTTGCCCGAGACAATGCCCTAGACGTCATTCTAGTCAGCGAAACGCATCTCCGACCAGACTTCCGTTTCCGTCTTCCGGGCTACATCTGCCATCGTACGGATCGTCAGGGACGACCAGGTGGCGGAACTGCGATCTTGGTGAGGCAAAATGTGGTCCATCAGCCCATCCAGCTCCCACCTCTACAAACCCTAGAGGCCACGGCCATTAGTATGCACCTTGGTGGTTTAGAGGTCTTGGTAGTCTCTGTGTATCATCCACCAACCCGACAGTTTGTATCCAACGACTATCTATCCATCCTAGCCCTATATCCCTGTGCTATCATGGCCGGCGATTTCAATGCTAAACATCAACGTTGGCATTGCGGTCGTCGGGCGGATGCAAGAGGCAATGAAATCATTCGCCTTATAGATGCGGACCCTCAACTTCAAGTACAGGGCCCCTGGCAACCCACTCATTACCCGCGAGGAGGAGGACTGCCCTCAGTCATAGACTTCGCAATCACAAAACATCTACCATACCATCTCACACTCACATCATTAAATGCATTACATTCAGATCACAATCCAGTGTTGACAGAGATCAACACAAGGGTTGCCAGTCACGACATCTCGCTTCAAACGCGGGAGGTCGACTGGGAAGGCGTCAGGAACTGCCTCCGCACTTCCATCCCGCCAAATCCCTAAATCACAAATATCCCTACCCTGGATAACGCCGTCTCATCCTTCACTTCCATCGTGAAGCGCACCACCTTTAATTTGACAGTCCACGCTCCGGCTCCTCTTCATCCCGATGTCCTCCCTTTGGACATCCTTCTTCTAATCCGGCGATCCTGGGCAGCACGGAGATTATACCAACGTCACCGCACGCCACATAATCGAGCGCTCCTAAGACGTTTACGTCGAGAGGTCAGTGTCCGTCTGCGCGAGCACAAGGTGCAAGCGTGGGAGGACAAAATGGCCAGGTTGCGCGTCGAGGATGGCGACGTGTGGAGGATAGCCAAAGCCCTCAGAAAACACAGAGGTCAGTACACCTCTCCCATTCACGGTACCCAGTGCCTGGCCTATGAACCCCAAGCCAAAGCCAATGCTTTCGCTGACTATCTTGAGCGTACTATGTGTCCGAGAGATGACCCCCAGGACGATAACTTTTCTGAACGCGTCCGTCGGGAGGTGCGTCGTTTCTTACGTCACCCTCCTGAGGATGCGGAGAGACTGGGGCCGCAATATGGTTGAGTGGTTAGACTGCTTGGCCCTCACCAAGGCGGCCCGGGTTCGATCCCAGGCGACCACAAAGTGAGATTTGTGGTGAACAACTGGCGGTCCTTCGGGTCCTCCGGTTTCCTTCGCCAGCATTCCACCAATTGCACCATCATCATCTTTCCTATCACCTCATCTCTCTCGTACGGCGTTGGACTGATCACTCTTTCCGGAATCTCTCTGATCAGGAAATCTCTGATTCTCAACCCGTTCTCGAGGTTGCGCGGTTCAGAAGGCCCTATGTTCCACTTAAAAAGCAAATACAGGGATTCATTCATCCATTCACATCCTTTTCAGAAACATTCCAATTTATACTACTAATAGCGGCCTGTCTTCAATTAATAATTATTCATGGAATTCTGGCCACTGTTCGGTGAATATTGAATATATCCTGCTGTTTTACTTTTACTTTTCACTATTCTTTCTCCCTTCTATTAACACTTTCCGTGCTTCTGCTGCATGTTTATGAGGTATAAGATATTTTGGAGAGGGAGTGGGAGATCTGAAAGGGCACTCCCGGGAGGAAAGGGTGATGTGAGAGGAGACAGAAGACACGAGAGCAGAGGTCAGGGTCTCCAATGGCAGCTCGTACAACCAGCTCCCCTCACCCAAGCTGGCTTACGCATCCCAATGGGAGCCCGAGGATTGACGATCGCCGCCGATCCGGAGGATAAAGGTTTACGTGGACACAGAACCCTCAAACAGCCGAGGATGAAGGTGAAATGAAATGGAGGTACGTGAACTTCGGGGGATGCCATTAACCTTCCTGGCATTCACCTAGTTACCCGTAGAAATCCCCGAAAAAAACCCTGGGCAAGAAAGGTCAGTCGCGGAAATCGAAACCATAACCTCCGGAAAACGAGTCAACACGTTACCGCGACACCGCCTCACACGGTACTAAATGTATAAATCCTAAAGCGAATATCCTGCTAAATGATTGGAATGTTGAACGTGATATATTCAATAGCATAAGGTATATAAGTTTAGGGAGCGGAAACAATAACTAAGCAACAAAAAAGAAAGTTCTTAACAGAGATGGATATTTGGCAGTTGGCTTCTACAATATCGAGAAGAGATAGCATTAGAAACAAAAATTCGGGAAATAATATAACAAAAAGTCTTGGAAGTGAAGATGTGGGAAGATTAAAATAGTACGAATATGTGAAAAGAATTGAAAATCATAGAATAGTAAGAATGCCGCTAGAATGGGAGGGAAAGAAAGAAAGAAAGAAAGAAGCAGAGACGGGGAAGATTAAGAGCACAATGGATAGATGAGGTCCGAAGAAGTATGTCATCTAGAGAGCTAACAGATGAGAATACAGAAAATAGGGACTTTAGACAACAAAATGGGTTGTATAACTACAGCATGGTAGAAAATTTCTAAATTATAGTTGGAGTTTCTACGGGCAGGAAATATCGTTGAAGTGATGCTAAAATGAGTACGGGATCAAAGAGTCGTCGAATGTTATCTTTTGAGGATAAGGAATAGCCTTAAAAATTTACGAAATAACTCGTCATAATCGAGATTAGAACTCGTCAACGTTTGAATGTTACAGTGCTGTTGAATATTGAAAAGGTGATTTTCAGTACCAAAAATGGCAAGTTAAGAAGAGAATAACATTACAGTCAGGGATTTATAAACCGAATCATCAATATCAATATCTTTCCAGCGCCACCGGTATGCCAGATTTTCGTCTCGCAGAAGTTCTTTTTAACATAGGGCTCCCGCTTTTAATCAATTTAAAAACCATCGGTCTGGGCCAGTTTTGAACCCGCGATCTTAAATCGGTGCCGAACCAACTGAGCCATCCCCGCCCCTTCTCAACTAAGATATCAAACAGCCGTTAAGTTTCCAGACGGATTAATCTATATACCTATAAATACTGTCAGCAGCACTTAGTTCAGTTCCTTTGAACATATCCACCACAATGCTGAGCGAAACATTACTTTGATTTTAAAATGGAAAACAACGGACCATGACACCAAAGCCTCATAGATAAATATATTAATACAGACTCCGGCCGTGAAACCCTACGCCATTTGAATGATGATTAGGGCTAGTGACATTTAGCATTTTGAAATCATAAATTTAGGATTTTTATTTTTACATTTAGCATTTTGTTGCATTTATAAATTTCCAATTTAGCATTTTAAAAAATGAAATGTGTAGTGTTTAACGCCCGCTTTAACTACATACGGCACCGCAGGCGGTGACACTGATGATACATGAGATGAAGATGGAGCACCGGTGGAATGAGATGGCGGGGGAAACCGGAGGTCCCGGAGAAAACCCGCCCCAGCGCCGTGTTGTCCACCACATATCTCACTTCTCGGTCGCCTGGGATCGAACCCGGGCCGCCTTGGTGAGAGCCAAGTGGTCTAACCACTGAGCCACGGCGCGGCCAAGCATTTTAAAGTATTTTGAAAAAAGTATATAGAACAAGCTGATACAGGCTAAAGCACACTACATGATACAAAAAAGAAAAGGCCATACTGTTATAAAACTAGCACAATAAAAAGAAATTGCATAAAATTGGCCTATCCCATAACTCATAATTTTATGATTCAGTAACGTTGTTGAATGAAAGCAGTGAACATATTTCAAGATTCTGTTATGTCATTCGAGTCCTCATGATACAATCAAATTATATTTATTGAAATATCTTTCTGCATCTACGCTGTTGGTAGGACCCCAAATGCATTGCAGAGCAATTGGTGGGCAATGGTGGAAGAAGAAGCTAATTTAGCGGGAAGGGTTGCTTTCCACATTCCAGAAGAGTGGTCACTTAGTTTATAACTTTCTAAATATGCAAAGGTTCCACAGACTCTTTAGTTGAAATTTTCCAGAAGAAAAAGCATTGGAAAAAATTACTTGGAAAATCTTCGATTTCGCATTTATATCGCATTTTGAGTCATTTTCGCACTTTATCGTGCTATAGGTATCGCATTTGCGAAAAATCACTACCTCTAATGATTTTTTCTCTCGTAAATTACGTCCTCCAACGTTAAGTCATATTGGACGATGAATGGAATGGGTGCAATGATGCTCAAATGAGCCCAGGGTCCATAGAGCTCAGAGTTTCCCGACATTCGTCTTTCAGGTAAGGGGAAACCCCGGAAAAAACCTTATCCAAGTAACTCACCCTGAATCCTCTAATGATGGTGATGATGATGATGATGATGATGATGATGATGATGATGATGATGATGATGATGATAGTGATGGTGGTGGTGATGATGATGTTATGAATCAGACTCCTGAAGATTACCTGTTAGAATGTTGCTTTGACACATATATGTGCAATTGTGCTTTATGGGTGATTAGGGCTCCGGGTTTCTAACGCAAAGATTTCCAGTTCGAATCTGGGTCCCATTTGCAGCGATATACATCAGTACCTACTTGTAATTGATTATAATGTGCGTCACCCACTGAAACTCCTGCAACATACAATTAGTTACCGGCGTCCAAGAATTAGACGTCAATTCTGATTCAGCATGGAGTAGTAAATGTAAGCATTGACTGTCTATGAGAAATTTAAATGGAGGAGGGGAATACCCCATTGGAATCAGAGATATGTCGAACGTAGCAAGTATATTTGTCAGTGGCCATTAGTTTGGCGATTTCTAAACTGCAGGCTAGACTTTGAAATACCTACATGAGAGTAAATGTTTTACATATGACCATTACTGGAACTGAGCAATGAACAGTGTACCCAACTCGGGAAATAGAAACTCACCGAATCTTTCCTTAAAATGCATCACAGCACAAGAACTAACAAGCATGGAACATTTTAGAATCTCTTCCGTCTAATAAAGATTTATCACAAAGTAGGAAAACTAGCTGTGTAACAAATAGGTAAATGAAGTTTGAAACTTCAAGGTTTGAAACAATTAAAACGGCCACAGAATCAATGTAACAATTATATCAGTAAAACTGGTTTGAGCCATATCGAATAGCATCGTGTATAATTAAATTACTTATATTGTGCTCATTTTACCCAGTTGAAAACATGTGGGATTTGTGGTGGACAACACGGCGGAGGGACGGGTTTCCTCCGGGATCTCCGGTTTGCGCCGCCCATCCATTCCCCATTCCACCAATTGCTCCATTATCACCTCTCCTTCCATCCATTCATTTCACCCTCATACTATCATCGACTTCACTTACTTTCATACCAGATATCGGGCTGATCAACCATCCTGTACACACTATCTGATCCAGAGTCTCTACTCTTCAAACCCGATGGCAAAAGGCATAAGGGATACAGAAAGAATAAGTACTCAGTTTAATGTTCCCATATGTCCTCTTTGTCAGAATCTGCCATAAAAACTGCATTGTCCTTCGACAATGATGATTCTTAGGAAACTGTAGCTGTGTATGCTACAGAATTACGTCCTTGGGTAAATCATAGTTGCAGCATTTTGCTGAACATAGTACTATATGCGGGCGATAAGAAGAGCGATCGAGTTCCAAGTCCTCATTCGGTAAGTTTTGTTTAACTCCGTAAACATAGAGACAACTTCGAAATTTTAAATACGCTATACACTGACATCTAGTGGCTAATACGCTAAGCTTTATCATGTCCGCCATAGTACGTTTTGATCAATTTCGAGGTTAATTAGCTAACCAGTTTACAACAGTCGTATGTTAGAATTAGAATTTTAGTTCGTCCTTGGCAACATATACGTTATGAGACACGTAAAAATGTATAAATACAGTATATACATAAAGTCAAATTGATTACAGACAATATACACAGTAAGCAGCTTTTCTATGGTTTCATGTGGTATTTGCATAGACTAATTTACTACAAGAAATGTCATAACATAAATATTACAGGTTTGTGAAAGTACTATGCTCCCAGTGCTCATTTACATGGTTATAGTTCTAAAAATTCATTAACTGTATAAAAACAGTGCATGCAAAAAATTCTTAACGTTATTCTTAAAGTGTTTTAACGATACAGCTTGTTTAAATGAATTTGGAAGTTTATTGTATAACATTATCCTTTTGTAGTTAAATCATCCTTCATAAAGGCTCGTTTGGTGCGTTCGAATTGCCAGTTTATCCTTGTTACGAGTGTGGTAGTAATGTACTTCAGCATTTACTTGAAAATGATTTATATTTGTATGAACATTGGTGGATGTTATGGCTCTCGAAAGGGGACACATTATTATTCGTCTACCTCCGTGTAACTGTGATCTGAGTGCAATTGAGCTGGCGTGGGCAAAACTAAGGAATGTTTTCAGAGGATGCACTTGTGATATCTTCGCTTATCTTACACGCTATTTTGCTGAACTGTGTTTTTCAAGGTTGACCACACTGCAGAAACAAAAGAGCGTTAGCTCTCACTTCTTCCCCTCTGCCCGCACCACACCGTAAATCCAGCGCTCAACTTAATTTGCGCGTACTGTACACCAAAATAGAATACAAGGTTCTCACTTTCAATCATTGTTATTATGCCTACTTGGCCGAAGACCCTTTCAACACCCGTATTAGAATGTGGAAGGGATAGTATGGGAACTGCAGTTTGCACTATTTCAGCAGCATCGCTATCAATGCAACTTCGCTCCAAAATGTTACCGTATGTTACATTATTTCCTTTTATATGTAAATTGTTCCAAAGGTTATTATTGTCATGATAAAGGTATGCCGTACTAAGATTCGATAACAAAGCATTTTACTTCTTTTAGACACTCTTCTGGAGATAAAAGTGGCATATCTTGAAGAATTTTAATGCTGATATAAGTAATTGGATTGATCCTTGTGCGTACAAAACAAAAGCTCAGCGTATGATAGCTCATTCTTTAGATTTCAAAATTAGTTTTAAGCTCCAACCATTCCTGCAATATTCCTGTAATGCACCTTCAATTAATTTGAAAGAGTGACCACATCACCAACGGACCGCAATACACAAATAAATGCCATTAATCTAAACTCTTCTTAACCGGAAACGTTGTCAATCTTGTCACATTATGCCAATTATATGTATTACTGTCCGGCCACTGTATCTCCGGCTCTGACATTAAGTGGCTGCAGGAGGTGGAGGGGGAAGGTTACTAGTACCAACATATAATAATGAGTAATTGAAAATATATCGTCAGAATTATGTTTATAATGAGAGTATAGGAATCTATTAGCTTCAAAACATTGAAATACAACTTGTAATTTCATTATCATGCAAGATATTCTTTACAACATCACTCTATTCAAATATTTCGTTCACACCTTTCACGCACACCAACTGCTTCTGTTGCTGGTACTGGGAGTCTGTACATCCGGTGTCGTGGTCAGGAAGCTAAAACTGTCTGCTAGCGCCAATCAGCGTTGTCGCTGGTAGGCGTGGCTCCCGAACCCAACACCGTGTTGCCAGCTTAAATTTGTTTGAGCCACGTGGCCTAATAGCGGCTTGCGCTGGTGAACTTTCTTTGGTATAATTTTCGTGCGTGAACTCCGATGTTTAGTGTTCGTAAGTCCTATTATTATCGCTATTATAATAATATGGCTACTGGTTCGTGAAATATGCAAATACATGAAATATTTAAAATACGCATTGTTCCTCTGCTTGAAATTCCCGCTCAAGAACTGGCAATAGCCTGCTTCCCCCTCTCGAGAAATGTCAGAGCCGCAGATAGAACGGCCGAGGTATAGTTTTACAGAAAATATGCGACGGAGACAACGGTTAAGGGTTTCTTTAAAAGCTAAGCTGATTAGCCATTGTTTTCACTTCCTTACCGTATAAATCAAAAGCTAAATATCCGATATTTTAAATCTGGCAGCGGGTGCAGTTAAAAGGCACCAGATCTGATGCCAAAAGCACCAAATTGGCAACACTGAATGAACTGGTGCTCTACAAATCCATCCAATTTGTGAACTCTTGAATGATATGACTGAAGGCTATGTTTGTCCGGATGATGTCCAGCAGGCAATTTAAGCTAAAAACAAAGAGTGGTCATGCTTCGCTTCAAGAGAGCCAAGGACAGTCCTCATCCCTTTTATCAAATTAGTATCTGTATAATTAAAGAATATGTGCATCATACAACACACTGTCTTCAGACAACAAGGCCCAAAAGTTAGTATACACCAACTAAAACCTTCCGATTATCGCTGTGACCAATTTTGGCTTCAAGTTCAATCGTATGATAATTCGTTTTGTATTTGCACATGTTTAATAATTAGACAGGTTTTACTTTTCATACTGTTTTTTTAATGATTAATTTCTCATGGCATTCGCATTATCATTTACAATACAAATCAAGTTTTCTTTCATTTTTTTTCCATTCAGTGCAGTGGTCATATATATATATATATAGTGCACTTTAACTGCAGTGGTTATATTGGCGGCCGTTCTGCTTTGAAAGATATCGAAGGTGTTAACTCGTAATCGCTGGGTTGCATCATTAGATCACGCACACATTCACACTCTCATTCATGCTTCCAGACTCTGGAGAAGATGGGGAATTATCTTGGTAGGAGAAAAATCCCCACCCCACCGCCAGCAATCGAATCCGGGACCCCCGGCACGGCAGACAGGTAATCATCAAGTTATGGCAATTCGTGGTAGCGTTAATCTGTACTGGCAGCCTTCTGACTTCTTTGATCCAAACGTTCTTCCTTTTGTCTTATATATAAGTAGCGGCAAATATGAATTTAGAAGAAAATTAAATAGAACAATAAAGTGAAATTACACTAGCCGCAGAAAGAATAACACAAGAACTACTAGCCTAAAAGAAATCTAAAACGCAATGTGAAATAGCATTTAATCGCTTCATTGCCTACTTTAAAATAAGTTCGCGGAAGAATAAGCAGTGGAGGTCCTTATTGTGGGCCAACTGTACAATTTTTTAAAGTTCATTGATGGAAATTAATTGTTCCTTCACACAAGCCGTGCATAGGCTAAGGTTTCAGAGAGCTAGAGTCAAACTAAAAATTCAATGCCATGGCCGGGATTTCAACAACGGATATCCTAGAAGTTTAATGATGAAGCCTGGTACTCAAGTACTAACAATAGTAAGTCGCCGCAAAAGGTTATCTCGAATACAAGAGCCCCTAGTGGTTTACTGGGTCAATTGGAGAATTTAATGCCATGTCGGCAAATTGGCCACAGTAGTTCATGGGTAAGAGCTACTGGACGGAAACCCAAGAGATCCCTGGTTCAAATCCCGGCACCCTGGAAAAACCCTTATTCAGATAACTCACCCCTACCGAGATTTGAGCTAGGGACTAGGTATATATGTATGTATACACACACGCACACAGACACACACACAGACACACACACACACACAGACACACACACACACACACACACACACACACACACACACACACACACACACACAAATGAACTGACGTTTGTTACTCTCACAAAAGATGGTGAACGGCTGAATCGATTTGCCTAATTTTGGTTTTGAAATATTTGTATACTCCTCCACAGAAGAGAAAAACTCCGAGGCCTGAGATGCAGGGGGTTTAGAGAAGGTCCCTACACCCTCTCGGGACAGGTTTATGACACCCCAGTTCAGTTACAGATCATTCAAAAACACTCTGACAGCTTCTATTTTGTGAATGAATCTTCTCGGTTTTAGTGTACGGAGTGAATAGGGCGCATGTTTTTTAACGGTTATACTCCTTGTGTACCATGCGTTCTCTGTCAGACACATTCGCTGACCTTGTCGCACTGTGTAAGGGAGCACATTACTTACAGGGACCTTCTATGCGTTGCTGGACTGTACAAGTCCAAGGAAGATTTAAAACGTGAAAAAAGAAACCTGAAGTGAAAATGGACCGGGTTATTAACTAAATATAAAATTCACACGCAAGCTTTTACGGAATACATTCATCTTCTTTTATTTTCGACAAATAAAAGCATTACAAAGTAGAAAGGCCCGCCTCGGTAGCGTAGATGGTAGCATATCTGCCTCGCGTTCAAGAGGTCCCGAGTTCGAATCTCGGTCAGGGTGAGTTACCTAGATAAGGGTTTTTTCCGGGGTTTCCCTTATCCTAAAAGACGAATGTCGGGTAACTCTAAGCTCCATGGACCCTGGGCCCATTTGAGCATTTCACCCATTCCATTCATCGTCCGATGACAAAAAAAAAAGTAGAAAGATATTCCACTCCTTGATAAAGTCTTCAAAGACATGACACCATATTTTATTAAATAACGTTTATCGTTTATCAAGACTGAAATTTTTTCATGAAGCGTGATGAATATACCTTTCGAAGATTAGACATAAAATTAATTTCTGAACGCATAGTAACACTAAAAGTTGACCATAGACATTGTCAAATATTGGTGAATCCTTGGCTACCTTCTTTATAATTTGTGTTTGTGAATTCATGAATATGAATGAATTGACAAATTGACAAAACATTAATTGAATTTCTTTGTGATTCCAATGGATTTACCTTTTGATTTTAAGCGTTTACAATTTCCTGTGCGTTTGGCCTTTGCGATGACCATAAATAAATAGCAGGGACAGTCGTTAGAAGTTTGCGGGATCAACTTGGGGTTTCCCTGTTTCTCTCATGGGCAATTTTACGTCACGTGTTCGCGAGTCGGAAAACCATCATCTTTATGTATTTACGTACCACAAAAAATACAAATATGACATTGTTTATCAGAAAGCTTTAAACTGATTAACTTAACTGCAACTGTGTTGTATTTAAACTTCACCCACCCCCAATTGCAGAATAAATACCTAATCCGAATTAGTTTTATTTATATAGGTGAGTTCAGACAACTTTTATTGGCGGTAAGAAGTTTGCCGGGTCAGCTAGTTCAATGATAAAACTTTGTTTCAATATCAAGAACAATCAAGGTATTAATAGATACATAAGTAAATAAAAAAAATCTGCATATTAAATAGCCCAGTTTCTGGAATCTATAACAGGCCTTATTATGCAAACTTCATTTTAACTTCATTAACTTCTAAATCAGATTTCACGAAACAATTTACAAATTTTACAGATATAATTTACTTTCTACCTTAACGAACTAAATAAACCTATAGATTACTGGATTCCAGTAACCTTACAAATCTACTCATCTAATATATCTAAAATAGTCTTTTTTCTACTTTACTTCTACACCAACAATATAAATCAATTCTACATTTCTACTACAGCTTTAATTCTTATAACAAGCTACGAAAGACTGCTTCCTACAATTTAAAAATTTCCTCTTCTGCAACTGGTATCCAAAGCTTCCTCCTACTGGTATCCATCTCCTAAAGGAACTGGCATCAGTAGATGGAGCTGGTTCATCAGTTCCAGACATCCGGGTAGTCATCTCTCCGCTTCTGCATAATCAGTTGTATCTGTCCGCTCTGATACTCTCCATATATATCTTCTCTCTCCTGGTATTCTCTTTCTGTCTATGGTCTTTCTGTCTTCTTTCTGATATCCATAATTGGCGTCTTCTATTTATCGGCTGTGCGTCTTAAATGAGGTCTTCAAGTCTGGTAATCTGTATCTTCAATTTCTCTTGGTCCTATTTCCCACCGACGATCTCTTAAGTAATATTCTTTTCTCGTAGATTGAAATATTCCTGCAATTCTTCCTTGCAGTATTTTGTCGCGGGTCATATATTCCTCTAACGCCTTAGCGGATATTATCTGAGACATATTTTCTAAATGTGCATAATCTTCTGCATCTCTTAAGATGTTCCATAAACATGTTCCCTGAAGTTTTTGACTGTCTTTACTATATTTATTCCACTCAAAAATAACATGTTCAGGCGAATCTAAACTGTTACATTGCTCACATAAATCTGAGTTCTTCTTCCCTATTCTTTTTAAATATACATTATATGGGCCATGTCCTGTAACTAAGTGAAAAAAATCCTTTTCTTGGTTTTATATGTTCCAATGTTAGCCTCTCTTTAATGTCTGGAAATATCAAGTACTCTTCTTCCTACGATACATAAGTACAATAAGCGTATGAAATTCTTAAAGCTAAAGTTAAAGGTTACAGGCCGAATAAAATTAGAAATCTATGAAAACTTCTGACATCTCGCTGCTCACTAGAGTTGATCTCGTGCTTTTTGTTCCAAGAATCCATAGAAAATCACAAAGGAATCACTAACCCAACAAGCAAGTAGAGCAGATATTCGCCTTTTAATTCTCCTGAAAACAAAGCAGTACACCGGTTTTCAACTCTCAGAGCCTAACATGGTGAACAATGTAAGCCTACGCAACACTCGCGAAATTATATTACACCTGACTGCACTCTTCTTTCTTCAACCACTAATCCTGTACAGATGCTGTGCATCTTCCAGGTCTTCCACAACAAGGAGTATGTGTGTATCACAATCATTCGATGCCACCATATTTTATCCCTTTAGCAGGAAAACATTTAGAAAGCTGCATTATGTTTTTATAAGCATAAATTTCGGAATCTAAAGGGCTCAAAGGAGATTACCTCACAATTTTTCTAACCATGTGTTACATGCAACTTTCACATACTGTATGTAGTACGTGCGCACACTTTTCAGTCTCATGTAATTTGTATACCATTGCTCGCGGATGACTGGATATTAAACGAGAGGAAAAATTGCTGTTATATTCGTCACCATTTTCACCCACTGCAGTTTATTTATACAACTATTTTCACAACAGCTTATTTGTCCACATATTTTATGTTAATGCAGATAAATGTTTGAAGAAATAGTTTTATTGCATATATCATTGTACACAGCTAATAAGGAGAATACAAGAAACTCAAGCAATGGTGAAATTTTAAAAGTAGTCAATATCAAACTCCATTATCTTTTGCTTGACATGCCACAGAAATCTGAAGCTATTTTAAAAATGACAAACTATAATAACGCATATCTCGGAAATAGCTGATGCTGCAAAACAGAATCCATTAAACACACTGTATTTTAAAGAGATCCGCATGTTTCTGTGTAGTAAAATCTCTTATCGACGTAGAAATTGAGTTGCTTTTTTTTTTTTTCCTTTTCAATTTATGGACGCTCTTTAACTGCTATCGTTCTCGGTGCCACATTCTAAACTGGACGTCAAAGACCACTTAACTTTGCTCGCAGGCCTCTTTAACAGGTTTGAGTTTCTTTTATGTGCCGTAAATATATGGTGCATCTATCTAAACCACCGGCTTTACTTCCCTTCCTAAGGATACCATATTAAGAACTTTTACTCTAGGAAAAAAATCTATTTTCCTCCGCTGCGACCTCGGGAACCGACACCACAGATCTTACGGCTTACCAGTTACACATTCCTTCCGGATGAAGAGTTCACAGGCTAATCCCAAAAATTTCAGGATATGAATTTTGTCATTTATTGCCATATTACATATTAATCAAAATCGTTACAGCCATTTTTACAAAAGTAGGAATGTGGAGAGATTTTTCATGTTAAAGTTAGTTTGGGGTGGTTTTTTTCTTTTTCTTTCTTTTTCTTTTTTTTTTTTTTGACAGATTTTGCTGTTGCAACTTCGAAAAGCAGTGAACTAACATATTAAGTTTAGTATGCGAGTTATGTTGGTCTTTCTCACCTGTGTTACTTTCGTATATATCTATAATGAAATTACATTTATTTCGATTAGCATGAAATACAAAGATAAATATGGATTCCTAAGAATATTTTGTTGAATATTAGTAAACAAACTGAATATGAATAGGCAAAGTCATGTCAATGACACATCAGACTTACAGTACCTTCTGTTTGGCCCCTCAAAATCCAACCTCTGCGGTCCTCGTCCCGAGGGGTGGGCAACAGGAAGTAGGGGACTGACTGATGGGGTGATGTACAGTGGGGACTTGGTGTACCCCACGACCGCTACGGCTGCCGAGAAGGCCCATCAGTAACCCCGAAAACTGGCAGAAGAGGCTCTGGTATGTTTCCCCAGGGACCTACTACGGTAGGTACGGGTTTGGCGATCCCGGGGTCCCTAGCCACTCACCATCATTCCATCCCCTTCACCTCCATCAACTGTGCCACGCACTGCTACTGCTTGTCAGTAAGCATCACACTCTTCCTCTTCTAGTTTTTTTTATTATTATTATTATTATTATTATTATTATTATTATTATTATTATTATTATTATTATTATTATTATTATTATTATTATTATTATTATTATTATTATTATTAGCACGTAAGGTCTTAGGTTTATAACTCCTGTCTCACCAGCAGGGATCTCTCCTATCTCCGTGGTCCTGTCCCACGGTTTTCAGCGCGGCTTCCGACATGTGTGCTCTCCGGAGGTCTCAAAAGTGAAGGTTGAGCGGACCCTTCGCACTGCCCCTATGTGTAGCCATAGGTGCGGAGCCCGTCCACACCGTCAAGTACACCCACGTAGCTCCTTGAGGGCCCGGTCTGTGTTAATCTCCCGACGGCCGTGTTTGCCGTTGGGTTAGTATCACGGACCGGACGTGTTACCGCTGACGGAACCCCGGTGTAATCAACCAGAAGTCCCCTGAATCCGCGTGTGCCTATTACACGCATGCGCGGCCTAAAGTGGGGAGCCACAGGCGGTTATTCCTGTGGTAGGGGCATAAAGCCGGGGTGTGCGTGGTGAACGGTTTACCCATACGGACAAGCAGTGGATGTGGAAGGGTAGCTTTTCTGAAGTACAAATGAGATCGGTCATGGGTGAGGTCCCCATGACGGCACAGACCGTGAAGATTCGGTGTCTTTCTTTTTTAACCCCCGGATGGCAGGCTGACGCCGACGGTTCCGGATGGGGGTCTATATCATCATGTCTCCGCGCAAACAATCTTTCATTGACCCTTTCTTGATAATGACCTTGGCTTGTGATGGGAAAACGTTTAAAGAGGTTAGTCCATTTTATATAAAGCGAGAACTTGACAAAATCAGCGGCCCGGTTAAAAACGCTACGCGTCTCCGAGACGGTAGCTTACTGTTAGAGACCTCAACTGCAGACCAGTCAAAAAAGCTGCAAAAAGCGTCTTTGTTGGGCTCCTACCCTATCCGGGTAGCCCCACACAAAACGCTGAATACGTGTAGAGGAGTAGTCACCACCTCTAGCTTAGACGGTCTTGCAAATGAAGAAATTGTAAGTTGCCTCTCTGATCAACTGGTTTGTTAGGCGTACCGGCTAACACGGAAACAGGATGGCAAGGAATACCCATTGCGTACGGTTTTTCTCACTTTTGCTGGGACAAAGTTACCAGAATTCATCTATTGCGGATATGAACGTGCTAGCGTCCGCCAGTATGTCCCGAACCCCATGCGCTGTTTTCAATGTCAGCGGTTCGGACATACTAAGGTAACGTGTAACAATCCTGCACTTTGTGAGAAATGTGGCCTACCGACACATGAAGACCCAAACTGCAGTCGAACACCTTGTTGCGTGAACTGTGGCGGTAATCATCCATCCAGCTCGCGACAGTGCCCTAGATTCATGGACGAAAAAAGCATTCAGGAGCTACGTGTAAAAGAACGCCTGACTTTTCCAGAGGCACGACGGCGCTTTGAACAACTAAAGCCTGCTACCACTACAACTGGATATGCATCAGCAGCCCGCCGTACTCCTAATACCACCGTTGCTGTTCAACACGTCCCTGTCGCCCACGCATCCACGCAGACTGACTTTCTAGCCGTTAAACCCGCCTCTCAGACTGTTTGTATATCCACCAGCACTACCTCCGTTTCAGCCGTACAGACTCCAGCCACCAAGCCATCACCGAGTAACAACAATCCAGTAGTAATTGTGAAAAACCGATCCCGGCCACAACATAGATCGCGAAGTCGCTCGCCTTCTATTAGATCCCGGTCTCGTTCTACGAGCCGTAGGAGTTCTGACTCCCGATCATCAGCGGAGTCTCAGGAGGCTAACGATTTTCGAGTCGTAGGGCCCAAGTCAGCCAAGGTCAAGAAAAAAGTTAAAACGGCCCGTTAAAAACTCTTCATGGAAATAATCCAGTGGAATGTCAATGGTTTTCGAGCTCGTGCTCAAGACCTACAACATTTAGTTTCTCAACGGTCACCATCAATTATTTGTCTCCAGGAAACCCACTTACATCCCAATCACTCGTTACACCTTCACTCCTTCTCTGCATTTAGAAGCGACTCTCTTGCAGGTATGCGTGCGAGCGGTGGCGTTGCTACCTTAGTGGCGCCTAACATCTCAGCCGCCAGCGTTCCTCTCACCACACCATTGCAAGCTGTGGCCGTTCGGATACAGCTGGAGAGCATCAGTTTTACCATCTGCAACATGTACCTGCCGCCGCTCAGTATAGTTCCAGAGCGTGATCTTCAGGCTCTATTGGCTCAGCTCCCCTCACCACTACTCCTTGTGGGAGATTTGAATGCCAAGCACACGCTCTGGGGATCAGACACTGATGACGCCCGTGGATGCCTCCTCGTAGACGTCTTCGATAAGTCTGACCTGCTTCTGCTAAATACTGGTGACCCGACATTCCTATCATCCGCTTATGGTACACATTCCGTACTAGACCTTTCCTTCTGCAGTCCGTCATTAGTACCACTACTTGAGTGGTCAGTACTTTCCGACCTCTTTGGCAGTGATCATTACCCCATTAACATCCATTTTTCTGGCCGCCAATGTGTACCTTCTCGACATCCTCGCTGGATTATTTCCAAAGCTAACTGGGGAAAATTCCAATCCCTCATACACCTCATCGACGATGGTTTCGACACCATCGACGAAACTGTCGAATATTTTACTTGCTCGATCCTGCTCGCAGCAGAATCCAGCATTCCTCGAGGTTCACCTACACCACGTCGTATCCCTGTACCGTGGTGGTCCGAGGAATGCAGTTTGGCTGTCAAAGCACGCAAACGTGCTTTGCGCGTTTTTCAGCGGCACCCGACGGAAGGGAACTTCGTCGCCTTCAAACGTTCTCGCGCTAGGGCACGCTTTATACTGCGCAACGCAAAGCGTAAATCCTGGGAAGCCTATGTGTCTTCGCTTTCCCGGCGCAGCTCTACCCAACAAGTATGGTCAGCTGTTCGGCGGATGTATGGCAAGTATCGCCGGACGGTAATTCCCGGCCTTGCCATCAACGGTTCCATGTGCACCACCGAGCAGGATATAGCTGAAGCCCTAGCTACAACATTTGCTGCTACTAGCCAAACTGCCCGCTATGACGCTCTCTTCCTGCCTATAAAGGAAAATGCGGAACGGGTACAACTAAATTTTAATAGTGACTGCACCGAGCCGTACAACCAACCTTTTACCGCTGCCGAGCTCGCCCATTCTCTAGCGTTAGCAAAGGATTCTTCTCCAGGTCCCGATGACGTACACCGACAGATGCTACTACATCTTCCATCTGAGGCGCTGTGTTTCCTATTAAACATCTATAACCGCATTTGGCATGAGCGGGTTTTCCCTTCCTCCTGGCGAGAGGGTATTGTCATCCCCATCCCTCGACCCGGAAAGGACCGCACACTTCCATCTAGCTACCGCCCTATTTGCCTGACGAGTGTCCTCTGTAAGACCTTCGAACGAATGATAAACGCTCGGTTAAATTGGTGGCTAGAAAAACATAACCATCTGTCCAACTTGCAATGCGGTTTTCGTCGCCATCGCTCAAGCGTCGACAATCTAACACGCCTTGAGGGGTATATTTCCGATGCCTTTCTACTGAAACAGCACGCCGTGGGTGTGTTCCTCGACTTGGAGAAGGCCTATGACACCACTTGGCGGTACGGCATACTCCGTAGCCTTCATAGTTACGGTATGCGTGGTCATCTACCCGAATTCCTATGCAACTTTTTAAAACTTCGCCGTTTTCGGGTTCGCATAGGAAACACAATATCACGGGAGCGGATACAGGAGAACGGCGTACCTCAAGGGTCAATTTTGAGCGTCACCCTTTTTGCCGTAGCGATTAACGGCATCACTAGTGCCGTTCGAAGTGGAATTCCATCATCCCTCTATGTTGACGACTTCGCAATCTATTATAGGTCTGCCAACATAGATCACATTGAGCGCCAACTGCAGCTGACCATTACCCAGCTAGCAGCTTGGGCGCTTCAAACCGGCTTCCGTTTTTCAGCTGCGAAGACGCAGTGTATCCACTTTCACCGCCTACGAGGTATTCACCCGCCTCCTGATCTTTATTTGAACGGCACACCCCTGCCATTTGTCTCGCACCTGAAGTTCTTGGGCCTCTACTTGGACCGACAACTCAATTGGGAGCACCACATTCGTCACCTTCGAGCCTCTTGCGATCGTTCTCTTCGGGTGCTGAAGGTATTATCTGGAGCATCTTGGGGGGGGCGATCGCACGGTAATGTTGAGGCTGTACCGCTCTCTGGTTCGGTCCAAGCTGGACTATGGCAGTTTTATTTATGGCGCAGCGACCGCCTCTAAACTTCGCCTTTTAGACACCGTGCATCACACTGGCATCCGCCTTGCCACAGGAGCTTTCCGCACCAGTCGAGTCGACTGCCTGTATGCAGACTCAGGAGAACCTCCACTCCATATTCGTCGCTCGCTGTTACTGTGCTCATACGTGTCGAAGTTGGCAAGTAATCACAATCATCCTTGTTTCAAACCAGTTCTGTGTCCAGATTTAGTCCACCGTTATATGCGCCCTGGTCCTCGGACACGCCCCGTGGGAATAAGATTTCGGGATCTACTACATTCCCATGGCCTCCGAATGCCTCGCGTGGAGAGGTCGTCCATCTGCCCTTATCCTGCATGGCAGCTCGATCGTGCGCGGTTCGACCTCGCTCTTTCAAACAACTCTAGACTCGCTACTCCACATTCGGTGTTCCAACAACTTTTTGCCGAATTACTGGGCCGTTACCCTATGTTCCGGTCTTTACAGACGGTTCCCAGTTAGGTAACGCTACGGGTTGCGCATTCTTCATTAACGGTGAGGCTCATAAATTTCGCCTTCTGGACTCCACTTCAGTTTTTTCCGCAGAACTGTATGCCATCTTCTATTTGCTCCTTTTTATTTGCAAGTTAGCTCCCGGCTCTTTTATTGTCTGCACTGATTCTCTGAGTGCGCTTCAGGCCTTGCAACAGCACACTGCCGCTCAGACCCTCGTTTTAAAAATACAGGCCCAGATCTCACAAATGCTCCGGCGCGGGTACAATTTTGTTTTTACTTGGACCCCAGGCCATGTGGGGATTTCCGGAAACGAGGAGGCGGACGTGGCTGCAAAGCTCGCTTGCCGTTTGCCCCGGTGTTTAACAACTACTGTGCCATACCAGGATGTGCAACGCTTTTTTCGTCGCCAACTCCTCTCTGCTTGGCAGCACTCCTGGACAGCTTTACAAGGCACACAACTCCGGGCAATTAAAGAGAGCGTACGACCCTGGCTAACTTCCTGCAGGGATAACCGGCGAGCCGAGGTGATACTCACCCGGCTGAGAATTGGGCACACACGAGCTACTCATGGTCATTTGTTGAGAGGGGAACCGGCCCCAGTGTGTGCCCCGTGTGCTGTACGCCTCACTGTGCGGCATATTTTACTCGATTGCCCACAGTACGCCCGCGTTCGCCAGTCTTTGGACTTGGGAGCTAACTTGCTCAGTATTTTAGGTGACGACCCAGTGGCCGTGGATAAGGCACTGCGGTTTATTTTTAACATCGGTTTTAATACACAAGTATAACTTGTATTTTATATTTATTACTTTTAGAGTTTTTAAATTTTAGTCTTTAGATCGTTTTTAATGTTCTTTTAGCAGTTGAGTGTTTTTATTATATTTTACTTTGTTTTAGCTAAATTTTATAGCTTGTAAGTTTTAGTGTTGACGTAGGGCCCAAATGACCTTGTTGTCGACGGGCCCTAAAACAGCACACACTCACACTCACCCCCTTCTGTTTGTCGTGAGGTAATGGAAAGAGCATGCAATTTAAAGGGCGGTATACAGCGACCCCACCTACATATCGCTGTCCTTTTGTACCTATGAGATTTGTATAGAAATCACATGCAAATGTTAAGTGAAAATACACTGAAATAGTAGAATAGGCTTCTGCAAGAACAGTACAAAGAAGCTGTATACAAATAAATGATACAGTGGTGTAAATGTAAAATCGTCAGGTAGCATTAGCAATAATTCTCTTATCAACTGATAACCAAAAACATTCTAGAATTAAGCACATGCTGGGAAAATATATACACCTATTTCTTTTTAAAATGCACGCAAAATGTCAAAATTGATATTTTTAATGTCAAATTGTTTCACATTACTCAAACATTAGACAGTGCATTTCTCCTCTTGTGCGTTTCTTAATCATTTACCATATTTAATATTATGTTACGTTTGCCATGAGTGACGTTTACTTAACACAATTAGCACAGGGCATCCACTGACAATACATTTGCTACCTGTAGGTTTGTAAAGTCCACTTCCGTGGTGTGGGGGTAGCGTGTTTACGTCACATTCAAGTGGTCCCGAGTTAGGGCAGGTTCCCTGCTCGTTTTTCTTCCGGCTTCCCCCCTTACCTTCAGGAAGACAAATGTATAGCTCGTAACTCTAAGCTTTAAACATCCCAAGTTCATGTGTACAGTTTTCCACCGTCCTACATCGGTTAACGGACCTGCCATTTAACTATTCAAACTTTAGACTAAATTAATTGACCGAAAAGTGGTCTATGAAGCTCGGGACTTAAAAGTACTTATGGTATTTAAGTCGCTATACAAATGTCATTTCATATGTGGTTTACCGGGGAAAATCCGGGTCAACCGGAGAACTTAATATCGTACTGACATGTTGCAATGGTAGCTCGGTAGTTCGAGCAACCGGACCTAGATCGGTAGATCCGTGGTTCAAACCCTGGCTATGGCATTGAATTTTACGGCCTGACTAACTTTCCAACCCTTGGCCTACAAACGACCAGTGCGAAAGAACAATTTCCATTAACATTTAAGGTAAAGGAGAAATTATTCTGTGATTGAGTAACACATGGTCCTCTGAATCAGCCAGTGGTCTGTGCGGTATCTCTCGGACCAATAACTTATGAAGACAAATAACTTAATAACCAATAACATGAAGACAAACTTCCAATTCAGCCATGATTAGCTACGCAGAGAGATGTGTCAATCACAAAGTAATTTCTCACCAACTATAGTGTTATTATTAATTGAATAATTTAAGGTCACCTAAACAATGTACCTTCGGCAGAAAAAAAGTGGAGAGTGCAATAAGCATCAACACGGTGTTCCCCAAACGTTCTCTTTGCCCGGACAGGCAACCCAAATCATATCTACTGTTTACATTACGTAGGGCGTCTTGCTTCTGTTTCAGTTATTTCAATTAAAAGTCTTCATGTATGCCAACAATGTCACTGCAATCCAGACTAGAGTATTAACATTTTAGTTTTGCTTGTTACATCGACATCTTTGCATAAATTACCATTTCTATATTTGTATAATGCACAATGCATGAATACTAATACATTGTTCTGTAATATATTACAGTAAATAAATATATAATAATGTGTAGTCCCTCAGTCCCTCATCAATCGCACACCTGAAGATTACGGAGCTTACTTAGGCCTACATGTCAGCAAACGTGCTTTGTGAACAAATGGTTAAGAGGACGTGTTTCTATCGAAGTGGTTCAGAGATCGAATCCCGCTTCCGTCAGTAGGGTTTTAGATCCGCAATTTATGTACACATGCATGTACAGTCACAACTGATTAAAATGTATACCTTCCTTACAACATGCAACAAACATTACAGGTGTTGCATGCACAACTCACATAAATTCAAGTAGTGGACAAGGGTTTGTTTCTCATGCTTGGCGTACGGTAGGAGCCATATGTAGATAGTGGATTCTGTACTGATTAAATGGCATTTTCAAGCTCACTGAATTTTAAAAACAAGAAACTGATTTGTGCCCGAACATCGTTGACGTCGTGGCATGAAGTTCCCTAATAAGTACGTGAATAGTAATGAATAAAGGTGGAACAATATTGCGCACAGTTTATTGTTAAACAGTTGGGGCCAAATAAGAAACTGTGACTTTGTGGGTTCGTAGAATTAAAAGTCAAGTTGCAGAAATTCAAAATGTTCTTTATTTCCGTAGAAATACACTTCGGTCAACCCTTACAGTAGCAAAAATTACGTACATATACAATTACAATCTTCCAGTTCGTCTGCCACACCCACAAACAGAGTTCACTCTCAAAATACAGCTGCACGATTATCAAGTTCCATTTCGACTCTTTATGACTCTCCCCGCTGGCGTGTCGAATTCTTATATATATACCTCTTTTCGAATTTCTAGAATGAACAAGACGGCACTAGAATCTTCTAGTTATCTAACTTTATCTGTTTCGGCAAACCTTTTATCTCCGCGCTATCTTTATCTGTTTCAACAAGCTCTTTATCTCCGTGTTGCATTGTCTCTTTGTGTGCGTACGCCGCCAGTCATGACAATATTGACATATAGGAGATTGTAAAAGAAACTGTGAAAGAAACTGCCTCAAAAGTGCATAGGAAAAATTATATTCCCGGTATAATCTCAGTATAGAATTTTGGGTGGGATGTAATAATTTCTATAGATATGCGGGAGAGACGGTAAAAATGCGCTATAAAATGCAAGTTGCATAGTGACATAACAAATATCATTTGCATAATCTGGCAGCCATGACACACGTTAGCAATGGCAGAACGACAGAATAAACTACTTTATCGTAAGGTAAGTTACCATCCCAGAATAGTTAATACAGAACGAAACATATTAAACTACCATTATATTGAAGTAGTTGTCGCTTTTAAATGTTTAGAAAGTTTAATTTGCTTTCTAGAACATGCAGCGAATCAATTCCATGATATTAGGAATCTTCTAATGGAAATGCCACGAGCGAGTAGAATTGATACTATACATGACAATGCGTGGAAGCATGTTGACCTTCACTGAAGAGTGCTGCATTAGTTTGTTATCTTGTTTAGCAGAAGAGCGAACGCGGTATACAGAAAGCTATGAAATACAAATAGAGCACTTCGGAGCTGTGTGTCTGATATGAAAGGTTAGACAATGAATTATTATACACAAATGTAAATTACCATTGCAGCGCCCATTTTGTCGCTTGCCACAAAGGAATTTTGATTCCCTATTCTTTCTCCTTGTAACAATATTCACTCACGTTATTTATGATTTCTCGCACCTGTCGATGTATGACACGTTGTTGTCCAAAATACATTGTTTCTGAACAGACTATACATACATAAACTGACTCACCGTGTATGTGCGACAGACTTGCGTAAACAACTCCATTGTTCGCATAGTTTCCGATGCGCTTCCACGATTTGCCATGTAGTATGATGGAGGCGCAAAATGCATTGCTTAAATTCGAACCAATTTAAAATAGCCATAGCAAACTATAGCAAACTCTCAAGTTTGCAGTGATTTTGGCAATGATAAAGAAAGGAAAACGAAGTGTGTAATTACTACCCATCATCACCGGAAATGGAAGGAAAGTGGAAGCAAATTACATGATACATTTAGACTGCAGAAAATACAAAAATCAATTTATCTTTTCTATTCTTTTGTTCTACTATGTAAATTCTCACTATGGAAGTATGTATACCATTTTATTAGTTCAGTATCACATTTATATTAGTGCAATAACACATTTGTATTAGTTCAGAGGAGGCACAATGTTCTACCTCTACAATGTTATTACTCTATAATTATTTTGTATCTGTTCTCTCAGATCTGCAAAGCATATATTATTGCTGACCGATCTAATAAATATATTTAAAAAAAAAGAAAATACAAAAACAAACCTACAATAAACCTGGCAAAAAAATATAACAAAAGAACTAACAAACCTTTCATAGTGAAATATACTTTGAAAGTTTGGTGACAGAAGCTAAGTCATAAAAAATAATTGTACATTCAACCAGGGCTGTCCATCTGGTTCGCACTTTGCACTGCGTTGCAGGATTTTCAGTGCTATGTCTAGACCTTGTGACTGAAATTGGCAGTTAATTTTTTTGGTAATGGCTTGCTTATGCCATTTAACTTAACTGACAGGAATTTCAGCCAAGTTTTCGGCATGAAGGATTTGTTTAACTTCTGAATTAAGAAGGAAGTAAGCTCAACAGTCTTCGTTTTTTCCCCTTGTGTCCTTGAAGTAATATTGACGGATGTCACAGTTTGCTGGACGTGGTGCCATATGTTTGTTGTTTTTTTTACTCATGGTATTAAAGACATATAAAATCTTTTTTAGTTTTTAACTTCATTAGCTACTGTATATTTAACCAGGATTGACTTAACTGAGAGCACAAACAGCGTTTAGTTGATTCTAGAGTAAGTATCCTTAAACGAAATCTTCATTTCTTGCGTGTTTAATTAAATTCGGTTTTAATTTAGATACACTCTTTAACTATTGTGGTTGTCAGCCCCATTCTATATTGGGCGTGGAAGACCGCTTAATTTTGCTCAGAGGCATCTTTGTCAGGCTGAGTTCTTTTACGTGCCGTAAATCTACGACACGAAACCACCTACTTTACTTTCCTCCCGGAAGAACCCACGCTAAGGATTTTTACGCCCGAAAAAGACCATCCTCTTGGCCAGGTGTGAACCCACGGTCTCGAAAACCAGGGGCGCATGTTACTTGTGCGTTACGTTTACCTGTTATACAAAAATCGGTAAGAATTAATAGGGCTTCACAGGTTATTCGTAACGGATTCAAGATAAACGTTTATCTTTCAAGCATCTTTAATCGAACTTGTTTGAGATGTTTTGGGGGAAACAAATAAAACGCAGCAAATTTTTCTATGGAAAGGGTAGTCGGGATGAAGGGATTTTCTTGAAAATCTTCGTGTCACTTCCTTGGAAACAAATATACAAGCAACTTTTTCTAAAACTCCATTTTTTAATTAAAGGAATTTCAAAACCAGCAGTTTTAGTGAAATCTCGGTATCGTAGTTTTGTGTGGGTGGAATACAATACTGGCTCTATTTATGTACGTCGTAGAAAAGTTAAGAAACGCAAAAAAAAAAAAAAAAAAAAAAAAAATATTGCAAAATGTGACACTGGCAGGAGAGATAAACAATTCGAAACTGGTTAGCTAACAACTGTAAGCCCCTAGTATGTGGTCATAACTTCCCAGGAAGATGGCGTCATACTGTCATACAACATATTAAACAACCAAAACGATTGAAAATTAGCTTTCTAATAGAGCCCATTTGTCCACAATAAAGTAAATCTAAAAATATTAAGGAGTATGTATTATGCAAATTTTCATATGCTTTTGGTTAAGATATTATGTTATGGGTTGTATACGGTGAAACTGAGCAAATATTTAAATTACGGAACAAAGCTAAAAGTAATGGTTCATCACGTAGAACGCTCTTTAAAGAGTCAAAAATACATCCTCTTATATACTCCCTCTATCTTAGAGACACTAGTCTCTTAAAAATGCTCGAAGTGAAAGTTTCCACCAGCATAAATCAAGATAAAGAAATTAACTTCATATACAATATTGTACAACAAATATTTTCCAAAACAATGTGCAGAACCTGGGAATTAAACTATATAACAAATTGCCTGAGAGCATTAAAGAAATTAATAACGTTTGCCAATTTTTAAAAAGATTAAAATCCTTCCTGCTACTGAAAGCGTTTACTCCATAAATAAGAATTTAGTAAAATGTATATAGCACATATGTAAGTGTGTATATAATTGTTGTGTGTTGTTCAAACGTGTCCAACATTTTTGTGATCACCTTTCTTTTAATTTATGTCGTCCAACATTTAGTCTATCGGACGATGAATGAAATGGGTGAAATGATGCTCAAATGAGCCCAGGGTCCATAGAGCTTAGAGTTGGCCTGACATTCATATTTCAGGATTAGGGAAAACTAGAGAAAAAAAAACCTTATTCGTATAACTCACCCTGACAGAGATTTGAACTGTGTACTTCTTGAACGTGAGACAGACAAGCTACCGGAGGCGGGCAGTAATGATCATAAAGACAAATTAAATCTGAATCATAACTAAACTAATATATACTATAATTTAATTGATGGAAATTAATCATTTCTTCACACTAGCCATATATAGGCCAAGGTTTTGGACAGATAGAGACAACTTGAAGAATTCAATGCCATGGCCGGTATTTGAACCACTTGAATTTTTCAAGTTGACTCTATCTGTCCAAAACCTTAGCCTATCTATGGCTAGTGTGAAGAAATGATTTATTTCCATCAGTTAAGTTAATAAGGTTTAAATGATGAAGCCTGGGACTCAAATACTTACAATAGTATGTCGCCACAAGCGGAGTATCTCGAATACGAGAGCCCCTAGTGGTTTACCGGGAAAATATGAGTCAATTGGAGAATTTAATGTCATGACGAGTTGGCCATGGTAGCTCAATGGGTAAGAGCGACTGGACAGAAACCAGGAGACCCGTAATATATACTATTCTTATTTTTGTTTCATGTGATCAAGAACACAATATTCATCAATGAACAAGGATCTTCAAAATTCCTAGCCAGTGTTTGTATAAACATTGCATTTAACTATATGATTGTACACATTGCCTTAATGCTTCCAAGTGTAAATAGTAATTTATATAATTTATTTGTAATCTTCACATTGTAAATAAGTTAGAGATAGATTGTAAATATTGTGTTATTAATATTTTGACGATGTCTATAATTCTGTATAATTCCATGGCTAATAAAAAGAGCTGAAATGATATGGGAATCAGTTCTTTTATTTCAATCAGAGTACATATGCAACTGTTGTTTTTATCCTCGAATCGATTTTTGCCGATAATCAAACAACCTTATAATTAATTAATAGAAGAAGTGTGTAAAATAGTACGAAGTTGGGAAATACATTTCCATTAAGCTTTAGCTACATTGTTAAAGTGTAAAAGTGTTTGTTTTCACACAACTGATGTGAATTCAACATAAAAGCGTAATATTCCTGTTATATCTTTTTTTTAACACTTGTCTTATGGTGCGTCGTTTTACTGACAGCACTGTAGCAATATAACACTTCTAATTAGAACTCGACATCTGCCAATTTTGTTCCTGTTTTATATCTAGGTGCAAACATGTAAATAGTGCCTATAATTGTTGGCTATTTTCATATTGGTGTGCCTTAAGGGTCTATTATGAACTTTAAAGATTTTGCCTATCCAGTCGCCATGTTTTGTTATTGGCCGTTATTTATAATATTATTTCCTAACATTGCACTTAATACTTGGCGCTATGAGCCAGTGAAACATTACTTCGTTGCTGAAGGAATTTGTAATACCGGCATTCCTTTCCTAACGTCAGCAGTTGCAATGTTTAATGTGATAATAAAATAGTTACAATTTATAGCATACTAACGCGTACATTGGTTTACGATTAGAAAATCCATCACTTCAGGAATAACTCATCGCTTTGCCCATGAATACGATGGGTTTATTGTTTTCTACTTCCCATGTGGACGAAAACACAGTCCTGACCACAAAACTACGTTGCAAACGTATTAAAAACTGATTATAAGATTTGCTAACAAAAACTGTAATCAAGGATTGTAAATTTAAAGAAATGTAAACCTATAGATTACACTTCAGTAATAGAGTCGTATAATTTAATCAATTTCACATATGGTATTAATATACGCCATATTATATTTACTTTGACGTCAAAATGTGTTTTCAGTAAATGTGCTTATATGTAAGTTTATCATAGAGCTTGTTGCAGTGATTATTTGCCTGATTATTGCGCCGTGCTTAGGCATCATAACGTACAGTATAGTATCACAACTATTTCAGAATGATTTCAGAGATCCTTCTCGCGGATCTCTTAGCATACAATATTTTCATCTATTTTTCAAACGTGTCAGAAGTATGGATATGTTTTCAAGAACAAAGTTTCAGCTTTCATTATGAGACTCGAATGAATAAATTAAAAAGATAGAACATTGCATAACGTGCATATTTTGTTCCAAGTAGTTAAATATGCAAATTAAATAAAAACAAACAAAATTACATTCTGAAAATGATTTCAAGTATACTATATTGAAATTGAATTTTATTATATCCAGTGTTTTATAACAGTGTGCCTATTTATTTCTGAGGATAGTGGTTTGGCAAATTAGGTTTGAAAATATGAAATAAATGAACATTCATTGTAAACATTTAATTTTAAAATAGGTCTTAGTGAGGGTTCTATGTAATAGTTTACAGGACTTTTACAGGACGAGTTTCTTACGAAAATAATAGCTTAGGTATTCGGTAATTTACGGAGCATTGCTTATGTTAAATACTTAACTGTATTTCTAAGAATTTAAAGAATTCGCAGCTATAACTTTCGTCCCAAACCAAACAGTGGTATTGTCGTTTTAACACATAAACATACAATATGCGATATTTATCTTCTCCATGCTATAATTACTTTAGTAACGCAGAGCAAGTATTGTATTCCACCCAAAAATTCGATACTGAGATTTCACCGAAAATGCAGGTTTTCTGAGGCTAAAAAGTATCCCTGTGTGTGGATTTTTATTACGAGACTTGAATGAATAAATTAAAAAAGATAAAACCTTGTATAACGATCATATTTTGTTCCACGTAGATAAAACATGAAAATTAAATAAAAACAAATTAAATTCCATTCTGAAAATGATTTCAAGTGCACATCAAACAAAATAACTCAAACTCAAACTAGTCGATTAAATTAAAAAAAAAAAATCGTTTTAAGTTCAGCATCTTCCTAGGAATCAAGGGGATGTTCAACCGAATTCTCCCCTCCAACATTTTTTATTCTTTAAAAATGACTAGGCAATGATTTCATTACAGTACCATAATTTAAAATAGTTGCATGATAAAAGACACATATTGCATTTTTGGGAGCAGTTTGTGAAGTACTCTTCATTCTGAAAGAACTTCTATAATTGATAAACCGCAAGAAAATCTTCTACTAAAGGAATACACCTCTTTACTGCACACAATTTATACAAAAAGGTTTTGTGGTGTTAACTATTCCCGAGATATTCTTTGTTAGTGGCTTGAAGTTTCAAATACTTTATCCTTTCTTCAATGGCAAGTCCCTATTCGCTTTTTCCTCAGAGTTATGCCAAGTACTGGGATTTCCAAGTCATTATATAGCAATCCGGATTTTTAAAAATTTGACTGTCGCTTTAGTTTACTACAACGAAACATAACCTCCACTAGAAATGAGAAGAATTCAACTAAGTTTAATATATGCGTTCAAACAAGCTTCTGTCCAGGAAACCAAAATATTGGAGCAAATTTTTAAAAAACGCTTTAATACTCCTACAAATCGACATCATAGCCATACTACTTTCATTGCCTTAACTTTAAAGCACCTACGATTTCGGCAAGGAAAGTATTTCACCAAATACCACCTTGGAAGCTTTTATTACCAGTCTTCCACTTACAGATGCTCTCTCACATCAAATGTGAATCTACTAATACTACCTATAATCAACTTTTCCTTGAATTTCAAGAGCTTTATCGGAATGATTTACATATATACACCGATGGTTCTATTATTGATGGAAAATGCGGATGTGCAATTGTTTACCCTGAACACACAGTATTACACAAACTACCCGATCGTTTCTCTATTTTCTCATGTGAGTTATTCGCCATAAAAGAAAGTTTGCAATTCATTTTAGAATCCGAAAATTGGAACTACTTTTTGATAATACTGACTCAGTGAGTGCAATTCTAGCCATTAAGGATAAAAAATGCACTGGTTCAAGAAATACAAACCTTATCCAATGAAGCTATCAACTCATGCAAACAGATTGACATTTTGTGGATACCATCACATAGACAAATTAATGGCAATGACCGAGCAGATGCAGCAGCCCGCGAAGCAACCAGTTTACCTCCAGATGAAACAATTACAAGTATAACTTACCAAGATTATATTGTCGTCATTAAAAATTACATCAGAAGAAACTGGGAAAATCAGTGGTATAACAACTCAAACAGCAAACTGCATGATATAATGATTAACGGAATATTAAGACCTCCTCTCAAACAACTGAAATGTAAAGAACAAGTGGCTTGAACTAGACTAAGAATTGGTCACTGCAGAATCACGCATTCACACATCATATCCAAGGATCCAGTTCCCATATATGAGATGTGTCAGACAGATATCATCACTAAATGTGCCAAATACACAAAGTGGCGGACGAAGAACAAACTACCATCTGGTGATTCTACTGTACTTAATGATCCTAAAATAATCAGTAACATTCTACAATGTACAAAAGACGCTTCATTATTTCAGTTGTAATTTTAATGCATCACTATTGTTCTTAATATTGTACTGTGGTTAATATTCCACTTTATTGTAAACCTACCAAACAATGTAATACATTAAACCAATGTTATATTTAGTGTTATACATTAAGCCAATGTTATATTCATATAAGTTTTTGAACATTGTATTAGGATTATTATGTTGTTAACATAGATATTATATAATTACTAGGGGGCGGATTTTTCCCTATTTGCCTATTTTATTCCTTTGTTCAGAAACGAAGGCTTTTAAGATATATGCACGCTTCCTACAATTATTAGCCCAATTTCTTAGTTTTATAGTGCCTATAAATGCCTATTTCATACGTCTGTGCCTATTCTGTTTATTAGTGCCTAAAACTGCCTTTTTAGCCAATTTCTTCTGCTTGTAGTTTGTGACAACAGCTTTTGCATTTGCTGGTTTCAACGTGAAGTTTTTGGGGAAGAGGAATTTCTTACTGCTGCACCTTGGATATACAAAAATGGGTTTATTAAGGAGACACATCTGTGTAAATTGGTCCAAAACTTCCAACAACACCAAATTTAGTTGTTTTTTTTGTCATAAAATTAATATATACAATAATATAATTTTTTTCCAGCGGCAGTACGGAAGGCGTCACATGACTATTTAAATAGCCCTACACCTGTATCGTAGCTGCAATTACGTAATTTTAACCTCAGATTTCTCAGATTCCATATTTTCTATATTTCCCTAACTTCAAAATGTTCCACAGGGTACAGTTTTTTACTAAACTGTCTGAAATTCTACACATGTCTGTAAGGGCAACTGCATATTAAGTGTACCCATTTACATTTGTTGTGATTTTGCTATTTGTATTGAAAAAGATTATAATAATGCTTACTTCTTACTGAAAACCCTTAGAAAATAAAAATTGTTAAATAGGTATGATTATTTTTTCCCTTCGTTGATATGGCGAAGAAATATTTCACATTGGTACAGTTCATTAATAGGTGAAAATGGCTGCAGAAACTTATAACGCAAGCATTAATTTTTAAAATTACAATATGTGGGACATTTTGAAAATCGCCTGTAATTTAGACATAAACTGTCAGTTCCTCAGAAACTATTGTAACTAGAAAGCTGAAACTTGGTATTATTCCATTCTTGATCGATCTAAAAAATAAATGGTATAAATTTGAAACAAATCTAACAAAAGCTTCAGATATTTCAATTTTCACCCTTAAGCCTCCCCCCCCCCCAACCCACGTTTTTCTTTTTTGACATAGTTAATTACTTCACATCTTTCTGCACATTATAGTTCTTACTTAGTGAAGTGCATTTATATGTATTTTAATTATACGACAATATCTGTTATTTTAACTTCCTGTGGAGTTATTTATGAAATTTGGAATAAACGTAGAACTATTTCGCCTAGGGAACCGAAAAATTGTATGCATTTAGCGAATTTGTTGCAGCATATGTTGCGATGATTGTCATTTTGTTATAGTGCAATTTAGGAGCCATTTTACTAAAATTGTGTATTTCTAAGTGTTTACTTAGCAAATTTTTAGGGCCAATTTAAATGCCTATTTTACCCATTTTTAGTGCCTTTTTGTCTGCCTATTTCACACATTTTCAGTGTCTATAAATCCGCTCCTCCCTAGTAATTACTTTGTGTACAGTCGCAATATGACCACGTAGCCAGCGACTATAAACAAGGTTGGTAAAAAGAAGAAAGGAAATATGTAAATCTGTGATGAAAATTTAACCTAATTACCAAGAAGAAGACAAAAGAATAATCGTTTGTAGAAGCATTATATGAATACGAGAAATGAGATTTTGAGAACCTTTTCTGGTTCAGCATGTTAAAATTTCTGTACCCCTTTAGAAGTCAAAACGCATTTCATATTTTTAATTCGCAATTAAGTACAATATTTACATCCGGAAATACACAACTGCATTAAAGCTATGTGCCTATGATTCACATAATTATATAATATAAGATAAACTTAGCATTGTGTGTGCATGGGAATTGTTTACAAAAGTGTAATCGTAAAGTTAGGTACACGTAAGAAATCTCGTAAAAACGGAAAATTAATTAAGCTCGAAAATTTGTTACGAAACAAGTGAGTGACAGGTTTACCTCAGGCGTGTTTTCCCCATTGCGAGAAGCACGTACAGACAAAACGGCGCCTTGGGACACGCGATCGTTATTACTACCTTCACATTACATATTGTTTTCCTTTACTGTTAATACATACACAAAACTAATAGTCCTGGTATCCGAAGTTAGTTTTCTGCATAGTCACTTATTGTAGAATTTTGTCCGCATAAATGTACAGTCTTTAAAAATTAAAATCCGCAAAACAGTGCCGGAATACATAACTACATTATCTCGATTCTGGAACATACAAAAATGAGAATGTCTCCTCCATTCATTTGGAAACTAACATTATTTTAGAGTGCCTACGAATACTTTATAGAATTTTCCTGCATAGTTGTACCAATATTTCAAAAATTAAAAATCGCAAAAAATAAACAATGTCGCAATACGCTACATTATCCTGTTTTGGTACGAATATTAAAATAACAATTTTCCCCCATTAATTTGATAACTAGAATGATTTTTAAAGATGTCTATGAATATAGAGTTCCAATTAGAGGAGGTTTTTCTTAAGTACGCAAAGTATTGTTCGGATTCTCAGCTTTTATCCTCTTGTATTCTTCAAATATACACGACTATAACTCGTATTACTCGTAATTATATAGTTTTAAAACGTAAATTACATTGCACCAGGTTTGTAAACACATAAATACCTTTGTGAGCCCCTAGTTCGTTAGTCTTCGTTCTAGGAGTTGCTCTACACTATGCACACCACCAACACTCGCCCTGGATGTGGGTCACACTGCCCCAGCTGATGCTCACCAATTCCTATGCTACATGTTGTGGGTATGTATTAACAAGCAACGCACTTCACAAAGTTGGAACTGTTTTCACTATAGAACAAACACTGCGTACGTAAACTTATGGCACCATTATGACGCCTGTCACTCGAGAAGATGGCTGGCTGAACTGCGTGAGGCGGCAGGCTCGCGCACTCTCCCACGTGGGGGGTTGTAAAGATCAATAACACCATCACCATGAAGCAATATAAATACAGTCAGATCGATGGAGCTTAAAGAGGGGAGCTCTTTTCATTAACATCTCATACTGATCACTTTGCTCAATGAAATGCTCCTGTCCTTTCTTTTTGTCAAGTTTACTACGTGCGGCAAGTGTCGCTTCTGATGGATGGATGAATACAAACCCAATACACGGTGACCCAGAAAGTCTCAAATCTATACCAATATTATAAAACCATTTGTATGAACGTGTCTGTGTTTTTTATGGTGATCTCAAAAACCACTCAACCTATACACTTCTATAAAAGACCTGTTTTCTCACGGACAAGAATTCATAAAGCACCTTCTAATTTGCCCACCTCGGTAGCGTGGTGGTAGAATGTCTGTCTCACGTTCAAGAGGTCCCGAGTTCGAATCTCGGTCAGGGTGAGTTACCTGGATAAGGTTTTTTCCAGGGTTTTCCCTTATCCTGAAAGACGAATGTCAGGTAACTAAGCTCTATGGACCCTGGGCTCATTTGAGCATCATTTCACCCATTCCATCCATCGTCCGATATTACTTAACGTTGGAGGACGTAAAATTACAAAAAACTTCTAATTTCAATTCATAAATTACTAAGCAGTTAAAAACGACTTAAAAGGTCCATGTACTAAATTACGAACACGTTGCTGTTATAAAAGAACGTACTTGACAAAAAGGCATTGCGTTTTAGTTGAGATGAGTTTGTGATCACAGAAAATAAATGAAAAATCAGACAAATGTTATAGATAATGAATTCATATTGGCCATGATTTACCAAGCAAGACACAGCAAATCAGATCGCGCCATGACTGAGTGGTTAGACCGCTTGGCTCTCACCAAGGCGGCCCGCGTTCGATCCCGGGCGACCGCAAAGTGTGATTTGTGTTGGACAACATGGTGCTGGGACGGGTTTTCCACGGGTCCTCCGGTGTCCCCCGTCAGTATTTACCAATTGCTCCATCATCATCATCATCATCATCATCATCATCATCATCATCATCATCATCATCTTTCCTATCATTCATCTCGCCCTCATCCACTTCCTTCACCATCGCACCAGGCATTGACCTGATCACCTATCCTGGTTCTCTATCGGATCCAAAGCTTCTGTTCCTCAGGCCCGACCTTAAGGGATAGAGGAACACTAACGCCACGATAGTAGTACAAATAGGAAAGAAGAAGACGAAGCTGAAGACACATAAAATCGAATCTGCTTATAACGATACACATGCGATATCAATGCTAAAACTATTTATTTATTTATTTTAAGGGCTTGAACACACTTGTGCTGATTCTTGATAGATCTGTAGATTATGATGGATTTTACAAAATGATAACGTTTTTACATAGTTAAGCATTTCCATACTACTTGAGATGGAGAACTGTTCTCACAGTGGACAGCCTATGATGTGTTCATACTGAACACGGTGATGTCATAACATGATCTTGATGCTAATACGTAGGTACACATTTTATAAAGCTTACTATTTGGGTGGCATCTACCAGAGGGTGTCGTTTGGGCTCTTGAACAAGGGAGTTACACGTTTGGAAATGTAGTTGGTGAAAAATAAGTTTTCATTTATAATGTCTTGTATTGCATAGTTAATAAAAAATTCGCAAAGAAAACGAAAGGTGATCAACTACTCTATGTAGCACAGTTTTACTGTGATTCCCATGCACAATGTTGTCCACGTATGCTCAACAATTGTATAAAGAGGAAATTTTGAATCCAGCAACATCACAAATCGGTCCACCGATAGTTAATATGAGTAATTAGCAAGTGAGAATATTATTTTTCTTATCCAAGGTGGTTATCTTGAAGGACTGGGATTGCAGAAGCGTCATATTCAACTTCACCTCAATCCCAATGTATATGTTAAGGATTTCTGTACTGTGTGAAAACTTAGGATGTTAACTATGGGACTAAAGAGAAGGTACAAAAGTCTAACATATCGCCTATATAATGAATTATTCCACTGCCAACTTAACACTACTGCAGCATTTTTGCAACTATGAAGATTGTCGAGTGAGTGCAGCCACTCTTGGGTGAATATCAAGAAGTTTTCAAACGTTATTAGGAATAGCCAGGTGTATAAGAAATTACAATTATAAAGAACAAGGGAAATAGTTGCACAATACTTTCATAACGAACTGGGAAAACAGATGACATAATTACTTCGTCATTCAAGTTTGAAAATAGAACAGTGCAGCATTAGATAAGCCAGCTAGTTATGACAAATGCAATAATAATTATGGTCGAAAAAAAATAACAAACACGCCTGTAACGTTTTAGTTTTATTTGCCATTTTGTTTAGTTTATTTTGGTTAAAGCTTCAATAAGTTACACTGAAAACCAGTAATGGTCTCCTGTTTAAAGACAGCAGGCAAGTATTGTTTATTCTGTAAGTTCGCTGTCACTTAGAAATTTTAACTTGTGATTTAGAAATCTTCTCTAACGATACAAAATTTCACTATTTAAAAAAGTGCACACTCAAACGTAAAAGAAAAGAAAATAAGGCGATGAAAGTCGTTTCTATAAATACTTAAAATGATTCGAGTTCATGAAACCAACACTTAGTGTGGAATTTGATAATATTGTGATACTCTATAAAGTTATGACAAATTTTCCGTGCCCGCCTCGGTAGCGTAGTGGTAGAGTGTCTGCCTCACGTTCAGGAGGTCTCGAGTTTGAATCTCGGTCAGGGTGAGTTACCTGGATAAGGTTTTTCCGGGGTTTTCCCTTATCCTAGAAGACGAATGTCTGGTAGCTCTAAGCTCTATGGACCCTGGGCTCATTTGAGCATCATTTCACCAATTCCATTCATCGTCCGATATGACTTAATGTTGGAGGACATAAATTACAAAAAAAAAAAAAAAAAAAAAAAAGCCTTAAACTCTAATTTTCATTATAATAAATTTAATTTCAAATGATAGCAATCTGCTATTTCTTAAATAGATCAACAAAAATGAACGTTTTCGTAAAAAGGATCATAAGTAATCTTTCTGACGTTTGAAATATGCTAGTATTTTTTATCTGAATGGCTCACATCCGGCTAAAAACATAGCATAAAATGGTAAACAAATACACACTGAAGAAATAATATAAACTTGTTTTGAGACCCGTTACTGAAAACATTTTTAGAAATAATATTTGTGTGTGTGTTTGTGTAAACAGCATAGCTCGAAAACGAAAGATTCGTTAAATAACAAAGTTGGTATTTAAACCTTCCATCTACCAAGGATGCGACACGAAGATTGAAAAAATAATCCCCACCCTAAACGACCTTTTACATGGATTTTGATTTTCTCAACAACAAAAAAGTCTCAAATCAATTTGATTAAAATATCATCATTTAAGATATTTCTACGGAAAATCCTTTTCATTCTAAATGACTTCTGCATATCTGACAAACCACAAGAGATAGATGATATCTTACTACACAAAAATGTAGATCAGTTAATGGCCGCCACTTGCAGATATTCCTTGGTATTGGCCTTAATATCAAATACTTATACTTTTTTTTCAAATAGAAATTCATTATTTGTTTTTAACTATGTTCTGGCCATGCAGAAAGAACATTACTAAGCCATCACATAGCTATCAGCTCTTTAAGAACTTGATTCTCTCGCTTAAACCTGCATTCACAAGAAATACGTGATAAACCATTTCTGCAAATATCTACCTCCATTAATAGAAGCAGATAGAAGAACAGTTTGTAAGGAATGAGCACCGACAGAAATGTGAGTGCACTTTTTACATCAACCACTTCAATTTATATTTTGTTCCTTAAACATAGTCTAGCACGTTTATGCATTTGTAAATGTAACGCTTGTATATATACTGATGTAAGATAAAGTATAGCTGCTACGATGTTTTAAAATTATCACTACACAAGTATCAAATAGTGCTTTAATTTCACGAGGTGTCGATAAAAATCACATTCTGTATTTCACAAAAGGGTAAAAATTGTGTTGGTTTTACATAATCTTCTCGAATGGTCTTCAATAAACTATTTCTAAAATGGCTTATTCTTCAAATTACTTCTGGTTAATCGAGATAACTATACTACTGTTAGCGAAAATTACATCATGAAAGAATTCTTCGAGTAAATCCAAACTTGGGGATTGTGTAGAACAATGTGTGAGCGATAAGTGATTAGGGTTGTATAGAGATGGGGTATACCTACGTAGGCCGAACAGGGCCATATTGTGCAGTTCGACAAGGTCAGTGTAGTAACTGCAGAGCAGTCAAACAATGCGCTCAGCTTAAGTCTGCACTTTCATGAATCACATATTTAATTTCTCGGTTACGTACCTAGAGTAAGTACACAGAGTGTTGCATTTCACCCAAAATTTGTTACGAGGGACACTATTTATATTATGAGTCTAATAATTAAAACAAAGTAATTTCTCATCTTCTTGAGACACCTCCAAAACATGGTTTTTGAAGGCATCAACGGCTTCTTCTGCCGACGAAAATCGTTGTCCACGCAATTTATTCTTGATGTTCGGGAACAAAAAGAAGTCATTGGGTGCCAAATCAGGACTGTAGAGCGGATGAACCATCAATTCGATTTTCTGAGACTTCAAATACTCTGTTGTTATAAGAGATGTGCGCGCGATCGCGTAGTCTTGGTGAAGAACGATTCTACGGTTCTTGTTGCTTTTCCTTACTTCACTGAAGACTTCCGGCAAACAAATGGTTGTGTCCATTCAGCATTGACTATTTTACGTTGCTCTAAAAGCACTGTTGCCACATAGCCAGTTTTGGAGGCGACCATTTACTTCGAAGTGCTTCGAGTGCGAACAAGTTTTGCTGGATTTGTTTCATCTTGAAACATCCATGCAGTCCACTGCTGTTTACGTTCCGGCTCATACGCATAGATCCATGATTCGTCACCTGTTACAATCTTATATACCTCTTTTGAGGCACCGCCATTGCATTTCATGGGCATTTTTGTACATCAATCAACACGAGCATCTTTTTGAGATTGTGTCAAATTATGTGGGATCCAAAGAGAGCAAACCTTTTTCATGAAATATTTTTTATATGCTGATGGAACTAAGGGTGAGGGTTACCTCAATCAGAAAATATGTCGAATGACAATCTTGCATTATTAGTTTTTGCACAGCATCAATATTTTCTGGCACAAAAACTGAATTTGGACGACCTTTACGAACTTCATCATTGAGCGAACAGCGGCCACGCTTAAATTCGTTATACCAGCGTTTCACAGATGGAACTTCAGCGCCAAATGTAGAAGTTAGTTGACCGATGTACTCTTGTCTTGATAACCCACGTCAAAAGTCGTAATAAAATCATTGCACGAACATTTCCACGAGTTAATTCCATGTTTATGTTGAGACATAAATTTCAAGTTCATGTAAACAAAACAAATTACGCTCTATTGACAAAATATCTCAAGTAGATTATGGTCAACAATGTCAAACTTTCCATTGGAAACGTCAGATGGCACCTACAACGTTCAGGGTTGCCAAGGCTCAAAATACAAATAGTGGCCCCCGTAGCAAGATTTCACCGGAGAGACACGTTTTAAGGCTCCCCGAATTAAAAAAAAAATGGTCGTTTTAGGAACTTACCCTTGCATGAGCCAGTATACTGCGAACAGCATGGGTAACTCAAAAACCAAAAGTCTGATAAACAGCTAACTTGGTATCGGATTTCAACATTTCCAAACATGCAACTTAAGATTTTCAACAAAACCTTCCACCTAAACTATACTTTCCATGGATAGTTTGTGTTCTTTTCCAAAATGGCTCTAAAGATTTTGATTCAAATACCACGTGTACAAGGTAATTTGATGATAAATAAAGCGTAAGTATATCTTGAATTTTGTTCGAAGAATTTCCTAGAACTCTCATTATGAATGAGTTTCGTATAATTGGCAAACAGCAAGAGATAAGACAAAATATTACATAAAAATATGTACACCTAGTTCAAGCACACAATTTATGTCAAATAACATTTTTGTGTCGTAAACGTTTTTAAAATAATGTTTTGTTATGGTTTGAATACCGAGCGGGACGGATCAGGTGGTTTCGTCTGTGCTCTGCATTCGGGAGGCCCGGGTTCGTTTCACGTGGCAGACCTACGGGTGTTTTTCGGAGGGTTTTCCGGGTCACCAGGCGAATTCTGGATAGGTTCATTACATCTCCCGAATTTCCTGTCCCTCCATTTCATTTCCATTATCATTTCACATCATCTCTCACCTAGTGGTCTCTTTTAGGGTAGAAGTGTCGGCGGGTGTCTCGGCGGTGTAAGTGACTCCTTGGGTCGGCCACTCTCTGTCTCTTTTGCCTCATCCTTCCTCCCGGGGATGCCCCACTTTCTTTTTGTAATTTTACGTCCTCCAATGTTAGTCATATCGGACGGTGAATGAAATGGGTGAAATGGTGCTCAAATGTGTCCAGGGTCCATGGAGCTTAGAGCTACCCGACATTCGTCTTTAAGGATAAGGGAAAACCCCGGAAAAACCGTATCCAGGTAACTCACCTTGACCGATATTCGAACTCGGGACCTCTTGAACGTGAGGCAGATACGCTGCCATCTACGCTACCAAGACGGGCGGGGATGCCCCACTTGGGGGCATAGTACAATAAACCACAGGTTTCTGTGCTGAATCCCCTTCGTAGTAATCGTAGTCCTTGGTTTGAATTTTGAAAAACTTGGATAAAGTTTCCTCAAATGATACAGTGAAAGCTTTTAAAAATGCGGCCGTTGATGTATGGTACAACAAAATGTATAAATATGAATTGTTAATCTGGATTAACAAGAGAAGTTAGAATATTAAGGTACCGTAAGAACCGTTTTGTGCAAGTGAGTAGAGAAAACTGTGAATCCAAAGCTACTTTTATCTTTCGTGACCATTTAATTATAGAAGCACATAAATGAAAGGAAGTAAAGAGAGTTTTTTTTTTTTTCTGGGGAAATGTTCCATTCCTGAGTTAATGGGAAAGTTCAAAACCAGCTGCTACAGACACGTGCACCATTAAAAATGTGGTAGGACATGCGAATTCAATCTCGCTTTAGAAGATGCATTTGACAGCCATCCAATATCCTCTAGCGGAGAAATCACTAAGCTGGGGTCAATATCTACGAGAAATGCCATCTTTGAGTGTGCACAGCTTTCTAATACGGCTATATTAAAACTTGTATTAAGTCGAAATGATTACTAAAGTTTGTGTGCTAACACACCACTGGCAAAAAGGCACGGATGTAATATACAGCATGTGTCTGCTCCAAGATAAGGTACGTTCGTATAACTGAGGCTTTCAGATTAAAACCCATTTACCACCAATAGTTAACTTATGGTCAATTTATTTTAAAACATCAGACTGAAACTGTTAACGAGTAACAATTCCGAGTTCACTCATCTACTTTCATACAATAACGTCATTTATTAATGAATTTAGAGGTGTTCACATATACACTTCATTTATTACAATTGAAAATTTATTGTAATTATCTTAAAAACTATCCAAATTATTCACAATGCAATGACATTATCCAATTGGTTTTATCATAGGTAATCTAACAAGAATGTTATTCCGAAGAAATTGGTTCCAACTACTTTAGTGAATAATACGAGAGTGCAAGCTAAAACATATATCCGAAAACTATTAACGGAATATACTAAATAGCTGTATGTTTGCCATGCATGGCCCTGTAGAGTTTGCTGGGTTATTATAAATAGCATACCTTTATTTAAATATCTTTGAATATAAATAAAATGAAATTCTATTTTAACAGTTACATGGCAATAGCGTAGATGGTAGCACGTCTACCTCACGTTCAAGAGGTCCCGAGTTCGAATCTCGGTCAGGGTGAGTTACCTAGATAAGGTTTTTTCCGGTCTTATCCTTCAAGATAATGTCGGGTAACTCTAAGCTCCATGGACCCTGGACTCATTTGAGCATTTCACCCAATTCATTCACCGTCCGATATAACTTAACGTTGGGGCGGATGTAAATTAAAAAAAGGGGGGGGGGACAAGTTAAGCTTTATCTCGCTAATGTCAAATTAGCTATGATGACCCGTTTTCTCTGAAACCACTTGACATAGAAATGCGAAATTTGTATCTGATGTTTCATTCCTTCCGAGTACACTGATTTGTTTTAATGTTAAAAATACTGATTTGGGGGAAAAAAATATTTTTTTTTCAAACCTGTAAAGTGTTCAATAAATGTTCTAACATGAAAGGGTAGAGCCATACCCGGGATTTGAAACACTAATCTGATCTCCGTCCAGCCGCCGTAAACCATTGAGCTACTATGGCAAACGTGCCAACATGACATTAAATTCGCCAACGACTCGTGTCAGTTCTGAATTGTTCAGAACTGACTCGTGAATTTTTCAGTCTAGCTCTACACTTTCACAGTGCGTCATACACACGGCTAGTGTGAAAAAAAATAATTTCCATCAAATGTTCTAACAATTTATTTAAAAAAAAAAAAACTACTTGGGGAATTCAACTAAAGCAACTTCTCACAATCATAGGGTTAGTTGCACTATGTTGTAAAAGCGTTATGCAGATAAACCTTGTAGTTCCAGACAAAATGGGTCATTTATGTTGAAAAATGTTTAGAGTAATTTACTTAAAGCTCGCCGAGAAAGCTTCAAGTCTTACGATTTGTTTCAAAGTAAAAAACTTGCAGAAAACTCACTTGAGCATAGAAAACAAGCATCAAAATCCTCCAAAACGAGTACAAAATGTTAAAGTTAGTCGTGTGTTTCACATTCATTGGTTTAACTGAACTTGTCTGTTTTACTTAGTTTTTTTTTTTTATTGGAAACAACTGGAGTATTAACAATACTTGAGCCTGCAGAATTACTTATATTTACTTGGTCACTATCAGATCTACATTTACTTCACTTTGCACTGTTGTTTTATTTGTGTTGCAGATTTTCCTATCCTTGTATTTTCTTTTCTTAAAAATGCCCTTAGGTTTAGTCATTGTGCAAAGCACCAAAATGTACAAATACACAGAAAATACAACAACAACAAAAAACCTAACACTTTGTTTCCTAATTCAAAGTGCTTTATCGCTATAAGCTGTAGTAATATTATATAAAAATTGGATATCCAGTTGAGCCAACATATGAACCATTAACTTTACTGCAAAACAAGCCGAACCAAACAAACCCTTCTAAGTTAAATACCTCCCGAGATAATATATATTGCAAATTGTTGCAAAATTATTGCTTTAATACATAAATGCAGAAAATTTTTGAAAATTTATTTAAAATAGTACATATTTAAATATTTTAATGAACCAAACACCAAATTAAGCAAAATTAACCATATTTTCATCACTTTTATTATATATCATTTTTATTACTTGGCGAGTCCCCTTAACAATTAAGGCTATACAATATAATTTTTAGGAACTTAGATTTTATATTTATTTTTAGATTCTCTTCTAGTGTTACTCCCTAAAATAATGATAATGTAGCTTCACTGAACAAAATTTAATAGGTATCTTTAAAATGTATAATTTTGTAAATTAATTCTTTCACACTAGTGGCTGGTGTTTGACATCCTACACAAAGTGTGTAGAAATCATAACTTTTTCTTTTTCTCCATGAAGTGATGCAGAACTCACATCACAAAATGTGAAATAGAGTAATCTAACAAAGTATATTTCACTGAGTACTGCTCCTACAAAGATAAACGCATATTAAATTAAAGAAGAGATTCTAATTAATAAGGTTGCACAAAAATTACATTTTTTTATATAATTTACGTCCTCCAAAGTTAAGTCAAATCGGACGGTGAATGAAATGGATGAAATGATGCTCAAATGAGTCCGGGATCCATGGAGCTTAGAGCTAGCCCACATTCGTATTTCAGGATAAGGGAAACCCCGGAGAAACCTTATCCAGTTAACTCACCCTGACCGAGATTCGAACTCGGGACCTCTTGAACGCGAGGCAGACACGCTACCATCTACGCTACAGAGGCGGGCAAACAGTTATTATTGAGCAATTTTCGGCATTTCCTAGTTCATAGCATGTACATGTTCTCAAAGAACCTGTATCATAAATAGCTTTTCATTTGTGCGTAAATTTCTTTTTTTCAACTTCATTAGCTTGTTAAACCAATGAATGCACGAAGTTCAACGCATGGGATATCCATTAAATATGAAGTATCAATTTATAAATGATTTATATTGAAGGCCTATCAAATCTGGTTAAGCCATGACGATATCATTTAAAGATTTAGAAAGTCTATCTGTAGGTTACAGACGACTTAGAAGGCAAGATCCACAAATCACTTGATCACTTGATCAAAACAGGACTTGCACCTACGTCTTCAGTAAAAGTGGTGGGTTCAGGACCGATGACCTAAGTCACTGTACTGTAAAGCTTATACATCCTCTTTCTGCAAATCCTTTACTACAAACACGTTCTCAGAAGTCTAAGATCGTGGACTGATAGTTTCCAAATCTGAAAAAGAGCATATATATTCGAACATGTCTCGGAAATGGCTTATGCCACAAAACAATTTATTTAGGTATAATAAAGTGTACGTTTTAAAAATTTCTGCATTTTTTGCGTGCCTATTAAGATTTGGTCAACTGGCTGACTTCTAGCAGCCGTACAAGATTATATGAAATTCCTTCCAAATGAGGACTGGGAAAGACTTCCTGGAAAATTCCATGTATTCATGTTATATGTTATGCAAATATCTTTAATATTTGGCATTATGAGTAATTTTTCATAAAATAACAAGTTTCGATAAACTTTCCATCTAAAGAGTAATTTGAGGTGGAGGTTGTCGGAAATTTCAAGTATGGCATATATCCGAGGGGAAAAACAGGGACCCACACACACCTTTTCCTACAAATTATATTTTCAGGGAGCCTCAAAACATGCATTTCCGGTGAAGTCTCGATTTTGAATTTTTGAATCGAATGCAGTACGTTGCTACTATGTATGTATTAATTTTAAAAAGCTAATCCAAAATGGGAAGATTTTTAATTTATTGAAACTAGTGTGCAGTAAGTTGTCAATTAATTTATACATGGATATATCTGCTATATAATTAGAGAAATTGAGTATAATAATAATAATAATAATAATAATAATAATAATAATAATAATAATAATAATAATAATAATAATAATAATAATAATAATAATAATAATAATAATAATAATAATAATAATAATAATAATAATAATAATAATAATAATAATAATAATAATAATAATAATAATAATAATAATAATAATAATAAATAATAAATAATTAATAATAATAATAATAATAATAATAATAATAATAATAATAATAATAATAATAATAATAATAATAATAATAATAATAATAATAATAATAATAATAATAATAATAATAATAATAATAATAATAATAATAATAATAATAATAATAATAATAATAATAATAATAATAATAATAATAATAATAATAATAATAATAATAATAATAATAAATAATGAGATTGAAAATTTGTATGAAGATTAAGACAATTAAGAACATCATTTTTGAAGAGACCTTACTAGAGTGCTACATGACCTTTTTCACTTATAAGAATAATTAGTAGAAGCTAAATTAAAACAAATGGAGGCAGATAGAGTAATTCATATGAAAGTGACACATCCTATACTTTTTTCTTTAATGTTAAGTATAAGTTCGCTACTTAGGACTGTCAAACCACAATGTAAACTTAGGTTCATAGACGCTAATTAAATTTCAGTAATATAATTACTGTCAAGCCTATTCAGAACCTTCCAGTCTTACAAATTCGCTCTTTAAAACCTCGCTGAAGTTGTAAAAGTCAAAGGTTAATTGCAATGGATTCTTTTTAAAACTAAATATGAAAGGAAAGCACTCTGACCCTGTGTTACACTTACCTCTTTGAGCACGGCGTCTTGCTTCTTTGTGGATAAGTTCAGATACCGCTCTTGGCTCAGGCAAAACTTGGCCGTCTGTTTCTCGAACTTCTTCTTTCCTTCCTGCGGGAGAAAACATATGCTTTAGCTTGTGTTCTTTGTCGATCTAACTTTTCCACATAAGTTCAAAGTTGATACAACTGAAGCGAGGAGTCTCTTTTAGGAAATACGGTTCTTCAAGAGATAGAACGAAAGAATGTAAGTTCAAATGACTGTAGGTAATCAACTATATCTAGTACAATGTAAAGTTAGTATGACAATTGCAGTCGAAAATTCTCCTTTTATAAACAGGTACATAACATTGTGCAATATGGCATAGCTCAGTTTCAAAGCAACTAGTTTCATTACATTTACAGGCCTCTGGTATTTCACCTCCTCTGCTTATTAAACAACGTGAACTTGAACGTCTTACAATGTGAATGCAACAAAAACAAGAGACTTAAACATAGTCCACAAAAATTGTATTAAAGCACAAGGATTTGGGGACAGAAAATCCACCAATTCTACATTTTAACACTTTCAGAACAAAACGATCTATTATCCTGTTAACAGGCTTTTTGAGAAAGACTAAAGAATACTTTCAATTATTAACTGCATTAAATACTGTGCCACATTCAAAGTAATTAGAGATAAGAAGTACACTGGGATATCTTAAAACTGCAACATATGTGTCAAACATTTTGGAGAACCAATTTATAACTAAAAAAAAAAACTGTACAGCTGCAAGTGAGATGTCAGTAACTTTATCGAAAATATGCAACAAAAAGTAAAAAAAAAAAAAAAAAAAAAATGCTGTTTCCTACATTTCCTGCGGTTTGGAGAAATAGCTTGTAAAATAAAAGTTACATTATATTCGAAATAAATGAAGTTTGAAAAATCTACAAAGTTAATGCTTATCAAGGAACAAGATTCAAAAGAAATGGAAATTTAATTGTTTTTCACACTGGCCGTGTGTAGGCTAAAGTATGGAAAGATAGAGATCAATTAATTTCCATTAATTGACCTAATAGTGGTCCGAACTATAAAGCCCGGGCCTTAAAGTACTTACACGTTGTAAGTCACCATTAAGGTAGTTGTCTCATGTGTTTATGAGAACTCCTAGTGGTTTACCGGGAAAAACACGAGTTAGCTGGAGAATTTAATGACATGTCGGCACGTAGGCTATAGTAGCTCATGGGCTAGAGTGGCTGGACGGCGACCAGAAGATCCGTGGTTCAAATCCCGGCTATGGCATTGAATTTTTCAGTCTATCTTTCCATTCAAAAGAAAGCCTAAAATATTATCGATATACATGGAGAGTCATTAGCAAAAACTAAAGAAACACAAGAATCAGTTCTATATTTTATAAAATCAATTTGTTATACAAGCTGTGGACTCCAAAAACAAAACATCATGATCAGAAATCACTGCGACGTTTTTCAGGGAGCGACATGCAATTACAAGGACTGAAGGAAAACCGTTTTTAATTGCTCCCCTAGGGAGACACAGAATGGATCCCAACTCACCCATCCCGGTGGCTGTCGTCTGGCACGTAGGAAATAGGCCTCCTTCATACGCTTAATACGTATCATGTATTACGTTCTAGAGCGCTCAGTTAGAGGAGTTCCGCATAAGCAGATTGTTAAAAATTGTTATAGTTCCCATGATCTGGTTTGCGACATGCGAGCGGACTGCAACCGAGCAAGTCTTGAAACACGTCCGGTGGAGGTCACATGAAAAGTGATTTCATAGTTTACAAATGGTGGGCTTATGTTGAACTTGCTAATATCTACTATCTTACAGTGGCTTATTAAGTGGTGATCTAATCAGCATGCAGTTCTGTAATGAGGTGGTGGAACGGAAAACAGAAACATACAACTGTACATACAAGAATACAAACAAATTATAGAACGGAGTATATATCCTCTGAAGTTAGTATACCTACGTTGTAACGTATGAGACTTGCATTCGGGAGGTTCTGGGTTCAATTCGCGGCTGCTCTGACTTTGGGTTGATTTTCGCGGTAGAAATGACTGCTCTGGCATTCGTATGTGATGAAATCTCTCAGACTAATTACATTTAATGACGTCCTTTTAAAGAAATAGCTTCTTTCCCCTCGACCTTATTCCGTGTGTCAAAGAGCTCATTAATTATACATCAGAGAAGCCCCTTTTCCCCCCAAGAGAGTTCTGTCTTCAAAGCAAGCACTGCACCCTCCTTTTTTCTTCTGGCAATTCAAACAGTCGACTCCAAGGTGTCAAAACTCACTACGGTACTTAACCCCAGCTCCTCTTCTTGTGATTTTACATTTTACATTCAATTTTCTCATTTACATATAGCATAACTGTAACTAGTATTTTAAATAAAATGTATACACACTTTAATTTTTTGGAAATACCTCGAAAGTATTCGGAAGGATTTTTGTATACTTTTGTACAACTAGTGAATGTGAAGTTACACACATATTTTTAAAACCGATCTATTTCTAACAACTTTTTAGGCGTAGATATGCATAATTATTGAACTGAACTCTTCGTATTTGAGCAGTTTTTAAACTACAAACGCCATATATTTGTTTCTCGTAATGTCATGAAATGACATTGGAATTTCAAGACAAAAAGGTATATAACTATTTCAGCAAAGGTTTATTTCGAGTCATTTGAACAAAGTAGTCCCTAAAAGCAGTATAATAGATATACCCGCACCTCTGTGGCGTAGATAATAACGTATCTACCTCACATTTCAGAGGCCCCGAGTTCGAATCTCGGTCAGGGGGAGTTATTTGGATACGATTTTATCCGGGGTTTTCCCTTATCCTTATGATACATGTCGGGTAACTCTAAGCTCTATGGGCCCTGCGCTCATTAGAGTATCATTTCCCCCATGTTATTCATCGTCCAATATGACAACGTTGGAAGACGTACATTAAAAATAAATGAATATATAAACGATGAGTAGATGCAACAGATCTTTCTCTACAATATATAGTAGCAGGGGAAATACTGCATCCCATCCAAAAATTTGATATCGGAATTACTGCGGAACTTCAAAATCGTATAGTCAGTAAAATAGCAAATTTAGTAATTAAGTTCAACACCTTCGAAGGATGCGACACAAAGATTTTCAGGAAAATCTCTTCATCCCATACTAACCTTAACATGAAACATTTCTCGATAATTTTGATTATCTCATTAAGTGCTCTAACGATTTTGATTCAAATACCTATATGTTTGAGATATTTTCATGACAAATGCAATATTTATCTGTCTTTTTATTTATGTATTTATTATTTTCTGAAATTTCCTCAGACTTTTACATAAATTGTAAACCGTAAGAGATCTTAATAGTACAAAAAATTTAGATCTCGTACAATCACATAGTTCAGGTCTGATACATGTTGGAGTGAAGCTTTTCGGAGATATTCCATGGTATTTGTTTTGAATTTTCCAATACTTATACTTTTCTCCAATGGGAAGTGGTTACTCAGTTTTTTATCTCCTGGCCATGCAATGAGAATAGCGTTTCAAAACCATCAAATAGCGACCAGCGCTTAGAAGATTTGACCATCTCTTAAAGCCTACCCATATATTCCCATATTCCTCTAGCACCTACAAGAGAATTAGCAATACGATAAATTCTGCAAATGTTTATCTGGAGTAACATGAAGTAGATAAGAGGCATAAGCCTTAGTAACAATATTGTGTATGAGTAGAAAAAGTTATGTGAATGCAATATGTCAGACCTTTTTATTACAAGTCTCTGAGCAATTTCCATACTATACATTTGACAGAGAATGTCAAATAACATGCAGATTATTTCCATTTTAATCTCTCACAATACTGCTCCTGCTTACTGCGATTCAGATGCTCAGCATTTTGTTTCACTACCATTAAAGAAGCATTTTGAAACATAAAAAGAAACTAGCGAAAACATTGCATCGTCTATGGCAAATGATTTAGTTGACGATGTCGTATTTGTAAATTAAAAGTCTAGTGTTTGTACAGCATCTTAGATAAAACATGAAAGACATGGATTTGAAAATGAATGCAATATTCTGAGTTTAGGACTGCTTCAATAGCATTCAGAAGTATCTGTCACCCATTTGTATGGTTGAAATTTTCATTGTGCAATTTTAATGCACCGCACTGCCACAGACTTCCATGTGGGGGTTTTTCAAGGCTCTGGAATGTCGATTATTACCGGTAATGTTACAGTCACGAGGCCACTCGTAAGCGAACGCCGAGAGAGAGATGGAAGCGCGGAGTGATACCGAGACAGATACCGCCCAAACCACGCCTATGCTCGCACTAGCAGAGACGGAGCGCGGAGAGAAAGAGCCAACGAAATGTCTGGACAGCTGTATCTCTCCTTCGCCTATAGTCGTGAAAGACCGTGAGGCTTCGTGAGTTGTCGAGGAACTTCCCCAACCTGCAAGAAGCAGCTGCTCGTGTATAAATAGGAGGGACGTGCAGAGAAGCAGCGATTGCATCCTATCCTTTCATTCCCAAGGTACAATTACTGTATCCTTACAAATTAATTCCAACCTAAAAACCCACCAGACACCCTACAACATCCCGAACAAACTTTACCTGCGGTTAAACCCAAAACGGGTGGGCACGCAGCAAAAACCTTCTGGCTAAATACAGCCAGCCAGCACGACGAGCGAGCGAGCGAGAGCGAAGCAGCGAGTTGAGAGTTGTCAGTGGTGCTGGGTGGACGTGTGTCGGACGGACTTGAAGGTTTCGTACGTGTGTATTACATCATTCCGCTAATATCAGAGCTGTACAAGTGTATTTATACGGAAATAAGAGCATTTAGAATTTCTGCAACCTCAACTTATAATTCTACGAACCCACAAAGTCACATTACAGCAGTGGCTCTGGTTCCTTGTTGAGAAACTGTTAATAATGGTGATGATTGTGTAGAATACATTAGCAGTTAGAGAACCGTGCTGATATGTGTTCTATGTTTTGTGCACTAATTGCTATGGTTTCACACTTTGCAGCCTATCTGTATAAGAAACCTTATTTCATGTAAACGTTTTAATTTGAAGCCTCTGAACTATATATTGCATTATAACTTTATCTCAACATAAAGCTCAAGTTTATGTACCTACTTATATTCACTGAATTGAATTTAACCAAATTTGGCACACTTTCTTGATTCCCTAACAAAAATAGGGCCAATCATACTTGATAATTTTCTCAAAGTGAAATCCGTGTTAACTTTTGCACAGCCAGCAAAACGTAATAATTTTGCAATGACATGGCATTTAGAATGTGTAAACTATTCAGTAAATGTACAAAAATTACACGTAAAACAAATTGCAACTGTGTTTTATAAGAACTCTTGGCGATTTTATGGCTTTTGTTTACAATATTGAAATTCGTATTGTTATAATAAAAACATAATAAAGCAAAGAACGCCACTTCCTACTCTATAGGAACTTCAATTCATATTTTACGCTTAGTAGCATGAAGCGTTAACAAAAATTTCACAAATAATTAGAAACATATCCGCAGCCAATGAAACGCGAAAAAGATAATGTACGTATGTGAAGGTGCTGAAATTCCACTGTCCATTTACTGCATGTTACTAGACAATCATAGCAATGTATACGAATTAGCGTGACACATTCAGTCTGTAATCTCAATATAATGGAAGAATACTTAACAGTCTTTCATGTTTGTGGTGAAAATCTCATAACACTTTGAACGTGTCTACAAAACCGTAGAAACAAGTCCTTTGCAAGTCGTAACAAGGCCGTTTCCGTACACTACTTAACTGACAAACCGTAGAAGCTGGCAAAAATGTTGAAAATAACGAAGGAAGCAAATTGAAGTCAAAACCTTGGATTTTAAGGATGGCATAAGCCCTTCTGCGAGGTTAAGAAGATTAACACTTTTTAACATACGCTAAAAATTAATGAATGTAAATGGTTTATAACACCCTAGAATATCTAAGAATATTCTGTAATTTTCTGAAGGATCACTGAACGCCGTTATCATCATGGTAAAACATTAGTATATTTGGAATATCTTACAATATTCTGGATCATTATACACATTTCTTTATATTAGTGTAACTTTAGGGAGAATTGTGAAATATAATAATCCAATGAAGAACATTTTAGTACTTTTTCGAAAATCTTACAACGTTCTGAAAGATTCAACACCATTACAGAATGAAACGTTATGAGCATTAAAACATAGATTTGTCTTAAACATCCAGGAATATTCTGGAGCACTTTCGAGCAACGTGGAAAATTAAGGAACATCAAAGAACGTTACAGAAGTCTTTAAAATATTATGTTACGTTGTGGAACTTTTTAAACCTTTTGAGCGCCACTATACTGGAATAGTTTCGACTATCTTGGAAAATATTAAAATACTAACATTGTGGAACATTTAAGACCATTCTGAGACATTCTGGAAGAAAAAGGAAACTTTGAGCAATATTATGAAATATTTTAGAGCTTCCTATATATATATATTTAAGAATCTCCAAGAACCCCCAGCAACATTGGGTTTATTTGGTTGTTTGATACAAAATATGTGGTAAGTTAATATTCCTTGCACGGTCCTACATCTTGGTAGCTGTATGTCGTGAGAGACATTATACGAAATGAGATCAACATTAAGTAGCCTTAACAATCTCGCTAGTGCAGACCTACCTACCTGAAAGGTTTCGAGTTCACGTCTCAGTGGGAGCTCCAAAGAGAACGTCATCTCTACGTAACATCTCTGACTCAATTCAGTGAACAGGTCATACCTAATGGCGTAATATGTAGGCGACAGGATATTGGGAGGGCGGTCAACCTTTTATACACCACCACATCCGGTTAGTGCACAGAAAAACAAGCGCCAAATTTCCATATCAGTAGCCTTTAAGCTGTGCAACAACACACTCACCCACATGCAACCTAACAGGTGTCCAGTGTAGCGTCAACTAAATGCACAACTGTTTCAAAAGTTCCAGTTTAGAATTGTAATGCAGCTTGAGAGTCTAATGTTTACCCACTGTAAGTAGAAGTACCTACTACATTCTACCAAACATTCGACACTTTCAGACGAATATGAGAAATTGTTTCAGAAAAACGTCTCTCCCCCCTCTCCTTTTCTTCTCTTTCTCGTGTGTGCGAGAGGTAAAGAAAGATCATAATTCAAAAAACAAAACGTCGGTTAAATACCAGTCTTAGTATTTAAGTTCGTCTTCCAAGAATGTGACAGGAAGATTACCAAGGAAATCTCTCACCCCAATCACCTTTTAATGGCAACATTGTCGTTATTTTTGAATTCCTCAAATATCACTAATGATTGAAATTAAAATTCTACGTGTCCAATATATCTTCACAACAAATAAAATGTATATTTTAAATTTTCTGAAAATAGCCTATGATGTCTTCATTCTTAACAACTCTGTCCAAATTAGTAAACTTAAATGATAGACAAAATCCTAGAAGAAAAATAAATGTAGAGCAAACACTTTATGGGAGTTAATTGATGAAAATAAATCATTTCTTCATACTATCCGTATATAGGCTAAGGTTTCTGATAAAGTCTACATGAAAAATTCAGCGCCATGGCCGGGATTTGAACCACGGATCTTCTGGTTTCCATCCAGTCGCTCTAACTCATTGAGCTACCATGGCCAACTTGCCGTCATGACATTAAATTCTCCATTTGTTCTCCATTTGACTCGTATATTTGTGCGGTAAACCACTAGGGGCTCTCGCATTCGAGATACACCGTTTGTGGCGACTTACTATGGTAAGTACTCGAGTCCCAGGCTTCATCATTTAACTCTTATTATTTAAGTTAATTGATGGAAATTAATCATTTCTTCATACTAGCCGTATATAGACCAATAGTGGTTTACCGGGCAATTATACGAGTCAAACTGAGAATTTAATGTCATGACGGCATGTTGGCCATGGCAGCTCAATGAGTTAGAGCGACTGGACGGAAACCAGAAGATCCGTGGTTCAAATCCCGGCCATGGCACTGAATTTTTCATGTTGACTATCAAAAATTTATGGGAGTGTTTGTGCCGTTAAACACTTCAGAGATATTCTTGGTTATTGGTTTGCATTTTCAAAATATATTCTACTTATACTTTTCTCAAGTGGAAAGTCGTTCTATTTTTTTTCTCATGGTCAGGCAAAGAGCATGGCATTTCAAAATCATCACACAATGAATCTTTATGTACCTACTATATCCTTCTTAATTGTGTAACTAATGTCTGTTTTCATAAAGCTTTTGAATGTACAGACTGTAGAAAGCACATCAGATTTTTATACAAAAGTTACATGTTTCACCACAGGTAGAACTGAAAATGTCTGCTGTCTCAAATTAGAAATGTATTAGATTTATGAGCCCTATATAAGCATTCGTCATTTTACTAGATATACATCACTCCATACGAATGACGAGAACTATTCTCAGAAAATTCAAAATAGGTATATATTTTATTTCCGCATGCAAATTATATATGAATATTTTCAGAAAAATCCCCTAATTTAAACTACCCTTTTGAAAACTTATTTTATTTTCAAATATGGCTCTTAAGATTTTGATTAAAATATCGTAACCTTAAGATATTTTCATGATAAATAAAATGTATTATCGATAACTTTCTGGGAATAGCCTCCAAAAACTTCTTTAATCTGTATCACTTTTACATAACTTGAAAACTGTAAGAGATAGACGAATGCTTACTACGTAAAATGTAGAAACGTTAAAGCAAAATTATGATTAATATTTTGTTTTGGGGTTATTAACCATTTCCGAAATATTCCTTGTTACTGGTTTCAATTTTAAAATACGTATGTTTTTCTCAAATGAGAAGTTCTTATTTTTCTTCCATCCATGGAAACATAACAGCATTTCAAAGTCATTATATAGTGATCAACTCTTTAAGGATCTACTACCGCTTAAGCTTACATTATTCCCTTATTCCCAATGCCCCTCAAGGAATGGTTATCCCAACTGAACGTGTACAAGCTGAGAGACTAAACCTTTTTAAGAACATTTTGTTGAACAATGAGAAGTGAATGCAAGGAATTATGCTTTGCAAGTAATACCGGCCCTCGTAGCCGAGGTCGCTAGAGTGGGTGTCTCTGGCGTTCAGCTGCGCAGATGGTTTGAGGGTTTGAGTCCCTCCTTGGGCATGGGTATTTGTGTGTAAAACAGAAAAGTGCGGAAACATAAAGCGGCGAAAATAACGAAAAGAGAGAGAGAAAAAAAAAGAGCATAAAAAGCGTATTTAATGCCTGTTTTACTAAACATGGTATCACAGACGATGAAGTTTGGCGATACATGAAATGAATTTAATTTGGAAAAACAAAGTTCCATGCCTGAGTTTAGAGCATCTCAGCGGCATTTTCCGGAAACCTAGACCGCTTAATCAGGGTGGATGGTCTTGACAGGATTTGAACCACAGACTTGACTACCTTTGTAGTTGGAGAACAGCAGCAGCACCAGGTGCTGGCTGGGTGAACCTGTGGTTTGTAACATTTCAACGGGCTATGTTACTTTGTTCACTAGAATTTTGGAGATTTAAAAATGCTACCTTAAAGGTAGCGTGGGTTGCTCTTGCTTTCCTTGCAACTTAATTATTTCTCACTTTGAAGTAATAATTAGCTTGCAAAGGTCGCTTCTATGGTTGGTTGCATATACTGCCGGAACTCAATGAGGTGACGTAACTCAACGGTTCTCATGCTGTGGGGCGTAACCCCCAAGAGGGGCGTTGGGGGCGTGGTGCTAATATAGATAACAAGAACTCTGGCACTCATTTTCTCCCCGATTAACTTTCAGATCTGCCGGAGAATGTTCGCAGCTATTTACTCTTCTACAAATTACAATTCTTAAATCCAATTCTTGTAAATCGAGATAAACCTTCATCACACATTTTGTTGTGCTTTTAGAAATACATTGATATGTGTAATGGCTTTGAATTCCATGCTCTCTGCTTGACCACGAAGGTGCGAGGGAGTTGATTTGTTACATTTGCATGACTTTCTCTGTTCATTCTTCAAAAAGCTATTCTTACAAGATTACGTTCTACCTACCTACTTCACATTAATCAAGATACATTTGTAAAAATATTTTATTGTATATTTCGTTGCTGATACAATGGGATTAGGACAATACAACATATTTAAGCATTAGTCAAATCTTTATAGCTTGTCGTTATACATAATTTTGAAATCCTGTTCTCTTTGCGGCCTAAAGACGGAGGAAGGGAGAGAGGGAGGGAGGGAGAGTAAAAGCAAAAGGAATATGTCTTCCCATTTGAGATAAGTATTAATACTGTAAAAGCTAAAACTAGTAACAAGGAATATATCGGAAATGGTTAACTCCAAGTATGGCAGTCAAATATTCCTCCAGCTTATATGCAGCTGACAATGTGAGTCCAACAGTGATATACCTGCACTGGTCTACCAGCAAAAAATGCACAAAAAAGTATTTCACATAAAGTGTGTAGCTACATTAAGGAGTTGTACATTTTTGTGCAGTTAGGTTTTGTTTCATTCTTACGGCCTACCAGTTTATACAAAAGCAATTCAAAATGAGAGGACTTAAGAGGATATTCCCAGAAAATGCAAGATATACAATCTGTCATAAAAATGTCTTAAATGTATGGTATTTTAATCAAGAACTTTACGGCCATTTTTGAGAACGTTTCCACGAAACTGGCAGTTTGGAATGGAGGGGATTTTCTTGTCATATCTTGGAAGTTGCTGAACTAGAAAATTTGAGGTTTGGTATTCAATCGACTTCATTGTTGACTTATATTATTTACAGACACACGGAAAAGCTCGTGTACATATACCTAAAATGCTTCATTTATTCATGGAACCTCAAAACATGTTTTATACGAAAATCCAGGTTCAAATTTATGAACTGATGGCAGACTGATGGGTACACACACATATGCGGACAATTTTCTCATCTTTTTATGTATGGAGCATCAAAACGTGAATTTTTATATCCAATTTTTAAATGAAGCTCTATGCTTTATCTACTTACACACGGTTATATAAATATTTTATTTGTTGACGATGCTGTTTATTGTCAGGATCATAGCAACGCCACCGGTGTACCGGAATTTCTTCCCGGAAGGATCTCTTTAGATACCAGTAAATCTACAGACACGGACCTGTCGCTTTAAATCACACTTAAAATCCATTTTCTGGCTTGATTTGAACCCCTGACCTTGGGGTCAGTAAGTCAGCACATAATAAACTGAGCCACCGAAAACTGTTAGTTACATGGCAACTAAAGTGTTCACAGCAGTAAAGTGAAACTAGCTCCTATCACGCGATTTGCTCCACGTGGGGAAGGTATAACTCTTGTTCTATGAAACATGGACTCATTTGACCATCCTTTCACCCATTTCACTCACCGTCCGATGATTTAACGTTGGAGGAAGTAAATTGAAAGAAAACGAACTCTACTCCAGGAAATGAAGGACATTGCCACGCCACCGCTTCTATCCAGGAGCAATGGGTTAATATTTAATTTTAGTCAGTCAGAAACTTCAGTATATCTTCCCCGCGTGAAGTAAATCACGTGATAAGGGCTAGTTTCGCTTTAACCCTGTGACCTTTGGTTGCGATGTCAGTCTAGTTATAAGATGTGGAGAAAGTAGATCTAGCAGCGGCAGTACTAGTAGTAATGCGTTAAAATTCTTTATTAATGTGCTGGTTTTCACCGCCGATTTAGTCTGCGAGTTCCATCAATACTGCATGTATCATGTTCCTTTGGTTAGCAGCATGAGATACTGTATTATCAAACCTGCAAAAGTCGCGGTACCAATGTTGCCCATCGTATGTTTTCCAAAGCAATGCGGTATTCCTTTATCTATACGTGATTTCTTTCCACACGTTAAATTTTAATTCATATATGACACTTTTATAAAATATTAAATATGGGTAAGGAAAACCAGTGATTCTCTTAGAATCTTAATGCAATTCCTCCTCTGAGAAGGACGATGGGGGACTTGAATCGTATAGGGTAAGTGCACCATATTTCGGATAGGTGCCTAATTTCGGATGGTAGATTTTCTGCTCAGTGAGCTACTGCACTCCCTCGGAAATCATATGAACAAGTAGGAGGAAGTGCCAGGTGAACACAGTGAACCTCTAGTCATTATGCACTGAGTTGCGGTGAAGTAGCATTCGTAACTTGTTTTGTTCACGATCAGAGTGCTTGAAGAGCACTCTTCAGAGCGATTTCTTGAGCTTAAGGTAAGGTCCTAAATCACATAATTACTGCCTGTAATATGTTAGTATATGATAGTTTTCTTATATGCATTAACATCTGAAATTACTTATATCTTGTTTGATCCAAGCTATTATTTATCCAATATGGCGGAATTATTAATTTCGGATACCACAGGGTATCGTAATTTCGGATATCCGATTAGGAACGAACAATATTTTGCCGATTTAAAAGACTTTTTATTCATCAGATGACACCAGGGCGCAGAAGAAGGTGGTCAGAGGCAGTAAAGGCCGTCACGGAGAAGAAAATGGGATTTTTAAAAGCTTCCAAGTGGTATTGCGTACTTCGCTCCACACTAGAGAATTGTGTTAAACACAACAGAAAGATATTGACAGTTTGTTGACTACAAAAATAGGAAAAGAGTGCGCACTGGGTGAGAAGCTGGAAACCGAACTGGCTGCATACTGCACGGATATGGATGATCGCTATTTTGGAATTAGAAAGAAAGACATTAGATGAATGGCATTCCAGCTAGCTTTGATCAACAAAGTAAAGCATCCATTTGCTTCGAGTAGTGGTATGGCTGGAAAAAAATGGCTCAGGGATTTTATGAAAAGACATTCAACTGGCTTATCGCACTCCACAAAAGTATCCGAAATTAGGTACCATTTTTGTAACCTAATCCAAATGCTCTTTAATAGTTTTCATTATGTCTTATGTGAACTTACTTTATAAACTATTTTTTGGCTAAGGAACTGTAAGCTAATATGAATAAAGAACGTTGTCACAGAATTTCGTGTCTATTGATGTACTATAACATGTAGAATACTCAAAAATAAAAATGGTACCTGAAATATTGCGCCCTTACATTATTTAAACTTTGAACTTTAAATAGCAAGAGTTCGGTAATACACAGTCGCCTGAGCGAACGCTTCTAAACATCTTCAATGCGAACACTGTATCTCTGGAACATAATGACTCCAATTGCCATGTAAATGAAGCCAGAGGTTTGAGAATATCAAAGATGAGCACGAAGTCACTGGGCAGCTGGCCACTGGAAGACAGCTCTCAGTAAATATTTTAAAGTTGGCATTTCCAAGTATGATTTAGGTGTGGTGTAGTTGATGAACTTTATTGTATAAAACGTGGCACTATCTTGGAAATAACATTGCTGAACAGGATCTCAAGGTATAAAATGTATGCATTCTGCAAATAAAGTCGAGGGATTCAGAAACGGCTGACAGTTTCTAAGTTACTCTGAGTCTTACGGTGCACAGTTCATCTAAGGTGCTTCTGAAAACCTCGTAAGTGGAAGAGATGACGTGAAGGATACAGGTGGAGACAAGGTGACAGGCGTAGTCCCTAAAGTCTGCAGATACGAAACAACTTTGAGGGTCCGTCTCACGCCGAATGTCTCGCCTGATCCAGTCTATGATCGACTATGATTTTTATCCCATACATCACGTTGCTAGAACTTTATTCATAATATTCTTTATTGGATTGCCACAAACGTACAATAAACTTATATTGACCCAAAGAGTATTTCAATTTTTGTCATCATCGTATATCGTTATCCACAAACTCATGGCTTCCATTTCAACATTCACAGTAACCTGAAGGCGTAGATAATGTTTTGTTACACATCTTAAAATGTTTTTAATCACGATGGATGTCGCTATTGCCCATATTCATGTTGAAGAGGTTCGAATCTCGGTCAGGGCGAATTACCTGGGTAAGGTATTTTCCGGGTTCTACGTTATCCTGAAAGACGAATGTCGGATATCTCTAAGATCCATGGACCCCGGACACATTTGAGCATCATTTCACCCATTTCATTCATCGTCCGATATGACTTAACGTTGAGGGACGTAAATTACAAAAGAGCCTGTATGCTAGAGAGCATGTACAATATCACGAAGTGTTTTATTTACAAACGTCTGAATTGTTCTAACATTGGATTCATTAGGACATCCCCATTACTTCAAGCATAACAGTCCACAAGTCGCCCCTAGCTGTGAAAATGGCAACGCCAAGATAGTACGATCTCCGTATTGGATGAACCCATGTTCATTCTTATTTTGTAGCTACTCAAATATATAATCTGTATCGTAGATGAATTACTTATTATATATTGCCAGCTCAGAATACTCTGAAACATGATCAAGAAAAAAATGAAGGGAAAAGAAAATTCACGGAATTATCCAGCACTAGGGTACCAACCAGGCAAACCACGAAAAAAAAAAAACGCATAGCGCATGGGACCTTCCAAATACAGAGTGGATCTTACAGCCATGGCTGCAATATAGATTAATAATAATAATAATAATAATAATAATAATAATAATAATAATAATAATAATAATAATAATAATAATAATAATAATAATAATAATAATAATAATAATAATAATAATAATAATAATAATAATAATAATAATAATAATAATAATAATAATAATAATAATAATAATAATAATAATAATAATAATAATAATAATAATAATAATAATAATAATAATAATAATAATAATAATAATAATAATAATACTTAATAAGCATCAAAATGCGTCCCAACAGTGTAATTTTCCATGTTAATTTTTTTAATTTTGTTACAAACTGGCTAAGAAATGGTTTGGCAAAAGACTGGCAAGGCTATTTCCTTAAATTACTGTTCAACTGTTGATAAATGATGCAAGCACTAATTTGACTTGTTTATAGCCATTAATAAGACAATTGTGGTAACCTTACCTTTACTCCACCTATATGCTCCTTTCGAAAGTTTTCCAGTGGGAGGATAATCTGGTCATAGGCTCGGTCCAACTGCAAGAAAACAAAAGAACACAATGAAGTCCAACATTGCGTAAAAATTGAAAACATAATCAAGAAAGCTGAACATCTGAAACTATCTTCTAGGGTTAAATGCGTATTCACAGAGCATTTGAATAAGTACATATAAACATTCTTCACAACTGCTCTAATATCGACTTTAATATCTTTGAAATATCTTCTAATCTGAATAAAACACTTAACAAATTGTAAATCTGCACTTAACGTTAAATTTAAGGTGCGTTTGGAACATTTAACTTCAAAGTTTTTCCAGACAAAGTACTCCTAAATTTAACTATATCTTCAAACAAATTAAATCTACGAACTTTCATTTATCATTCAACACCTTTACTTTTCTATTGTTATTTAAAAATACCAACATAACCAATATAGCGATTATAATATTCATTAGCGTACATTTACATTTCGCAAGCCTAGTTACATAAGAAAGGTTTTACCGTTACGGTGTGTGGATATTTTCCTTGTTTCACCACAATTAAAGTTTTAATTAAAGTTTTAAGTTCTGAAAACACTAAAGCATGATATTCCGAAACTGAGGTACCCATGTTTTAAAAAAGTCTGACTTCATGCAAATACGTTTTAAGAAAAGGCAAAATCACTTTTTTTTTTATTAAATTGCAGATGATTAAAATACGTTCAACCCAATTAAAGTTTTATGGTACAATAAAATAAGAAATCGAACCCCGTACAACACATTACACCACTAAAATACTAACTGTGAAGTGAGCCTATAAATGGTTTAGCACAATTCTGGCTACCGCATTGGATTGTACCATTTTTGTACTCGCTTCAACTAATAATACAAATTAAATAAAAGATGGTTGTTAATTCTGTTTCAGTTAATTGGGTACATATCTGTTCTGGGAGTATTAATTCTATTAGCTGTAGTCTTGATTCGACAATTTTCATGCAACCTCTATCCCGAAGCGTTCAGTTGTAATGAATAAATAATGAGAGATTTTTTTCGGAGTATTTTTATATAAACTACCCATAATTGTGTATCGATTTCAACGCTTTCCCCATAGCGGTTGGCAAGTTGATTCAAGCGGACGAACGCACCCAAAAGGAAGACTTGCATTTTCTATATATGGTCGAAGGATTTAAGTTGTGGGTTATACAACACCTACAGAGATTCGTTGTGGCTATCACCTCCCCAGGTGAAAGAGTAGAAGTTTATAGGTCGCAAACAAGTCCCTAACAATTCTAGGTTCGAAGATTCGTCCCAATACTGCAGCTGCCTAGAGAGGGCATCCGCGTCATCTGTCTGGCACCGTCATAGGGCACGAAATCTATTATTACACCTGAAAGATGAGAAACATTCCCAGCATTCGCCTACCGACCTCGGCAAACCACGAAAAACCTAGGTCAGAGTAGGTAGTCGTCGGGAATGAAATCCCTATCTCCGAGAATGTTACACTGTGACGCAGCGGTATGTGATGAACATCTGTAAAAGAACTACCTGACAAGACAGTTGATGAGATTACCACTATTAAGAAAACTACATTAATGAAGACAAGAAGGAAACATTAAGAAAGACGAGGATAGATAGTATTAAAATTTAGCACTTATTCAGTTTCTCTTTAACAGCTGGTAAATGCACGTCGGTGAACTCACTGTCTGAGAAGTCGCCCTTAAACAGTAAATGTGCCTTTTTCATAAAATATGCCAATGTAATTTAAGCCAAAAATGTTAGCATGGAACACTCAATTGAAATGTTAATCAACATCATCGTCAAAGTATTTGTATATACCACATGACAAAGCGTGGAAGCAAATCGGAGAGAATTTGACAAACGAAGTTGTTTACGTGAACCAATCGCACATACACGGCGGGTAAGAGTATGCACACTCTGTTCAGACACAATCATGTCTTCTGGACAGCAACGTGTCATACGTCGGCAGGCGAGAAATCATACACTATAACGTGATTGAATATTGTAACACAGAGAAAAAAAACAAACGACAAAACGAACGGCTGTAATGGTAACTTACATTTGTGTAATTGCGTAACATGTCACATCAAATACACACAAGTGCCCTATTTGTATTTCGTCACTTAATATTTCGCTATTCTGGTAGGCGAATGCAGTGCTCTGACAAAAAGGTCAATACGCCTTTACGTAGTGTCATGTAGTACACAGAAGTAGTTCATTCACCTGGTATAAGAATATTTATTCATATTTCAAGTTTGAATGAAATGTCCAACGCTACTTTATTATTAACACCACAAAATGAAAGCACCTGATCGAATTTAACATTTTCTTTCGATTACAAGTGACATTCCTAAGCAACATGGTACACAAAACAAATTCAATGTAAGTCATCGATAAGGTAAGTTTCACCACTGGTCTCTCAGGAATGAAGACCTACAACTGTAGAAAAATGCATTAAATGAAAGTTGTGCACTTAATGAATGAAAAGGAAAAGTAAGTACATATTATCTTGGGTTCATTTCTCTTTGATGCCGCACAGGTGACCCACATGGGACCCGGTTTTCGCTTGTTTACTCTTGGAAGCGGAAAGCTGTCCCACACATCAGTTTCTCTTAACATTTGATATCAGTAGGTTCTATGTATACATAGTAGAACAATCCTTAATTCATTTCTATTGGATATCTGATAATTCCGCATATTTTTGTCGAGTATATTCAACAAATTCTCTTTTGATTTAAAGTCTGAGGCCTGATGCGGTGGTGACGGCATCCACGCGGGGACTGTTATACAACGCCAGTGACCTTGTATCTAGGATCATTATCTTGTCTGAAAATATAATTCCCAGAAAGACCCTTAGTATTCACACTTCTGGAGCGATGTGTTCTTCGGATGTTTATGCAAACTCTATGGTTCAAAATTCCATCAACAAAACACAAATCTCCTAAACCATTTGCATTCTTGCAGCCCGGTATAATCCTGCTGCTCGAATGGTTACCCTGGTTTTATCCTTGTGAATAGAAACCTCTCAGATAATGCACTGATTATTATTCTTGTAAGAGGAGAGGGGTATTATTGTGCTGTTCAGAACGTTATTATCCTGCTGCTCGAATGGTTACCATGACTGTATCGTCGTTAATGGAAACCTCTTAGATAATGCTCCGATTACTCCACGTGGACATAACATTTGTCATTTGTGATTCCTGTGGATTCCATTGGCTGAAGTGATGCATTCATTGGTGCTTCGCAGTTGTTCGAGAAACGTGCCAGTACTCCCCTCACTCTTCCGAGAATAATCAGTGTGTTATCTGAGATGTTTGTATTAACAAAGATAAAGCCATGATGACGTTCTGAGCAGCACTTCATATGAAGTTTTTTTCCTTCTTTTGGTGCGAGGAACCCATACCCGAAGTTTGTTAAGTATTTCTGAAACAGCCTATATATCCAGAGATTTCAACACCTTAGTGAGTTTACAAAATAATGTTGTATCCTCGTGTGTAGCCTTTCTGATGCCATTTACACAGAACAAATTTGAGTTTACAAAATAATTTTGTATCCTCGTGTGTAGCCTTTCTGATGCCATTTACACAGAACAAATTTGAGTTTACAAAATAATTTTGTATCCTCGTGTGTAGCCTTTCTGATGCCATTTACACAGAACAAATTTGAGTTTACAAAATAATTTTGTATCCTCGTGTGTAGCCTTTCTGATGCCATTTACACAGAACAAATTTGAATTTACAAAATAATTTTGTATCCTCGTGTGTAGCCTTTCTGATGCCATTTACACAGAACAAATTTGAATTTACAAAATAATTTTGTATCCTCGTGTGTAGCCTTTCTGATGCCATTTACACAGAACAAATTTGAATTTACAAAATAATTTTGTATCCTCGTGTGTAGCCTTTCTGATGCCATTTACACAGAACAAATTTGAGTTTACAAAATAATTTTGTATCCTCGTGTGTAGCCTTTCTGATGACATTTACACAGAACAAATTTGAGTTTACAAAATAATTTTGTATCCTCGTGTGTAGCCTTTCTGATGCCATTTACACAGAACAAATTTGAGTTTACAAAATAATTTTGTATCCTCGTGTGTAGCCTTTCTGATGCCATTTACACAGAACAAATTTAGAACCATAACTCCATTGGAGTTGGAAGTATGGACGAGAGTGTGAATGTAATGCAATAACCAACAGTAAACTAAATAACCAGTGAAAATGATTGCTGTTGAGCAATTGTATAAATATTCGCTGGTTATAATAATATACAATATATAATGCAATATTTTCTATGCACCTTTAATATGTTCGTCTTTATAATACATGTCTTAAACTTCAAATTATTCTTGAAACATTACAATTTTACTATGTGTGACTCATGGTATTAACCAAACAACTGATCAAAGCCTCCCAAGTTACAGCTTCTTACTGAACCACCGTATTAGACGAAGCTATTGAATTGACAGCATTGGGTAAAAGGTAATGCAGGCTATAGGAGTATTAGTAGTTAATTAAAATAATAAATGCGTAACAAACACTCGGAAACAGAAAATAATGATTTCGCTTTTCAAACTATAATACACTACAATACTCATACAGCAACATGCTTTGTCTGAAAGCCCTGATGCAGTGTGAGAGGACTGACAGAATATTGCAGCTTCAAGGAAGGAATAGAGTGCAATATAATGAGAGGCGAGTACTGGATACTGCATTGTGAAGCTTCAGAAACATCACAAAAGAGGAAATGAGAGGGAGAGAAAAAAAGAAGCAGCAGCATGGAATACGTTCAGGGTAAATTATTCTACTACCACGGCACGCTAGTAGGATATACTGTGGGTCGTAGATCCTATAGAATAAGATGCCATATAGTTCCAATTCAATTAACCAACGCTCCATAGACACCATAAAGTTACAGTTTAGAATTCAGAACTTCCAAATAAAACATAATCGGTTTTAAATGTAGCTTTTCTTCTCTATGTTTCGGTTTTCGGAATTTCCGCCTTAAGTTAGTTTCCACAGAGACAGATCACATCTCACCAACCTTTCGTCTTCCTTTGGATTGTAGTATACGACTATAAAACGACTTTTTATAGTAAAATCCGTGGAAGATTGTCGAACTGCATTGTTTCTATACGATACAGCCAATTATATATTTTGTGCCCGCCTCGGTAGCGTGGTGGCAGCATGACTGCCTCACGTTCAAGAGGTCCCGAATTCGAATCTCGGTCAGGTTGAGTTACCTGCATAAGGTTTTTCCGGGGTTTTCCCTTATCCTAAAAGACGAATGTCGGGCAACTCTAAGCTCCATGTACCCTGGGCCCATTTGAGCATCATTTCACCCATTTCATTCATCGTCCGATATGACTTAACGTTAAAGGGTGTAAATTATTATATTTATTTATTTGTTTATTGTAATCTTTCTACTATGCTGCACATGTTCATATTTCTTCATTGCTTTATACTTTCTCTAAGACGCATCTAGATTTTGTATCGACATTTTACGGGAAATATGTTTTGAGGCGCCCTGAATCTGAAAAAAGAGCATTTTAATTGCATTTATGTATGTATGCATGTATGTGTATGTATGTCCGATAAATACCAAACTTGGTATTTAAGTTCAGCATCTTCCAAAAATGCAAGACGTAAATTTTCAAGAAAATCCTGCCCCATCCCCACACTGTTCTTTTGAGAAATATATTCAATATTTTTTTTTTTATTTTCCTAAACATGACTAACCATTTTAATTAAAATACTAAATATTTAAGATATTTGCATGACAAATTAAATCTACGCGTTCAATTTTCTTACATCTGTAAAGTCTTATTAACTAGGCAAGAATTTTGTATAAGAAAATGATTATTTTTTTACTGTTAAATACTTTTGTTGCTTTTTAGGTGCTGTTGCTATTTACTTGTTTATGGTGACGTAATAGAAGGTGTATGGAATTTCTAGCAACCGGTTTCTAAACTTCTGACTAGTGATTTATTTGTACCTTCAAAAAATGTGGACAAACAATTTCTACAGACTATTTATTTATTTATTTATTCTTATGAACATAACAGGCTTGTAAGTCCAATTACAATGTTCGTCATACATAGGTGTTTACATATAATATACATACTCAAGTAAAACACAAGAAAAACATAAATGAACACAAATACAGAAAGGGAAATATAGGCAAGGAAACAATGAATAAAAAGAAAAAACAGAAAAAAGTGAAGATGGCATGGTAATTAATTATTTACTATTTCTAATTACAGTAACGACACTACCATTGCCAATGTTTGTAATTTACTGATCTGCGAATAAGTAGTTATAGCATTTTTTAATTGAGTTTCGGACATGTTGAAAATATCTAAATCGAAACGATGAAGTTTATTATATAAATACATAATTCTGTGTAATGGTGAATTTGTATGGATTTCTGTATTTGCTTTCGAGGTGAAAAGAAAGTCTCTTGATTCTGCTTATTTTGTTGGGTATATAATAATATATTTGTTGTAATATTAATATCATCAATAATCGAATGTAATGTACTTTGTACATATATATTAACCCCGCAATGTCTCTTCTAAAAATCAAACTTTTAAATTTAAATATTTCCAAAAGGGTTTCATAATTTGTATCCAGTTCTTTTAAATAGTATGTACTTTAGAAATTTTGATTGTACTTTTGCTATTGCGGTGACATGCATTATCATTTTGTCACACAAATGAGTTATAAAGTTGAATTGCTTTTTTTTTTTTAATGAATAGGAATTTCGAATAACCTAGAGTAGATGAGATAAACAAGATTTTTAAAGAATGGTTTGTGAAACTATAGTAGGAGAACTTCGTGTCAATGTTAAACATCGAATATTACTTGAAATAAGTGCAATGTGATATGGAATGTAAGGACTTAATTTTGGGCCGCTCTTTTCTTTTCTTTCATTAGATTTATTGTGCCCAACTTTTTACAGTCATATGTCAATGTGCCTTCCATTTTGTAAATGTTTAAAATTTTAAGTTTTTACATTCTTTTAGTGGTCTATTTTCAAAATATAAAATATGCTTTCTTTGCCAGGAAGACACGCTGAATCCTAAATAACTGAAGTTGTTTACCTGCACATTTAATTTGTTATCGTTCATTAGTTTGTGTGTTTGTAGTTATTTCAATATGTTCTCCCAAAATATCACGTATTACTTAATCACCAAGTGTAAGGTTATGTAGGCCATGCCAAGTCCGCCAAAGACAACGGTGACATCCAACTAGAACAATGTCAATTTGAGGAAAAGAAAGTGGACACTTACTTGGTGATAAGCTAGACACGATCTTTTCAGGTACGATGTTTGCTGACCTACATCGCTGTCACTTAGCATGCAAAGGCAACACGGATCATGAATCCTACTGAAGTAGGTGACGGATCGCATACCACATTTGAGGTTTGTAAAGACCGCCATTCACTGCCGCCTCCGTTTCGATGGCATGCAAAACTGCCAGTACTGCTTCAGCAATAAAGATATACACAGGCAGCCAAAATTTAACATAAACCATGCTTGCTAACATTATGGGGACAACGCTCACCAGGGTGTGGAATTCGATGCTTATAACGATGCACATTTGTTTTTAAAATAATTTCCATTAGTATGAAGCAGACTTTCAAAATAATTTGTTCGCGCAGTTTTGTTAAACACATTTACAAAAATCTGAGTCGCTCTTTTCAACAAGTCAGATACAGTTGGGAAAATATAGCATTTCCTTTACGTGACGTCACATTTAAAATTAAGTGTCCTTTATTCTTACCTTCGATAAACGGTTATTTTAGTGGCAGGCTGAAATTAACATTAAACAAGTACAAAGCAACCAGTAACTTCTTTTCTTCTAAGATTAAGGATTTCAGAATTATTTAAATATATCAAAATGCTATTTTACTATTGAATATGAACAAAAATCTACTTTAAACAGATGAAGTGAACTTCTCTAAACCCTTAAAAGTATAATTCACATATTTTGTATTTAAAATGTCTGTTTCATAATACCTGAGCAATGTTCTCCCATTTTCATTTTTTTTGGCAATTTTTCTTCCTATTTCGTTAAACAGACATGAGCAAGGCTAGGAAGTTCGTTCTCCTTTGGAACATACTGAAGGTGTTAACTCGTTATCTTTGGTTTTCAGTCATTAGATCACGCTCACATTCACACTCTCATTCATACTTCCAGACTCTAGGGAAGATGGGGAATCATCTTGGTCGGAGAAAAATCCCCACCCCCACCACCGGAAATCGAACCCGGGACCCCTAGCACGCAGGCAGGTAGAGCAGGCAGGTATTCTATCGACTTGAGCTACGGGGCCAGCTCAATCTTTCTTTCTTTCCATAGCAATAACGAGTTTTGCCTCTAACCTGGAACTTCTATTTTTAATGCTGCGGTCTTCATAAAATGGATATAGCTTCCTCGTGGTGAGAACTAGACCCTCAAGGTCATTTGTGTAGTCGTGAACAATGGATATCACATCAGACTTTCCTACTGTGTTTTCAAATAAGCTTACTAGCTGTTGTTTCAGTTTTATGTGTGAGCATAAATGCCATAAAATCAAGTAGATCTTAGCAATTAAATTGTTATATTAAAATATGCGTAATACACATTTCGTATTTCTACAATTAAAAAAAAATGTTCGGGATTCGAACCTTTCTAGCTCCTACTTGTCTATAACCGCTCGGCTATCACTGCACGTTCAGTAACTGAGACTCAATTATGAGAGGATTCAGTAGAACGAAGCTAAAGAGACGCATTCCGTGACACCGACGTAAACCCGCCGTGGAAATGGTGTGGACTTAGAAAAATTATGCTTCCAGAGTCTGCTCAACTTTTTTGTCGACGGATGTAGGTATATTCAAGAACTACTAAGTAAACTTTAGTATTTAGCACAGGTAAATGACGTAAATAGGTTATTTAAATGAAGCAGCAAGGACACTATTACCGTTAGCAATAATTAAGTTGAACACCTACCATTCAGTTAAATACCGTTTAGTGCACTGGAAGGAAAGTGTCTGTGGGGGGCGACTTTCTCATCAGGTTATGTGATCCTCGCGGGACCTGATCCAGATCTGCGGCTCCCCGCACAGAAATACGATCATCACCGAACCTGGTTGGCTTTGAGATTGAGTCATCCCTCTTACAAAGGCACATTCTTGGGCCCCAAACACAGGAAAATACTAGCGCCATATCACATGACCACAACTCCCTTCAACATAAATATTTCACCGCACTTCTCTTTATAGCACCAGTTACTTCGTCCCATGACGAAACTCTAGAACTGGTTTCATCCTTGTTTACACATCTCAAAACGCTGATATACTCGTAAATTACATTTTAAAAAGAATTTTAACGGGTTTTCTCTATCCACCCCATTTATTTTTATATAACTCTTAGGAAAGCTTAGCACAAAGTTTCATTTATCGTATTACTGATGTAAATACAAGAGAGATAAAGGAAAGTCATATGTAAAAGCGGGACGCTAATACGCCGGCCTTAAAATTCCTTACTCTTTCCATGACATCGCGAGAAATAACAGAATAGCGACATTTTAAATTGTAGGAGGTACGTCCAGAAAGTAAGTTCTGTTTGGTAATAAAATTAAATTGTGTACAGATACAGAAAAGTTATTTATTGCACAAAAGTCTACAACTCTTAAACTACTTTTCCACATAACTGCCGAAATTTTGCAGGCATTGGTCATAGCGAGGCACAAGTTTTTGTATACCTTCTTCATAGAAGTTTGCCACCTGTGTCTTCAACCAGTTGGAAACATTTTCTTTCAGCTCTTCGTTCGTCATTGTTGAAGTGTTGACCGCCAAGGAAAGATTTGAGATGCAAAAGCAGATGAAAGTCGCTAGGAGCGAGCCCAGGGCTGTTCGGGGGGGGGGGGGGGAGGGTGGTCAAACACGTCCCAGCCAAATCTCTGTACCATGTTTTTCCTCGCATTTGCAGTGTGTGGTCGTGCGTTGTCGTGAACAAACACAACACCTTTCGACATCACAAATTTGCCGATAAATTTAAATTGGTTTCACTTTCCTAGCATTCAGAAAACGAATCACAGATCTGATTTCACAAGAGGCAGGATTTTCAATCAACACCGACATTGTAAACAAGCACAACAAAGCGTACGTGGCTGACAGCAATCTCACAGTGGCACACGTTTCTTCTCCTTGATACAGAGCGTCTACCGCGCATGTGCGGAACTGCGATCGCAGCGCTGCAGCGGAGATAAATTGAAACAGAACTTTCTTTCTGGACGCCCCTTGCACAAAGTTTCTCCCGAATGAATACAACTATGATGTTTTAGTCGAAATTGTAAGAGCCATTTTTAAGAAATTAAAAAAAAAAAAAGAAGAAGAAGAAGGAATTTCCTCCATGTAAAGCCTAATCTGAGTGGTTTTATCTTGAAAATCATGTTGAATCTATGGAATGTATTGAATTAAATAGCAATTTTGTATTCACTTATTTGGTTTTTCAGCTATACTTTTTCTAAAAATTGCTTCCCGCCTCTACAGCATAGGTACGAGGTGCGTTCAAGTTATAACATGTATTTTTATTCAGGACCGGGACCAGATTTCTCTTCTGGATTTCTTTTAAAATACACGTGGACTCTTTGTGAATGCGTGACAGAGATGGCAGCACTGTACAGTGGCAGCGACGAGAGTTAGGATTGCTTTTGATACTTAAAATGGCGACGTTTTCATTGCAAGAACAGCGTGTAATCATTCGTTTTCTCCATTTTTCTGGTGTGACATCTATTGAAATTCATCGCCAGTTGATGTGGTGATGGTACGATGGATGTGTCTAATGTGCGTTCCTGGGTGCGACAGTTAATTGAAGGCAGATCATCGTGTGGCAACAAACCAAGACAGTCATGACCTCGCACCAGCCAGTCTGATGACATGATCCGGCGAGTGGAGAGCGTTATTTTGGAGGATCGCCGATTAAGCGTTGCAGACATCGCCTCCAAAACTGGCATTTCCGTGGCACCTGTGCACACAATCCTGCATGAAGATCTGAAAATGCAAAAAGTGTCTGTGTTTACTAGGTGGGTGCCACGAATACTGACGGATGATCACAAGGCTGTGCGCGTGGCAATTGTCAGGAGATGTTGATGCGTGATGACGATATGAATGGAATACACGCTGTTATTACAGTGAAAACGTCGCCATTTTGAGCATCAAAAACAGTCCTAACTCGCCCGCCTCTATAGCGTAGATGGCAGTGTATCTGCCTCACGTTCAAGAGGTCCCGAGTTCGAATCTCGGTCAGGGTGAGTTACCTGGGTACGGTTTTTTCCGAGGTTTTCCCTTATCCTTAAGACGAATGTCGGGTAACTGTATGCTCCATAGACCCTGACTCATTTGAGCATCATTTCGCCCAATCATTTACCGTCCGATATGATTTAACGTTGGAAGACTTAAATTACAAAAACAAAACAGTCGTCACTCTCGTCGCTGCCACTGTACAGTGCTGCCATCTCTGTCACGCATTCACAAAGAGTCTACGTGTATTTAAAAAAAGTTCCTATCTGGTCGCAGTCCTGAAAAAATAGGTGTTATAACTTGAACGCACCTCGTAGTAGACTGTCTGCTTTACGTTCAAGAGGTCCCGAGTTCGCATCTCGGCTAGGATGAGTTTTTCCATGGTTTTCCTTTATCCTAAAAGATGAATGTCTGGTGAATCTAAATTCTATGAATCCTGGGATCATTTGAACATCATTTCGCTCATCGTTACAAATGACCTTAGGTGCGGCTCGTTAAATTTAAAACAGGAATAAAAATTATTGGGGTTATGGGACCTCAAAACACGATATATTTTGTTGAAATCACTACAAGGCTTTTTGGAATTGAATACAATAGTTTCTCTTACTACTACACGTAGATATCAGAGAAAGTAATAAAACAGCACTAAGATTACAAGACCTTACAAGATCGATGTTTCTGGTGACATTTGTAATCTTCTAACTCTGCAGGAACAAAGATGAAGTTTGAGCACTTCTGACATACAAGGCCACTATTGCCATTTCATGATGTAATACCAAAGTGCACTTAAATGTGGTAAAACTGTACTGCCGATGGCAAGCTACGAGGACACCTAAAGCTTTGGTGCCTTAGCTGCGCAGCCAACGTTCTAACCCCTGTAAAGAGATTTCATTAAGGCAATTTTTCTGTTTCATTAAAGAGAAGGAAGACTCATCCTTAGTGACAACCGCACTGCGGGCTATTTTTTTGTCAGGCGGTAGCACGACAAGATGTGCGTAGCTGCAGCTTTCGCCTACAGCTAGATTGTCCCGCTGTATAAATAAAACCACAAGGTTACGTGCACATTCATGCCTCATCACGCGTAAAACTGTACTATACGAGCCATTAAAAAACTATAGAAATTCTTTGTCCCCTACAAAAGCGGTAGAAGCTTTCTTAGCAATATTTGCACTTCTTGTACAACTTTTGTATTATTAATCAATTAGAGTAAACTGAAAAATTCAATGCCACGGCCGGGATCTGAACCACGGATCTTCTGGTTTCCGTCCAGTCACTCTAACCTCGAGCTACTATGGTCAACATGCCGACGCGACATTAAACTCTCCAATTGACTCATTATATTTTCCCGGTATACTACTTAGAGTTCTCATATTTGAGATACACATTTGTGGCGACTTAGTAGTGTAAGTATTTATTAAAGTGAATTTTGAAACACCGGCAGTCGATTCTGTTTTTAAATTTGTTTTATTTTCAGATTTTGGTAGTACTGACAAGAACATATCAACATCTAGCGTTCGTAACAATGGCGACAGCTTTGTTTCCGGCTGAAGATGTGTATTGGTTTACATGAAATCGTGATCCTGGAGAATTTATAAGAATTATCATCATTTCTTATAAGATAAGTGAAGTTTTAAGTTACAAATTGTTATATTTGTTTATATGAGAGTCAAATGAGCGGTTTTGAAGTTTCCATCTTTGCAGGACCGCCAGAAATGGCAACTTAGCACTTCAAAAACGTAAATTATTCGAAAAATAACATAAGTATAAACGTTATCTTGGAGATGATTAATGTTACAACAATTCTACTTAAGCTGTATGTTTGTACAGAATTTTTTTTCTTACGGTTTAAATTATTCAAAATGAATCCAGAATGAATAAGATTTATAAGAAAATTCGCGGGACATTTCAAATCATATATTTTGTTATGTAAATGTTTCAATCAAAATATTTAACTCCAAACTGGAGAAACTAAAATAATAAGGAAACATTTTCTATGTAAATATAATTTGGAGACGGGACTTTCTTGAACAACTTCGTACCATACCTTTGGAAGATCCTGAACTTATTGCGAAATTTAGTATTTACGGAACTTATTAAAAAAATGCTAACACTTATGCAAGCGCGGACTTTTTTTAAAAAATTGTATTTCTAGGAGTCGGGGGGCATCAAAACTTGCATTTCCGGCGAAATCTCTATAATGAACTTGTGAGTGGAATATCACACTTCCTCTAGTTGGAGAAATTAAAATGGCCACAAACAGCAAGTTTTATTTATTTCCCCGCATTCCGTTAATCGTTATATCGTTTTGTGTGTTCTAAACACTGTTGTCGCGTTAAAAGAGAGTTTCTAAAATAAAATCCTGCAAATTGTAACAGAATTTACGTCCGAAGATAGGAAGATGGTGGGATGATGTTCCCGAAGTTCTATTTGTAGCATTATTACTGAGGAATGAACATTTACCTACTCGTAGTGATGATGCTCTCGTTGTGGTATCCTTTGTAGCTCCGGTTTGCATGAGATCGTCTCTGGATCGTGATCTCGGATAATTGGATTGTGTAATTCAATGTTAAAAAAATAATAAAAATAATGGTTGGAAGTTTTTCTTTAACTTAAATTCACTGCAATTCACAACATCTACGATGATCAAACATAATCTAATACAACTCTGATTATGTACAGTTCATGCAATAATTAGCCCACGCGTCTGCTCACTCTTCGATCAAGACACGTCCTCCTGGTTTCCCTCCAGTCGCTCTAACCCATTGAGCTACCATGGCCAACGTGCCGTCCTGACACTAAACTCTCCATTTGACTTGTATATTTCCCCGGTAGACCACTAGGGGCTCTCGTATTCGAGATGCACAGTTTGTGGCGACTTACTAACTTGTGTCCCAGGCTTCATCATTTAACTCTTATTATTTTAGTTAATTGATAGAAATTAATCATTTCTCCACACTAGTCGTATATTGGCTAAGGTCTTTGATAGATAGTCAACACGAAGAATTCAATGCCATGGCCGGGATTTGAACCACGGATCTCCTGGCTTCCATCCAGTCGCTCTAACCCATTGAGCTACCATGGCCAACGTGCCGTGCTGACACTAAACTCTCCATTTCACTCGTATCTATCAAAGACCTTAGCCTATATACGGCTAGTGTGAAGAAATGATTAATTTCCATCAATTAATTAAAATAATAAGAGTTAAATTATGAAGCCTGGGACTCAAGTACTTACAATAGTAAGTCGCCACAAACGGTGTATCTCGAATACGAGAGCCCCTAGAGGTTTACCGGGGAAATAAACGAGTCAAATGGAGAGTTTAGTGTCAGGACGGCACACTGGCCATGGTAGCTCAATGGGTTAGGGCGACTGGACGGAAACCACGAGATCCATGGTTCAAATCCCAGCCATGGCATTGAATTTTTCATGTTGACTCTACCTATTGAATTATATAATTTTCTAATTTTCTAAATATAAAATCTTAAAAATTATTTTCTTTTCTATTTTACTTTTCTATTTAATTTATCATTTATCATTCATAAAAACATTTAACTTTATTCGGTCATGGACACCCACAACTTATACCAATTAAAAGACAAAACTCTTATAATTTTAAACATATCAATAATAATAAATAAATAAACTTTGCATCGTATTGGCCCTTTATATAATAACAATAGTTTCAAACTGACTAAGGAGTGATTTTTATTCAGTAAAGGACAAAATATTAAGTTCTACCATTACGTAAAACGTTTACCTGCCCCTTGTTCGGAAATTTCCACATGGTTTTACAAGTTAGACACCAATACCCAATTTAATTTAATGTAAATACTGGACGTAACCTCTCTTCCAGATTTTGGAACGCTTTTTTTATGTACACAATCTCTCAAAGTCACCAATATACTTAACTCTTCCTCTTTCCCTCTCTCTGTCCACCTCGTCTTTGCAACAAATTAACTCATGCATGTATGAGCACTAACCTGAGTCTGAAATGCCGCTTATTTACAGAAGAGGATACTCGAAGCAGTGGCCTTGAGATAAACAGCTTCTCTGAACGGTTTAGTAGCTAATCTTCATTAAACTATCACATGACGCTCTTTGTTTCGACGCTTGTATTAATCACGAAAGGTCTAGAAGTCCTGCAGTAAGTCTCTACAATGCCTGCATTGCCTAACGTGCACTGAAGCAGTAATTATTTCATTCAATGATCTTTCCGGTTTCTTATGCACCGTTTCGCCAGTGAGAAAGTGATTTTTAATGTGTTTATGATCATTCCAAACACGCGTGCAAAACAAGAACAAGCTTTTCTTTAGTCCATCTGATACACTTTCTTCTGCATCCACCTTCTGGTGGCCTCCCAATGGAGAAACATTTCTCTGTGTATCATTCACTCTGATACTAGATACCGTGTAATTTTCACATTCTCTGATCTTTTTTTCTCCACGAAAATGTGTTTGTCGTTTTCAATGTGTTTCATTTTATATTACTGTACTGTGGTGTTCGAGTTAATTCTGCAAACAGACTCTGTGCGTATCTCGCACTTCCAAACTTTACTTCTTCCAAACGAATATCTTCTCCCATCAGACTTACTGAAAGTGAACCTGTACATTCTTATATTTTAAAACTCGACAAGTTCCTAAAAGGATAGCAAGGCACATCTTTACAAAGCTCTGTGATTGGAGGCCTTCATCTTCATGACTAATCTGCTGTTTGGATTTAGCCTATTACACAGAAAGTCATGCTTGTCGTATTTACTACAATTTACGTATTTCTCAACATTTCACGTTACTGGAGACTGACTTTGTTAAGATTACTTTTAACTCGCACATGGCTCACACCTGAAATAACATCGTGCTATGACCTTGCGTTGTACGTCGTCAGTTCCCTTGGAGAGGGACGCAGAGGTAAGCTGTAAACATTAAATACAGCACTGTTGAGTGATTGACGAGGTGATGCCAGCAACTCCATTTAAAGAGACATTTTCATTGTTCTCCAAAATCTGTTTCATTCCTATATTTTCCCCTGAATATGGAATAGATGCTCTTTTGCAAGAATGGGACATCAAGGAGCATATGTGAGACAGTCTCTAGTGTCTACCTCACGTTCAAGAGGTCTCGAGTTCGAATATCGGTCAGGGTGAGCCATTTGCATAAAGGTTTTTTTTATCCGGAGTTTTCTCTTATCCTGTTCAAGATGAATCTTGGCTAACTCTAAATTTTATGGAATCTGGGCTCAGCATCTTTTCACCCATTTCAGTCATTGTCCGATATAACTTAACGTTGGAGGAGTAATTAAAAACAAAGTAAAATAAAAAAAAAATTAAACAGAGTTCTATATTAATACCCACAATGAATTTTTTCTGAAGTAGCCTTGTCCAATTTTAGGAGAGATAGAAAAGAAAGCGACTTGGACTACGGATCAGTCTTTGTTAAGGATATTTTTCCCTTTCACGCTATATCGCTGTTATGCAGCACTATCAACATCTGACTCCCTTCACTTGTTCGAGACTCAACAATTCTATGGTCTTTGGTTCTTTCTTGAAACATAGCGCTTTTCAGACTGAGACGACCATAGCAAACTTATACGCCTCTATTATTATTATTATTATTATTATTATTATTATTATTATTATTATTATTATTATTATTATTATTATTATTATTATTATTATTATTATTATTATTATTATTATTATTATTATTATTATTATTGTTGTTGTTATCATCATCATCATCATCAAAACGGTCCTTCAGAAATACTCCTTTGACTTCAAATAACTGTCTAGGTCACTGCGAGATATTTAGATAGTGCATCCAAACAGATGTAAATAAACTGGAATGGTCGTTTCGTGATTTTATTTTGCTGGGGCAGAATACAATCTGCTTTATATACTGTAGTCCTATAGAATTAATTGCTAGAAAAAAAGCGATAAACTATAATTGAAGCATCACAGTTAATGTGATATTTTGTTGCCAAATTTTCTTAGCAATTCTTGGTTGTTTTTGCGTATATTCAACGTTCTCTTCATTTTTTATTTGACACCTACCAAACATTCTTAATTCATTTAAAACTGAGGTTTTGAGTTAAACGTATATATAGTATTTTCCCCTAAACCCCCAAATGCCAATTTCCTCTTAAAATTTGGCCACTATTCTTAGGTTTTCTTTTTCAAAAGCCAATTTTGTGATAATGTCTATGCATGTAAAGACCTGCAATGAGATTAAAACACCCTCCTTAAGACCAAGTACAGGACTTTAGGAAAACTATTATAATAATCACTATAATAATAACGTTAATAAATGTGCAATTATCGTTCCAATGAAATCGCACCGTGTGTCATAAGAAATATATCCTGTGTGTGCGTGTAGTGTGTGTGTGTGTGTGTGTGTGTGTGTGTGGGGGGGGGGCAAAGAAACTTTGTATTCAAGTTCTTATTTATACCCTACCTTTAACTGCAGTGGTCATGTCGGCGGCCGTTTTCCTTTGGAACATATCGAAGATGTTAACTTGTATTCGTTGGGTCTTAATCATTAGATCACGTACACATTCGCACTCTCATTCATACTTCATGACTCTGGGGAAGATTAAGTTCTGTATCTTCCAGATGAGTGCGACTTTGATTTTTTAGAAAATCATTCCAACCTAAATTACCTTTATATGGAAATTTTTTAGTTATTTTTAATGACTAACAATTCTTAATAAAATACCATATCATATTTTCATGTCATAAAATGAATATCTTGTATTTCCGAAACTCCTGCGAACACCTCTTCATTTTGATTGAGATTTGTATTACGCAAAATATTACTACGACAAAAATGATGTGGCGTTAACCATTTCTGAGATACTTTTTGTCACTGATTTGCATTTTCAATAACTCATATTTTTCTTATGAGAAAAATCATTGCCTTCGGCTTCTCCCTTCTCGCGATCATGCAAAGGGAATGGAATTTGATAGCCATCACATAACGACCAGCTCGTAAAAAGATTTAATAAACGCTTAAGTCCTTCTGTATTCCCTTACAAGGGAATATGTAATAAAACAATTTCTAAAAATGTCCAATGTCGATTAACATGAAGTAGACGTAAGACTAAGCCTTTATAGTAACACTATGCTGAATAATGAGTAGATATAGTATTTTAAATGTATTGCAACACGCTTTCTCATGTTAAATATGCACAAAAATAGAGATTACAGTCTTCACATTTTGGATTTACTGTCAATAAAAATGCTTCAGGCCTTGATCTGTTATCTAAAAACTTAGCTATAAGGGCAGTTCGGACATGTATGACAAACTGTGTTGTAGTAATTATCATAATACCGAGCGGGATGCCTCAGGTTTTTTCGTCTGTAACCCGCATTCGGGAGGCCCGGGTTCGATTCCCGTGACCGACCTATCTGCCCCATGGGTTTTTCCGGGGGTTTCCTGGGTCGCTAGGTGAATGCTGGATAGGTTAATTACATCCCCCGAATTTCCTGTCCCTCCATTTCATCTCCATTATCATTTTATATCATCTCTCATCTGGTGGTCTCTTTCAGGTTAGTAGTGTCTGTGAATGTCTTGGCGGTGCATGGCAGGATGATATACTCTGAGATAAACTACTTCCTCCTCCGGTAGGTCGGTTGCCGGTCTCCGTTCCTCTACTGGGACCCTTTCGCGACCGCCAGTCAGGGACCTTTGGGGCTCGGATCGCCTACCTGGGACCATTAGGGCTCGGATACTGGGTTCGTTGCCGTCCCGCTGTATGGGGAGCCAGTTCGTTATCCTGACCTGTCAGGGGAAGTCTCTATCCAAGTAAACTGTAGGGATCCTGCCCTCTGTACTGGCGTGGCTCCTTGGGTCGGCCGCCCTGTGTCTCCTTCGCCTATCCTTCCTCCCGGGGGCAATTAGCCCAGCATGGTAGCCTACGTACCGAATCCCCTCCGTAATGAAATACCAATCCCAATGATAATAATCATCATCATTTGAAGTTTAAGTGGGAGTTTACTTTATCAGTTATGATTAATAGAAAATACAGTGTAATAATTTGAGTGCGGCAAACGACTGTGATTGGTTGAACTGACATCCCTTTGGCATTGGTCATACAAAAGATCTATCTGAAGGACTAGGTATATTATTTCCTGGGGAGAATCCAACAAAAAGTCCTGGCACATTCCAGCGCCCTATCTTGGAATGCCACTGCACTAAAAGCATTCAGAAAGAAAGGAAGGATGCCCAGAAAGCTAACCATAACAGAAATGCTGTATAACATATTCACACCCGTAACATTAAACATTCTGTTTATATACCATGAAGGAAGTTGTGGTCGTTTTTCAAATTGATGTGACCGCAGGAATTTTGTCTACTGCCGCTGTTTTACACCGGTACCATTTTTAAAACATCTTTATGTCCACAAAGATAACACGTTTTTTTCCTACCTCTGCCGCAGTTGGAGGCGGTGCGGTCTTTGGAAACATATTTTCCATCAAATAACCCAAAAATATTTTAGCAAGAACAAGTGAAATGGTTCATTAGCTTCAGTTGTTTTGAATATTACAATGTTTTCCTGCAGCCGCAGTGTTTAAGCATTTAAGGCAGGCAAAAAAGCAATAAAGCGTTCAGCAAGATTAAGAAACAAGCTAATATGATTTTCAGCACCAACTTTCCCTCCCTACCTCCCTCCCTCCCTACCTACCTACCTACCTACCTCCCTCTGTACTGTCGTGGCTCCTTAGGTCGGCCGCCCTCTGTCCCCTTCGCCTCATCCTTCCTCCCGGGGGTGCCGCACTTGGGGGCATAGGAACAATGGGCCCAGCATGGTGAACTACGTACCGAATCCCCTCTGTAATGAAATCCCAACCCCTCTCTCTTTCTCTTTCCCCAAAATGGATAAATGCTACTTATTCACTGGACTTCAAAAGGAATGACTGAACTGTACCTATATAGAACAAAAAACACCCAATGGCTAAATTTAGCACAGAAATTTAAATATTAAGATAAAGCATTCGTGAAATTTAGAAAATCCACATTATATAAGATATCTTGTTGAATGTTATAACAGTTATTACTTAGATAACAGAAACAGTTTTGCCATGTTTTAAAATTCTATCACATATGGTTATTTAGACAATGTTTATTACGTAAATTCATTATTCTAATAAAACTGTTCCACACCATGAATTTGCAAAAAATATATTCACATCAAATTTCAGATTTTATAGTAAAGGAGGTTGCAAAATATTTGCCAAATGAACTATTTTTATACTAAACCCGAGTTGTAGAAACTTTTTCGTAGTCTCCCAAATTATTCAAAAGTTAGTAATTTCTCAAATTTAAAATAATATTTCTTTTTAAAAGAAGTGTATGATTATTTCCTTTGATCTACTTTTGAGAGGCATTATAAAATATGTGAAACAAATTACCACCATGTCAAGCTTTTAGAGTGGAAAAATCTTGCGAAAAAAAAACACTTTGCGACAAAACAAGGATTGAAGTTGGGCGAGTCTATTGAATAAGTAAGCGTCGGTGCATATAGCGCTTCAATTAGTCCATACTTACAATATTCTAGATTGAAAAAAAAAAAAAAAAATAGGTTTTCTCAAAGTTTTGAACTGATACTATTTCGAAAATATTGCTTTTTGTTTTTTAATTCTTCGCAATGTTTTGTTAAAATTCAAAGGTGCATTATCTTAATGTTAGACGATTTGTCGCTTTCCCAGACACTACTGATCACTAACTACATAATCCAGACTTTTACTGCCGTATTGCACTTTGGTGCTTTTTACTACGAAGTACCTAGTAGATGCCCGCCTCGGTAGCGTAGATGGTAGCAATGTCTACCTCACGTTCAAGAGGTCCCGAGTTCGAATCTCGGTCAGGGTGAGTTACCTAGATAAGGTTTTTTCCGGGGTTTTCCCTTATCCTTCAAGACGAATGTCGGGTAACTAAGCTCAATGGACCCTGGACTCATTTGAGCATTTCACACAATTCATTCACCGTCCGATATAACTTAACGTTGGGATTGACGTAAATGAAAAAAAAAAGAAAAAAAGTAGGCAGGAAAGTATTGTATTCCACTCAAGAATTGGATGCGTATATTTTACCAAAAATATATGTTTTGAGGGCTCGAGTACAAAGTCTTTTTTGTGCCCATGAACAGCAAAACTCTAAACGAAAATGTTGGATAAATAATAAAATTGGTATTTAAACTCAGCAACTTCCAACCATGCGACACATTATCAAAAACATGTCCCATCATCTCAAGCTAACCCTTACATTAAACATTTTTCAAAAGGTATCATATTCTTAAATTAACAAAAATCGCAGGCAAATAAAACTTAATCCTGAACTAATAACGCTAGATGTAACTTAGCGCAAATATGATACAGCCCAAATGTTGTCAATTTCACTTTGATAGTTTGGAAAATATGGTCAAATGCCCTTAAGAGATAGAGGAAAAACGTACTACACATAAACAACTCCTTAAAACCCATGGTTTAATAAATATTGGGATTTTTTTTTTTTTTTTTTTTTTTTTTTTTGCTTGTTCCATTTAACTACTATGGTCATATCGGCGGCCGTTCTCCTTTGGAACATACCGAAGGTGTTAACTCGTTTTCTTTGGTTTTTAATCATTACATCACACACACATTCACACTCTCATTCATACTTCCAGACTCTGTGGAAGATGGGGAATTATCTTGGACGGAGAAAAATCCCCACCCCCACCGCCGGGAATCGAACCCGGGACCCCTAGCACGGTAGGCAGGTGCTCTACCGACTGAACTATGGGGCCAGCCAAATATTGGGATTTATTTGTCAATACTTCGGTGCTTTTTAATGCTGTCGCAATTCAACTGCTCCTCATGAACATGAAAAGAGTACGGAATTCCAAGGCTGTGTTCAAACACATCAATTCAGCTTCTTTTATCCTACAGCGAAATTTAATTTGTGCAATCGTTTATCTCGATTAACTTAAGTAGACAGAAAACTAATACTCTCGTAAGAATACTATAAAGTTCAAACAAGTAAAGGATAGTGGATATGCTGTAGCTACATGAAAATAAAGGAGTTTGTTACCCTGTACTTGTTTCTGGTTCTACCTGTAGCAGCTGTTGTCCTTGACACATTAACTTCAAAGCTTAGTTTTATCACTGCGGTTGGTTAAATTGATATCCTTTGTAGGACATGGCGTGCTGTACTGGCTAATGGAACACCAATGCAAACAATTCAGCTTCTCTATAAATCGATATTTGCGTCCCACCTCTCATTGCTTTAAGGAAAAGTCAGTTTCTTTTAAATGTACATACTTTAAAATAATTGTATTTCTATCAAAACCGTTATTTACAGAACTTGTTTAATTTTAACGGTGTAAACAAGTTTTTACACCATAGTACTAAAGAAAGGCTACGAAAATGGCTGTAATTTTAATAGTGGTGCACAATGTTAAGAAACATCACTCCAAATTGTGATATTTTCATTAAAATGAATTAGTACATGGTAATGCTTACGTTCTAAGAGCAAACATAGCAATATGGGTAGTTACGCGTATTTATGAAAGTAGACATGAACAGGTTTGCGTCTCAAATACATCAGAACCGTTCTCCCTGACACGTTTTTCCAGGTTTTCCGGGCTCTTCTTAACTGGCCAATGCAGGGAAGCTACCTTATTAGGCCAGGAACATTTCCCTTCCCAGATGCCAATTGTGGTGTCGAATATAGTACGAAACATACACACGCAAGCACACCAAAAAGGGCTAAAAGCAATTACCCAAAGTCTTGATGTGGAAACTACTAACTTCCAAATAAAACATATAACTGAAATCTACAAGGAGAGGATAGAGATCCAGTAATGTAATGAATAAGTATACCGTTATCCCATTATATTTAATTTCATTTGGTTAGCACAGATTATGGTATATCAAAAGCATCCAAGAAAATTCAAATGTTGGAACATGAGAAGTTAATACGGTGAAACCAGAAATTCCGAGCAGTTTATTGCTGGGAGCTGAAAAGCTGACTATTGACATTATGAAGATAGGCAAAAGGGAGCGCAGAAATGGATGCTTCATCGGTGTAATACATCGGAATGTGTGAGAGAGCGCTCGTTTTTTCCATTGCAAGAGATACTTTACTTTTACTCCCCCTCTCTAATCTTGGATTCTTTTGAGTACCTTTTACTGTAGAGAAAATTAAGGGATAATAGGAGAGAGGGGAACGAAAGAATGCCTTAATGCATTGGTAACTCCATTATGTTTTGAATGTGCAACTCCCTCTCTGATCTGCCTGCATTCCACCACATTCCTATTTGTATCACATAATGTTGAATGTTGTTATGCACTCTACATATTACCTTTTTTATGGAGTTGTATTTTCGCCAAAACCACTTCGATTAGTTAACAGAATTCATGTTATTTTAATCATAATACATTTTAATTATCCTTTTCACAGAACAATAAACAATGAACTGTCATCAGATTCAAACATAAGTAATCCCTGCGTTCTCTGAATTGCTACATAAGTGTGGTTTGTGAAAATATTTACATGTGAATTTTTAAAAAGACATTTAATTCTCGCTCCCGTTTAGCCAAGCTTTGAGGCTGAGAAACCTTCATACAGCCTTGCAGGCTAAAACTGTTATCTTCGTTTATATTTTAACGTTATAACCTCGACAGTTTGACATAAATCCTTAGCCAGAACATTATTTAAAGTAAGTCCTTGATATTTTATCATCTCTGTAGGAAACTTTCGTAATGTAATTAAATCTTGCGATAAATATACGTGAATATTCATTCATTCTTTCTGCAGATAATTTTCTTCCTTCATGTCTTCATGAAGCATTATTTGCTACACTTTGTCGTGATAACAGAATAAGCATTAAATTCTGCATGTAAAGCTTTATAGAAAAAAGGTACGTCTAATGGAAAAGTGCTTGTACACTTGTCAATGCAATCAACAAAGCCTTTTTTTATTTTATTTTAACGCTGGGGCTTGAAAGTCATAATTCCGTGGGGTTTATTATTAACCTGTATTAATTAGGAAAAGTAACAGTGCACTTCTTTGGATTGCCAGTTCTCGTTGAAGACAATATTTCCTTTTTTTTTTTAAAAAAAATTTATTATCCATCGATCAGCAAGTATGCTTTACAGATGTTTGTCATAAAGAAACATAGTAACAGAACACATAACAATTGAGGTAGCCGTGAACGGCTCCTCTAACTAAATATGGCAGGATAGCTGCAACACAAATTGGGGACTTTTAAGTCTGATAGTTATCACTCGTCTGGGTCGTCTGTACTAGAGAGGTCACTCAGGAGAAGATCTTGTGGCAGTCTGCGCTTGAGGCGAGTTGGTTGGCGAGTCCGAGCGCGAGATAGTAGGTAACAGCTCCAGGGACCTCCTGGGGATGGTAAAAGAAAGGTCGTGCCAGCCGGCGGATGTACTGGTGAACTGGTAGAAGACCAAACTCGTGATGAAGTTGTTGGTTTCTGACGAACCATGGAGCATTTGTAGTGTACGGAGCACCCGGTTTTGTAATACCTGCAGTCTTGCTGGTGTCACCACGGGCTGGAGGTGCATAGGCACAAATGGGACGGACTAGAGATGTGTAAAGAAGCAGTGAGGTGCGCCTGTTAAGTAATGGGTACATCCAGTTTTGATAGCCCGGCGAATCCAAGTATATCAGACCGACAGATGTGGGCGTTCCAAGTAAGTCGAGTGTACAGTAGCATCCCAGGACACGATATTCAAAACCGTGACTTTACATAAAACTAAAGATTTTAGGCAAAGTCATAATGCGTAGCAAACGAAGATAAGGTTTTTAAACTACACCAACCTGTATTAAGGTTGTTCGGAACACTTCACCAATATATAATAGTTTAGGAACTAGCATATGCCATTAGTAGTCCCCTCAGCGTGGTGGTGGTAGTGGAGCTGCTCGCCAAAAGAGAGGCCCAAGTTCGGTTCTCGGTAGTGGAGTAAAGTTTTTCTCCAGCTAGGAGACCTGATGCGGGGCGTGCCAGCCTCGCAAGGTTCCCTGGGGGGCTATTTGATATAAAAGTAGCGGTTGCCAAGACCACATTCACCACCAAGCAGATACAGAACGTCCCACCCTCTAGAACTGCACACCACACATGACGTTCAATGTACGCAGAGGTAATAGACAAAGCGGTGGAGCTATAGATTCACAGAGCTTTAGACTACCACATCCCACTTCTCTGATAATATAGGAACTAACATATCCTCACCCTCACATATTTCTACTTGGAGCGCTTTGGGGAAAGGCATTAATATTTGGTCAATTACAAGCATTTAAATTTTATCCCAACCGATGTATATCTACACAGAACATAAATTAATACCTATAAAATTCCTTACAATGAATATTGATATTTACTTTGCAAATGCTAAGGGTAACAAGAAAACTAACGGCTTCTCCGGGTAACAAAACGTGGGATGGTTAATTGTGCAATAGAAAAACAAATGCCAAGGTTTCTACACACATGTGACATTCAGTAGATACAGTCGGAAAGAGAGAGTACCACATATGTTCATGAATTATAAACGAACCAACTGGCTTACTCCATATTGCATGACTGACGTTATAAATCTCGTATATCGTTTTAATTAGTTTCGTTCTTAAATGCAATTACTGTGCAATAATCAACAAGATTTCAATGGTGAAACATCCCCATGCCCATACTCAACAATTGTACTCTAGTACAGCCCCGAAATATTACAAACAACGGATGAAATATCAGCAAATTCTGTATTTCGAATTCCCTTAACCTACGATAATAATCTTTCTTGTTCTGGAAATAATTTTAAGTGTAGAAATACCTTTAGGTGGTGAAACAATTACAAGCAATACTTTTAATTAAAGTAGATGAAGTGTGAAACATTGCGCCTTCTCGTTTGTTCCCATAGTTAAGGCTAGTTTTCACATAATACAGAAACCCCCGACATTAATATGCAGCGAAGCAGAGGTGAAAGTGCAAAATATAAAGATTTTCCATTCCCATTCGGAAACTGTAAACAATTTCTAGCTGTACTAAAAACTGATCTCAACTGTTAATTATTAAATATATGTTGAACTAATTTCTGGCACTACGAGGGACACAAGCTCATCTTTTTATTTTTGGCAAACCCCTGAAAGAACTTAATACATGCAGAGCAAATACAGCAACATCACCTTTAATGAGGGTTATTACACAGGATACGCTTTCATGGTTCACAGCTGCAGAGTTCATGACGGGCATGTTCAGCAATGGATTTCCTATGGCTTTTATCTAGTTTTTCAAACAGAAATGTTTGCTTTAGATCAATACATAAGTTGGTGTACTGAAAATCAACTTAACGCACGTGTTCACAGAGATTTAAACATCACCTCTCTTCTAGCTGTTTATGACAAGTATAATAACAATTCTCTGGCAAATATACTTCAAAATACCAGATAGATTTGTTTACCGTTGAAGGCTATGCTAGAATTGGAAAAGAGTTGATCAGATAGTAAAACCTTCTGCGAAATCTAACCTGCAGTTTAGCTACTTATTATGCCCAAATTGACATATTAAAAATGTCTAAGAAACAAATAGTAAAGTGGGATAGCCTTTGGTTAAGTGCTCAAAGTGGACAGCTAACAAGAAACCTAAGTCCACCTCTGTGGCTGCGTGTCTGTATCACGTTCAAGAGGTCCAATCTCAATCAGGGCGAATTATCTGAATACCGGTTCTGTGGTTTCTTGTGATCCTGAAAGATAAATGTCGGGTAACTCTAAGCTCTATGGACCCTGCGCTCATTTGAGCAATATTTCACCTATTTCATTCATAGTCCGCTATGGCTTAAAGTTGGAGAATGTTGTTTAAAATATACCTATAGATTTGTTTTCCTTCAACGTCTAATCGCATCTCTATCGGATATTTCAGACCAGCTTTTGTTTTAATTTAATTATTGGTCACGTTAACTGCAACGTTTTCTTCTAGGGTCATCACTAGAGTCCGGATTTGTAAGCACAATCAAATGGTGAAATAAGCAAACAAGCACGGAAAATGAAACAAATAAGCAGCAAATATAAGTAAATAAAAATGTAATCATAAATGTATTGTTTGGTAGAATTTTTACCTTACTCAGGCTTGTTACAGTACACGAGAGAGTTATCTTGAGATTTTCTTGAGGGATGCTCCTGCGTTTTTTAATGAAGAATTGTTATACTGTGAAAAGGATCTCTCAACGTCCGACGAGAACGGACTAAACATAGAGTAGTGACGAAAGCAATCTGTAATGTGGTTGTACGCATGTCAGGTTATGTTGAGTTGCTGCAGGGTGTTTCAGTACGTTACATTAATCTCAGTCTACTTTCAATGTGCTTACTCAACCTGTTGAACATTGTCCGTTTCCTTTCTCAAACATGTTTGGTTTACAACCTCATAATTTTGGAAGCACAGCACTGCTCCCAGCGGCTGCATGATGCAACACCAAACAAGGCAGTTGATGCAAATTACAAAATAATAATA